>OZ057408.1:13319468-13396451 GCA_964056735.1 Allodiplogaster pararmata | reverse complement strand
TCTATCTTCCTGTTCCTCTCTTCTCTTTCCTCTGTTCTCTTTCCTCTCTTCTCAAATTCCTTTTGCTTGCTCTACTTCCTTCGCTACCGCGGCTAACTTGCGCCTGACCACAGGTCTCTCCAAACCTGCTTCTAATTGAATTGTTTTGATACTCCCCGCTTCATGGCTGCTTTTTTGATTAAATGACAGATATACGAGAAGTTTTTGTTTTTGCTGCAGCGAAGAAGTTTGTTCCAAATTTGTTCGACGATTGACGAAGAAGAAAAAAGTTTCAGTTAAGTTATCAAAGAGTTTTCAAGAGTAGACATTCATCTAGAAGGTTGTATTTTAAAACGTAGAATACTGGTAGAAGAAAGAGGCAAATGCAATAGAGAGAGAATAATTTGAAGAAAAAAACTGGAGAAAGTGAGAAAGACGAAAGCAAAAAAAAAGGTGGGAGAAAAATAAAAACTTTATGGGTCTAAATATTTAAATAACAGCCGTTCTTCTTAATAAAACAAGAAGACGCTGAAGTTAGTCTCAAACTCTGCTTTCCTTAACTTCAATCGTGTTTTCAGTTGTCCTGATGAGTGGAGATCTGAAAAAATTAACTTGAAAGAAAGCGTTCCTTTACCGGGCAGCAAGAATTCATCTTTTATAAGCAAGTATCGTTTGCAAAGGCGTACAAAAATTTAAAGGCCGATTCAGGGAAGAAGAAAAAAGGAGCTTCTTCCTCTATCCTTAATCGAGATATTATACAAAAGGTTTTTCGAAAGAAGGCTTCAAGGCTTCAAGAATGGGGGAGGGGCTCATGTACAAAGACGGACTCTTTTCCTCAGATAGAATCGAATTTAAGCCAAAACTTGGTGAATAAGCGAAAAAGTTCTTAAAAGTTATTGAAAATTTTTTTGTTGTTGATAATTTGCTTCCGTTGGGCGCTCTAAAAATGGTCCGCTGACTACGATTCTAACAGTGATAGAGATAGATGTTGGAGATGTTTACGCAGCGAGGAGACTTTTGATTTTTAAGGTTTTGTTTTTATTGAATCTTGTCGATATTATCGCGTTCGTTTCACTGGCAGCAATTTATTTAACCAATCGTTTGACCCTTACTGCCCTCTTTCAAACCTTTTTCTGCACTTTGTCTTTTTCCTCTTTCTATCTTTACACTTCTTCTCTTCTTACTCTGATTCTCTCGTCTTATACTTATTTTGAATTGCCTTGTTCTTCCGTCATTCATCGGTTGGGGCATTTATGACCGGATATAAGTTTATCAAGGGTTGTTCGGACGCATACATAGACTAGATCTTCGTGAAGAAAGAATCATAGTGAGCCTCGGGTCAACGATGAAAAAACATTCGAGAGAGGTATCGAGAGAGAGGTATCAAGAGAGAGAGAGAGAGTGTGAGAGAGAGAGAGAAAAAAAAAGAGAGAGAGAGGAAAATGTTCGTTATAGCAGTGAAATCGGTATAATTCAATACATCTTGTAGAGAAGATTCCCGATTGGCCACACACTCTCTTTTCTTCTTATCTGACGTCGGACACTTTCGCTCATATATTCCCCTCTCTCCTTGTGTAAAAGGCATTAGGAAAGGCTCGTCTTTGACTGCATCCCATCTCTCAATAATTTACATCTCATTGATTTACTACTCTAATTGCTTGAACTCCTTATCCCTTCTTTCTCTTTTCTGTCTCTTTAAAATTTTTCACTTATTACTCTATCTTTTTTAAAAAAATTTCGCTCTTTTCTCACATTTCTTCTTTCTCTTTTCTACTTCTCCTTCTTGAACTTTTTTCTTAGTCTCTGCATATTTTTCATCTGATCCAATGTATTACAAGAACAAAAAAAACACTTCTTCAGACTATGCGTGAAGTCGTTTTCCGAAATTGAATCACGAACGCATGTCCACCATTAATTCACTCTTTTTTTCTATCTAGTTAATTTTTTTATTATTACACTATTTTTGATTCACTTTCTCTCTCTCTCTTTCTCTCTCTCTTTCTCTCTCTCTCTTTATCTCTCCCTCTCTCTCTTCCGCCGACTCTCTCTTTCCCATTACTTTTTTCTCGTTCACCTTCAGTATTTTTCCCTTTTGATTTTTTTCCGCTCACTGTGTGTGTTTTGTATTTTCTGAGTTCTTTCTATTTAAAACACGAAAACCAAAAGGCTGTGACTTTAGAAATGAAGAAGAAATGAATTGAAGACATCATGCAACCATTGGAAGTGAGAAGAGAATAGAGGAGAGAAGGTTAGAGCTATGAGGTTGCGAGAGAAATAGAGAGAGAGATTGTGATAGAGAAAGAGAGAAAGAGTAAGACAGACAGAGAGAGAGAGTGACAGATAGAGAAAGGAAGAGCACTTGGAGAGCAGAAAGGGAAAAATAGAGAGAGAGAGAGAGACATCAAGAGAAATAGAGACAGGCTGAAAGAACGTAAGAGTGAGATCAAGCGAATACTTTTTTTTAGAAATGTAATCATTCAAGGTTTTGTTGTTGTGAGAAACAAGGGTTCAGAACGAGACAGAAAAAGGAAGCCTGTTGAGGATGAGGTTGAGACTATAATCTTATGATTCACCTCTCCTGATCATTGTAATTAATAATCCTCGCGCTTTATCCCGCTTCGTGGCAGGGTACACGCTGCCCTGAGATGCGGGACAGTCCTACTGTGGTAGAACCTGTGGCTGCCCGCTATATCGCTGCTAGTGTTTGTGACAACAGTGGGGAGAGTCAGATTAGTGGCAGAGCACTACTGAAATTCCCTATCCCCTTGGTTTGGGTAAATCAGTCCGGATTGGGAGTCAAACTTCGGACTTTTCGCACAATAGTCGCGCACACTTCCATTTTGCCACGCCCGGACTCTCATGATCATCGTAAAAATTATGAAAAAACATTTACATGATTTTAGGTACAAATGCTTTTTATGGCTTATCTTTCATAATTGTCTAACTTCCTTACTTCTACATTCCATTGCGTATACCAAATTAATTTAAATGCAATTGTAGCGCAATAATAGTGGAGCTAACTATTTTGCAATTTTTCTTAACTTTAATGTAATCCCCACTCCCTCTTCCCGAGGTGATTATGAACTGTTGGTATCACCTGCTCGTCCCTCACATACGCTGTAAAATGGCATGAGTAGCAGTCCATTGTTTTACCAGGTTTGATCTATATCCCAACTGAGGTGTGCGCACCCTGCCTTCTTCTGTAGATTTCTTCTGTAGAAACTGATGGCTAATGTTAGAGTGGATCAGGTTTTTTTCTATTGTGTAGCACTTATTTTCTGCCTGGATGCTATGCGACCTACAAACACATAACAGTAATAAAAATTATTGAGTTTGTTTCAATTCAATTCAAACGCTTTATTCTCGATGCCATGGAACCATTGAACGAATCAATCTTATTCTCAAGTTTTTGATGTTGATGATTAGAAAGTAGAATGAAGACTAGAGTGCTGATTATGGTTTAAACGAAACGGCATCGAGTAGTAGAATTCCTGTTAGAGAACGGACTCTTTTAATTTGGTCGGTAGAAATGAAGAGCGAGAAATGAGTCTACCACTCTCAGCGACGACGAATCGTAAAAAGTGAGTTCAAAATGCTTTTTTGGAAATTTATGCAGTGTTTTTATTTGCGAAAAACATAATGAAACATAACGACATCCCGTTTTTTTTTCCATGTTATGTTAACAACTAAAATTTGTATAAATAATTGTCAAGTGTTCTCAAATACTCTCTCGCCGCAGACAACGAGAGACACCGCGACTTCTATGTCACAGAAAGGGCACAAAATACCGTACACCATGCACATTTGAAGCGCTATTCCATTTGAGACTATTATTTATACAAATTTTAGTTGTGAACA
This sequence comes from Allodiplogaster pararmata, assembly GCA_964056735.1. NCBI lineage: Eukaryota > Metazoa > Nematoda > Chromadorea > Rhabditida > Diplogasteridae > Allodiplogaster > Allodiplogaster pararmata. The sequence continues at coordinate 13,392,614 of OZ057408.1, read as the reverse complement.
TAACGTGGAAAAAAAAACGGGATGTCGTTATGTTTCATTATGTTTTCGCAAATAAAAACACTGCATTAGGCTCTCCCTTCAGATCGCGCTCGGGAATCGTTCACATTTTTCATGCACCAAACACGTGCGCGCTGGTGTTCATTCGAATATTATGACCTAGTGAAAGAGAGAGATAGAGAGAAAGAGAGAGAGAGAGAGAGAAAGAGAGAGAGAAAGAGAGGTAGCGATGTTTCTTTTGCTTTTTCACCCTTCATTTCTCCATCTTCCTGTGTTTGTTTGACCCTTTCAGAGAAATGACTCTCTACACGCCAAAACATCAACCACAGTTCTCCTGAATCGGTTTCCGTCTCTAATGTTTCCTACTTTCCACTTCCTTCACTGCTTGTCTCTCGTTCCCGATTATGATCTCCTTCTCTCTCAAAACTCTCTCTTTTGCTTCTTTCTTCTCAGGATGTTTTTCACTGCCTTTATTTTTTTGGTTTTCTATCAACATGTATTTCCATGTTACTCACTTTCTCTAATAGTACGTCGGAAAATAATTAGCTTTCCCTCTCTTTCTCTGCCTTTTTGCTGTATTTCCCTCTCTTTTTCACCCTTCTCAAGATATATTTCATTGCCCCTCTCTTTCTTTGCTTTCTCACCATTTTTGAACGTTCCTCGCTTTCTCTTTTTCAAAATACTAACCTTACTGCCTCTCTTTTTTTCTACCTTATTTTATCTGAAATTCATAGCCCTTCTCTCTCTCTCTCTCTCTCTCTCTCTCTCTCTCTCTCTCTCTCTCTCTCTCTCTCTCTCTTTATTTAACTGTCAGTCAGTCATCTGCATTCTGGGTGCGTTTCTTAAACGATGAGAGCGAAAAGTTGTGCAACAGAGAAAAAATGAAACAATGTACATACGTCTACTTGTCGGAGAGAAAGAGAAAGATTTCACTTAGCATGTACATTTTTCTCGCCGGAGGCGTGAGATCACTTAAACTTTCCCATTAGCATTCTCTCTCTATATATCTATCTCGTTTTCTCTTTGTCTCTCTCTCTTTTTTCCTCTCTTTCCTTCTTCTTATATATCTCTACCTATTAATTTCCTATTTTTTCTGTTTCTTTATCTTCCTTCCTTTCCTTCCTTTCCTTCCTTCTCTCCTGCGCTCTCCCATTCTCTTTCTCATTCTCTCTCTTCCTCTCTCTTACTATACTTCTTTCTTTCTCTCTCTCTCTATCTCTCTGTTTCTTTCTGTTTCTCCTTCTCCCTTTGTCTCTCTCTTTCACTCTCGCTTGCATTCTTTAACTCTCTTTCCCTTGTCCGTTGACCGTCCCCAGTACTCAACTTTTCTTTCTCTAATCGCTCAACAGTTTCTTCTACAATCTCTCCGGACCCCTGAACCTTGTATACCTCAATTTCCTCAAATTTCATTCATTCGTATTTTACTTGTGATATTCATCTTCACAGAAGACATTCTCGAACGCTTTGCTCTTTTCTCTTTCTACTCGTTCTCTCTTTTATGTATCTGTACAATTTCCTCATCCTTTTTCCTATATATCTCTTAGTCTCTCTTTCTATCTAATTATCTTTCTCTTTCCACTCCCCTAGCTCTCTTGCTTTTCACTTGATATTTTCTCAAGGATCACTTTCCTTCCGGAGAATGTACCCGATAGCGATGATGACGATGCAGCATCGATGGCCTCCCCAAGGCGGGCAAACAAATAAGCAGCCACTGTGTATGTAGATTCAAGAGATATGAAAAGAGTTACAGGCTCAGAGAAACCGAGGAACAAAGAGAGAGCACGAGAGGAAGAAGAAGAAGAAGAAGAAGAAGAAAAGAGAGAGAGATAGAGAAAGAAAAAGAGGAAGAGAATTGAAAGAAAGAAAGGAAAGAAAGAGAAAAAAGAGAGAGAAATAGAGTGAGAAAGAAGAGAATGTGGCTAAAAAGATTGTGAGTATCAGACAAAGCATGCTCCAACATCACCGGAGCTTTTCTCGACTATTTCAGCTCCGTTCAATTTCTTCTTCCTTTTTGATAACTCATAATCCAGAAAGTTAATGGATAGTTCACGAACAATTCATTGAAAACTCTGATGAACATTTGATTTACCAATTTAATATGTTACAACAATTTGGATCATAAAAAGAAATTTTTTTCGTATCGCTTTCTTCTACTAAATTTGGTCGGTATCAGTAAACCCTCTTTTTCTCCCTCAGTTTACTTATCTCTGTCTTTCCCCTTTTTTCTTTGTGTTCCTTTTTATCTCTTTCTCTCTCGTTCTCTCTCTTTCTCTCTTTTTCTCTCTTCGTGTTTTGTCTCTTTTTCTTTCCAACTCTTTATCTTTATCTTTATCAATTCTTTCAACTCTCTTTCTCTCTCTCTCTTTTATTTTTGTGTTCCACTCCAGTTCCATGTCTAATCTCCGTATATCTGTATGCCACTCACCTTTTACCTAATCAGCTCTTCCGTGTTCCTTTTTCGTCCTTTTCCTTCATTAACTTCAGATTGTACGACTTTACAAAATATCATTTTCTTGCTTTTTCTTATTTTTGTGCTTTCTCCGTGTATGTTTTTATCCAAGTATTTCTCTACGCACAATGTTTTACGAGATGATGAACTAGGTTTTCAAGATTTCATAGAAACTTTGGGAGATTTCACTCAGCTCTCCACTGATCGGCTTAAAAATACTAGTTTTCGTAATATTTCCCAATTATTGACCCACGAGGTGTTTTATCGGAAACTGTTTTCCAGATATCTCTGAGTGACCGGCAATGCTGCGTTTGTAATTGAACTCGTGTCACTCATCAAAAGTTTACGGAACAATAAGTCAATGGAAGGAGAAAAAGAAGAGACAAAGAAGACGAAGGAAACGTCGGATGACGTATATGGCTTTGAGCATTTCGAGACTCTCGATCTCGGACCATCAGAATTCTCATGCTTCGATGATGACTGTGAATTCTGATAATATTTCTTTTTTTTAACACTTAAATATTAACTGACCAATTGTTTTTAACAGAAAAAAATTAGCATAATAAAATAATCGGGATTGAGAAATTTGAAGAAGCTAACAATAAGATTGTTTTAGCAAAAGCTAGTAAAATCTTATTTATTTTTCATGAAAATGAGAGTTTTTCGCAAAGATATTCTATCAGTATTATCCAATCGCATGTTTTACCTTTTATAGGATTTCAAAGAGCGACTTTTGCCTAAAGGAGAGGGCTTCGAAGGATGGCTCCAAGTTTTTGGTTAGTTAAGTTTTTTTGCTGACTTTCTTGACGATATTTTTATAATTCTGCATGTATAAATTCTGTCCATGAGCTAGAAACATGTTATAGCATAAAATTTGTGAAAATCTAAAACTCTTGATTTTCAAACCTTCCAAATAAATTGAAATTCAATCTAATTTCTTTCGATTCATGAAGTTTTTTTCAAGAAATTTTTGGTAATTTGTAAGATTTTCATTAATTAAGGAAGAATTTCATATTTTGTTAAATACTTGAAACCACAAGGCCTCCTTTGATCGGCTTTTTTTTGAACAAAAAAAAACATTGTTTTTAACATACACCATGGAACCATGCTTTTCTGTTGTTTTTAGTCTTCTTTAATATCATCTGTGCGTGGGATCTGGAATGAAAAATAATAAATACAAATGTTTTATGTGAAAAAAGGGTTGTTACTTAAAAGGTATTACTCAAAGGACCATTCACTGAGAGGGACATTTTTCGACATGGCATTACTTGTATGGATTTGTTGTGTTTCCTTCGCAACGAATGAGTTTTTTTTGTTGCATGTTTCAAAAATTTTTTCATAAAGATTGAGTATGATTGTTTGCACGATTCAGCACAAGCGTCGTTGATGCATGAACTTAGCTAAATATTGGCGCGATGCGTCGTGGAAATTTATAGTTAGATTATTGTATCATTCCAATGAGGGACCACGAAATAGACCAATGAGCGAGATGGAGCTCATTCAAATTTGAATAAACCTGCATATCTCTTTCTCCCTCTAGTTTTCTATATCTCTATACTACTCTCTTTCTTGACTTGTGCCAGATAAAATTAAGAAAACTTGCGCGTTCCGCTAAATTTCATTTGTTCAATTTATATTGAAACAATTTTTTTTGAATTTTTTTGTTTCTATTTTTTATATTTTACAAACAATACGTGTTTTTTGAGTTTTTTCTCGTATTATCCTTCGAGGCAGCGCTCTGGTCTGTTTTATGTTTATATACACAGGAATGTTCTAAATTGAAACATTACAAGTAAAAAGCGAACTGAAATGTCCTTATTGATTTTGAAGAGGCAAATGAAAAAAAATACAACCAAAGTTTATGAACGAGTCAGTAAAAAGTCTTTCATCGTTTTCATTCTTATTATCACCATTCTATTTAAAGGAAGAATTTCAATTATTTTTTCTCACCAGCATTAAGAATCATACATACGCTACACATAAATCTATTGGTTGGGAGAAGAAGGTATCAGCATTTGCAATACTATCGCTCTTCCTGAGGCCTGTCTGAAATTTAGCTATAGAAGGATCAACTTACAAACTTTCCCGAACTCACCTTCATCTCTCGAGTTTCTCGCTTGTTTTTTCCCTATCTTTTTCTTTATTCTGCTTATCTCTTCGAGCTCTCTGCTCTTAGCTTTTCTCTATTCTTCTTTTTCTTTCTTGTTCAATCATCTTCACCCTTTTCTCTCACACTTTCTCTCACTCTATGTATGATCTCACTCTCTCTGTTCTTTGCGCCCTTATCTCTCCATTTTCTCTGTTTCTCTCGCCCTTATCTCTCCATTTTCTCTGTTTCTCTCGCCCTTATCTCTCCATTTTCTCTGTTTCTCTTCGTGCTCTTTATCTTTAAATCAGCTGCCAAGCAGTAATGTTCATTAGTTGGCTAGTTTTTTTTCGGTTTTCAAAACCTCAGAGTTGGTTTCTAAAGATTACTCGTAGCTTTTACTTCTCTTCTCTAAGACCAGATATTAACGGTTATGATAAAGAACCATTAGCTTTAACATCATATTAACTAAGTATAATGTAGGTCACTACGAATTAAAACATTATCGTGTAATTTTCAATCGATTAGCTTAGAAGGTGTAAAATAGTTTTCGAGATTCAATTTCACCCCTGTCTTCTCTGTATAATAAAAATGCTTCTAAATGTTTCATTAATTCAGTTTGAGCCCAGTCTATTATGGTTTTTTGAACTTTCTTAAAGGTAATTCGGTTCCATGAATCGAGAGCTATGCTTACTTTCGAGGTGAGGGAAGAAGTTGAACCAACAGCTGGCTTCTTTTTATAGAAGACCTCTCGGCAGATTTGGAACCGGCTCGATAATGAAAGGTTGTGATGAAACTATAATGAAACGAACAAGGGTTAAAGAGTAGTGGCAGATATTTAGAAAAAACTTGAAAGTTTGAAACGTTAAGTAATATTTTTCGAGATCTAGAAAATGAGCAGGGTCAGGGAAGGCAAAGAAAAGAAAAAGAAAAGAAGATGAGATAGAGAAAGAAATGGGAAGGGGGAGAATGAAAACGATGATCATACGAAGAGAAAGTGTTAGGGAGCAAGAAAAATAGGAAAGGAAAAAGAAGAGAAATAGAGAAAGAGAGAAAAACGGAGGGAAAGAGTCAGAGGGAGATAGAGAGTAAAAGAGAGAGAAAGAGAGAGATAAAAATGAAAAGAAATTAATCGAGAGAAGTCGTACTCAAAGTTGTCATTCTTGTTGCAAATCAACGTGCATAGTCACGTTGGCGTTCGCTTCTAGATATCCAAAATACTAAATGCATTCATCAAATCGACTTATGTATGTACATATGTATATATTTCATGACTTTCATGACTTACCGGTTTGCGGACTTTTTTCAACTTTTCTATTTTTCCTCACAGCTTTTCCATTACTTTTTTTTTAAAACTTTAAATCTTATCTATCGAAGACGTTATTTTTGACTTTTTTTTCCTTTTTTTCTCTTCAGTTTGTCGTTCTTCCTTTTATACTCTGCCTGCCACTTCACACTCTCGTATTACTTCATTTTTGAGCCCTTTTTTGCCATTTCTTCTAGTTTTTCTGATTCCTTATCAATTCTAAGTTCCGATCTTTTCCTTATTCACTCGGCTTTTTTCACCGAACTGATATACATATGTACATACGATGATATGATATCCAAAGTATCTTCATATCTGTTATTTTTGGTTAAATTTACTTTGCTCATGCGTTCACCTCTTTTTCATCAGTTTTCTCTTCTCTACGATCAGCCATCCGCCCTTTCTCATACCTTTTATTTCTTTCTTCCTCTTCTCTCTCACTGCTATTCCAACAACCACAGGTATTTTCCGCTTCACATGTTAATAGCCAATCGGCTCATTTTCTTCCCAATTGGAGGCAGTTATGAAGGCTTTTGCCAGCTTTAGTAATCATTTCTTCTTCCACCGTGCCTTTTCACTTTCAGCTATACTCATATTCGTTTCTACTTCTTCCTCTATTTTCCTCCTCCATGAAATATGTTTTTTATCCCTTTAGTTCTTCCTTCTTTTTTTCAATCTCTCCCTATTCTCTTTGAAAGTCTTTATTACTATCTATCTCTATTCATCTCTTCTTCCATCTTTATTTTATCGCAAAGTCTTCTACTTTCTCAAATTTCTTTTTGGTTCGGGGTACATTCTATTGGCATGAATATACCAAAGATGGTTCGGGGTACATTCTATTGGCATGAATATACCAAAGATGGTTCGGGGTACATTCTATTGGCATGAATATACCAAAGATGGTTCGGGGTACATTCTATTGGCATGAATATACCAAAGATGGTTCGGGGTACATTCTATTGGCATGAATATACCAAAGATGGTTCGGGGTACATTCTATTGGCATGAATATACCAAAGATGGTTCGGGGTACATTCTATTGGCATGAATATACCAAAGATGGTTCGGGGTACATTCTATTGGCATGAATATACCAAAGATGGTTCGGGGTACATTCTATTGGCATGAATATACCAAAGATGGTTCGGGGTACATTCTATTGGCATGAATATACCAAAGATTTTTGAAATTGAAATTTTATTACTTTTACAGAACAGCTCAAAAACTGAGTTGTTAGCTTAAATTATAGGAAAAGTTACCAAATGCTTTCAAGTTTTTCAACAAAATCATTTCTTATTAATTTTTTGCTCTAGTAATTATAATTCTGAAATCAATGTAGTTTCCTCCTCGCCCTTTAAAATGTCTCATCACAATGTGCTGTAAGCAAGTTTTTTTTGTATCCCACAAGACTTTTCATAAGAAATTCTAGTTTTTTTAAAAATTCTATTTTGGGGCTTGTGAATCGTAATCAACGGAGACTTGGAAAATAGACGAGCACTTTTTATTTTAAAAAATCAGAAGACTTATGTAAAATTTTGAAATATTAGTTTAGTCGTATCAGAGAAGAGGACTTTGGTTAAAAACACACATCTTGAGATGTCGACATAATATCATATCCCGTTATTCCTGACCAATTGTTTTGCATCTTATAAGAGGTAACTCATCAAGTTACCTTTCAAAACAAATATTTTAAAAAAAATTCCCTCATGCTTATGACGCTCTTGGGTGCTCAGTGAGCGAAGATGCGGAAGGGCTCCCGACCTTCGCTCTTGGGTGCTCAGTGAGCGAAGATGCGGAAGGGCTCCTGACCTTCGCTCTTGGGTGCTCAGTGAGCGAAGATGCGGAAGGGCTCCCGACCTTCGCTCCTGGGTGCTCAGTGAGCGAAGATGCGGAAGGGCTCCCGACCTTCGCTCCTGGGTGCTCAGTGAGCGAAGATGCGGAAGGGCTCCCGACCTTCGCTCTTGGGTGCTCAGTGAGCGAAGATGCGGAAGGGCTCCCGACCTTCGCTCTTGGGTGCTCAGTGAGCGAAGATGCGGAAGGGCTCCCGACCTTCACTCTTGGGTGCTCAGTGAGCGAAGATGCGGAAGGGCTCCCGACCTTCGCTCTAATATGCGGTAGTTTGGTGTTTCTGCCACGTTTTTTTTGCAAAGAAAGCCGTGCTTTGAATGGTTCCAATGCTCGTATACTCTATCAACTCATCCTTAACACTCCGTTTTCTCGCTCTCTATGGCTCTCTTTTCTAGATGAATTCGACTATCTATTTGCTTCGACTATCTATTTTATGAAGATGATTATTTTGTTTTTTTCTGGCTAATGAAGAACTTTTAATCATTGTAACATTAATTTTCAAAAGCTTAATAAGTTTAACCATCCTCATAAAGATGATAGTTTTGTTTTAACTGGTATAGCGGAATTCGGCTTCTTCTTTCATTCTGGTTCGTTAATAGGGGTTACATTACCAAGCGTGAGATGAATATGTGAAACTCTAGCCTTTCCGATCTATTTTTTTCGAAATTCTTTATTAACATAGGATATGGCCGCTTATATGGAATAATGAAAAAGGAAGGGAAAAAATGGGGAATAAGACAATCAATTTTCGATGGTGTCCACTCTTGCTGTTGAAAACAGAAAGTTTGATAGGACTATGAGATTAATATCTTTTAGAGCCTTGCCGAATGCATCGATCGATATCTTGAATATCTTTGGAATTATCTGTAACTTAATTCCATAAAGCAATTGCTCTAGAAAAGAAAGAATGTGGATCATTGTATCGTTTAAAGTTCATCAGAGTTAATTTGGAGGTTTTTATTATTCAACTCATCCTTTTTTATAACATGATTTTTTTAAAAACACAATCCTTCTTTTTTTCTCGCTCGTGCCAAAAAAATCTTTTCTCGAGAATCTTTGGAACCGTGAGAAAAACTAAGCATCCAATACAAAAAAATTCTTGTGCAACACCACATATGCTCTTTCCTCCATTCCAGTCTCCTCATTTGTATACCCCTCTTTGACAAAAATTCAGGCTATGGCAAAGATAAAATAAATTTTTGAAGATAGATGTCTCAGTATTTATCATTACACAGAGTTAAACTGCAGCGAGTTTCAGTCAAACTTCATTGCTTTTTTGTTCCATGTTTTCGTATTTATTTTAACATTAGAACCATTCAGTTATAGTTTCTCTTTGAAGGCGTTTTGTACTCGTTTTTTTTGTACTTTGTACTCGTCGTTAGACCAGATTTTTTTATTTTTTGCTTATTAATTCAAGCCGGTCCAAATTGACAACTTGATTCAAAAGCTCCATATTCTAACGCTTTCATTAAATTAAACCATGGACCGTTACAACTGCTATAAGCTCCCGGGGTGTGAGGTTATCTGACAAAACAAGTTGTGCGCTTATTCGGTTATCCACGAGTTGCCGGGAAATGCAAAAAAATTACGGTATTTTCATTGGTTCTTTGTGAAAATTAGTTCGAGTTGAATGTCTTTTAAAAGCTCAAACCAATGTAATCCTTTTGCATTTCACGACATTGCGTTGTTTTTGTTGTTTTTTCCTCTTTTTTTCCGCAAAATTTTCCGCAAAATTTTTCGCAAATTTTTTCGCAAATTTTTTTCTCACACAAAGGAGCGCACAATTTTACAATAGAAAAATCCTTTTTTTGAATTTTAACGCCTCATAATACATCAGGTCTTCAAATAAATATGATATACTAACATGTAAATATATACAATATAGACTAGTACTTTGTTTTAGTTCAGTGATGGTATTAGTGGTCACTAATTTTTTTAGTACAGGTTTGTTTTTCTTTCGTGAAAGCTTCTCCAAGCTTACGACCTGGTTGTTCGAACTGCTTCTTAGTTCATGAACATTATCATTCATGAAAAGAATATTTACTTCCAATTCTTGTGATTTCCGTTATTTTCTTATGTTTTAAACCAAATCTTCCGGAATTTGGACGCCTTTTCGGGTTTTTATACTTTTCCTCTTTTCTCTTTCCCTTTAGTTTTCTCTCTTTTTAAATTTCTTCTTCATCAATCTCTTCTACTTTTCCGGTAATTTTCTTCAACATCCTGGCATAGCAAGATGACAGTTATAGGGCACAGTCTGTTGTTACGTGCATCATCTCTCGTTGTTCTTTTACATTTCCTAACCATTATTCTCTCTCTCTCTCCAACACTCTTTAACTCTCTCTTCCTCCCTCCCTCTATCTCACTACCTTTAAGTGTTCTCCTCTTCCAAATTCCCGACTAGGCCATGGTCAGCTCATCTAGACTTGGTCATTCATCTCGTTTGCTATTGTAGCGAGACTCTCTTCATTTCTCTTCCTTCCAGTCGTTGTTTCAAAATGAACAAGTACCACTCTCTCTCTTTTCTCTCTCTTTTCTCTCTTTTCTCTCTCTTTTCTCTCTCTTTTCTCTCTCTTTTCTCTCCCTTTTCTCTCTATTCTCTCTATCATTTATCTCTCTTTTCTTTTTCAACTACTCCAAATCCATTTCTTTTTCTACTCTCGTTTATCTAAAACTTATTTCGCTTCACTTGTATGTCTCTCTAAATCTCTCCGTTTTTAATCTCTTTCTCAACTCTCTCTCTTCATATTTCTTTTTCTCTCTATTTCTTTCTTTCTTACTCTCTTTTTTCTTTATCGTTTCTGTCTTGCTCAATTTTTTTCATTTTCTTTTCAGGTGGCTTTTTTTTCCTCGCTTAATGCAGTATATTCTTGGTATTTTTTTTGGAATTCTTATTTATGTAGAAAATTCCTTGCACGTTAAGATCTTGGTGAAATCTAATTAGGAAGGTCAGCTTTTTAATTTATTACTGAAGCGATCTTGAGATGACTAGATAAGAATAAAACACTTTAATATTGGAGTCATTTGTTCCAATATCCATCACTTTTCGCATTCCGCTAGAAAGAACTTTTTTGGTGGAAAAATGCGTTCAGTTAACTTTACTAGTCGCTTGTATCCAACATTTCAACATCCCAATCAAAAAATTGGTAAGCTTGATATGTACTATATGTATGTGTACAGTTGGCGGTTTGTTAATTTTTCTCCTAAACTTTGAATTTTACAAAGTTCAAGCAGCAAAAAATACTCTTCTGAAACTTGAGAAAGTTTCAGAAAAGATATTTACAACAAATCATGAGATTTACCTATGATGTCAATGTCTGCATCATCATCCAATTACACTGAACATTGAATATGAAAGGGTCGACTCTCATTTTCAGTTAACATGCACGCTATCTTTTAATTTAAAAGAATTTTATGTATTGTACATTCCGTGACGTGTTTTACATTTAAGACCATTTTCCATCTAATACGACCGTTTCAATTGTTTATTACAAGGTTAATGTGATATTTGCCATATGTTTCTCTGAAAGCAAAAGCATTCGGTGCAATGAAGACATTATGCTTCTGTTCTTTTGAATGTATCAAGTTTTAAATCTCGACCGGAAACACCGCCATCAATGCTGACATTAATGTTACTAATATTAATACTTTTATCGCTAACTAATGATTGTATGGGTTGGTAGAGATGAACTTGAAATTGAGGATACTGGAACGGGGGGAATAAGCTACTTTGGCGTTTCATTTGAGAATCTTGATAGACCGCGTAGCTTTTTAGACCTAGTGGTAACGAACTCGCTCTAGGCAACGCGGAAATCGTTGGGGTCGGTCCAATTTTATTAAGCTTTCGCACGTGCAACGGTTGAATCATAAAGAAGAAGCATGCCTATCATCTGTTTTATTCCCTCAAAGGCAACCACTTTCTGGCAGTTGCTTATTTTTCCATTTGGGTTCCATATTGCTATTGCAGCTTCGGTCTTCTTTCTCGCGATCCTTCTTTTTCCTCCCCCTCCACCCTTCATCCCCTTTCTTTTTCTTCTTCCACTCCCGTGCATGCCTTTCTTGCAGGAAAGATAGTTTCCAATTCCATTTGGGCAACAGGCCACTTGTCCAATTTTCGCTTCTGTCTATTAGCGAAGCCACTTTCGAAAGTAACTCTTTCCCATGCTTTCTTCGATTTCTGTTGCATAATTTCATTCAAGAACTTCAAAGGATGTCTGATGAAAAAAGTCTAATGAATCCTGCGAAAAATTCATGGCTTATGAGCTACTTGGAATTTTGTTGTTTTTAATTCTGAAAAAAATTTCCCATAAAAATGAAATTTTTTCTTTCTGAAAAAAATTTCCCATAAAAATGAAATTTTTTCTGAGGTTTTTTATGAACGACATAGAAAAACCGTGGAAAAATACTTTTCCTGGGTTTTTTTTCGTTGGCCAAGTCTTATATGCGAATAACAAAAGCATGAGAACTACGTGCATAGATATTCCATGAGCATTTTTTCTCAATATTATTGTCTTCTATTTTCTGAGAAGACGAAAATAATGGATAAGAGAACAAATAGTGAAACAAGGATGGCTCAAAACTTTTTGTTCTTTCTATAATACTCTTCAAACTTCGAGTGTTTCTATTTCCTTGTAATGTAATTCATATCTTTTCTGCGAGCATTGAGTCGGGCAAGGACAGGGATATCAAAGCTTTGGCATCAATAGTGTTAATACTTTTCCAACTGCTTTCAAATATTATTTGTTTCTCGGATACTACTTTTCTTTGAATACTCTTTGAAATTCTTATCACTTGTCTAAGTCGTTTATTTTAACGATAGCTTTTTATTCATCGCACATAAGAGTACGAACAGTAAAATAAGGATGGCTCAGAACTTTTCGTTTTGGCTCACTGATGCTGTAGATTGAATTGGTGAAAATATGTATAATATTCCTCTACCTCAGTCATTTGTGTTTCAAAAGTGCAGCCAAGTTTTAAACATTTAAATTTATTCTGATTTTTAATTTAACCTTTAAATTTAATCTTCTTGCTGCGTAAAAGTGCCTTGTAAAATTTATCAACAAACAATTTTTAACATCAAGTTATTTGTTTCCAAAGTCATTCATTTTGTCGAAGCTGTTCATAAAAAGTGTCCAATAAAACGAACTTCAATCAATGATTCAATAAACTCAATCTCCATCTTGCAAATTTCCTGTCTCTCTCGCTTTGTTTCAACAGCTTCTTTGTATCCAGTCAGTAATATTTTATAATTAGACAAAGCTGTCAACTGACTTGTCGTCTTCTACTTTCTCCGTTTTGAGGTAGAGCATTCTCCAGCTCTCGAAGGCCACTCTCTCTCTCTCTCTCTCTCTCTCTCTCTCTCTCTCTCTCTCTCTCTCTCTCTCTCTCTCTCTCTCTCTCTCTCTCTCTCTCTCTCTCTCTCTCTCTCTCTCTCTCTGTTTGTTTTTCTCTTTCACTCTTAAACTCTCTTTCTTTCTCTCTGTGTCTCGTACACTCTATTCCCTTCTCTCAATCAGTATTCCTCTATTCCTCTCTTGTCTTTCATCTCTTCTTTATATCATCTTTTTTCCAACTTCACATTTTCGGTAAGAAATTGTTTCCGAACAAAAAAGAAAATTAATTTACCTGGCAACTCATCTCGTTTTTCTTTGAGACTTTTTGTTCTCCTTTTCGCCTGCTACGTTAAAGCTGTAATTCCTTTTTATGACTCGTCCAGTCATACATATTTCCGCCCTTTCGTCCTCTCCAACTTTCTTTCTCTTGAATGTAATCTTTTTTCTCTCTGAAGAACTTTCTTTGTCTTTTTTTTTTTTTGCTGTTTTCATTCTGATGGTCACGAAAGCTTCCCAAACTTCATAATTAGGACTCATTCTGAAGTTCTTCGCTTAGAAAAAATGGTTTAGTGGGAGAGAAAAGGTTGATTTCACTTCTTTCTTCTAATTCTCTCACAATTTCTTTCTCTCTATCACTCTTTCTCCCACTCTCTTGCTATATGTTTCTCTCTTCCTCTTTCCCCCCTCTCTCTCTCTCTTTCTCTCTCTCTCTCTCTCTCTCTCTCTCTCTCCTTCTCTATCTCAAAAAAGTTATATTTTTCTCTTCTTGTCCATTCTTTTTGCACCGTTCTTCACATCTTGAATTGTCTGTGTTGGTCGTCTTGAGTTTTCCCCTCTCAATGATTGTTATTGTTTATAAAGTTATGAATGAATGATCACATGAATGACTTAACGACAGTACGGGATCAAACTCAGCTGTGTATTTCTTACCGAAGATAAGCACGTCACCAAAAGACTACCATTGAGACATAACTCGTTATACGATGCGACAAGCTTATATTAGTTATTGAAGAAGACACTATGGATGCGACTTCCCGGATGACCAACAGCCAACGACCAAAGCAAGCCCAACTCCCAAAGCACCTCCCATGGCACAGCGGCTTCTGCGTGGCGAGAACCGACGAGCGCAGCCTGATTTGTTTCAAAAGTGAACAGGTCGGTTGGGTTCGGATGGATGGGAAGAAAGATGTAGCAACAGAGAAAGGGAGTACCGAGGAATAAAACAAAAACCCAAAAGTTTTTTTACAGATTCAGAAAAGATTATGTCGAAATTTATGAACTATTTCTTAAATGATTGGAAAACAAGCGGTTTAAGTCCTTAAGCTCAACACTTGATTTTCTTGAGCGCAACTCATAAACTGCCTATTCTTCTTTACAAATGTCTTCAACTATGAAACCCTCTCTCAACCAAAGCCTTTCAGCGAAACATTCAGGCTGCTTATTATTCCAATTGAGCTTCCTCTAATATCTAGAACAGTATCTCCCAACAATGTTAGCGATCAAGTTGAACCCGTCGTCTTCTGGATAAGAAGCTTCGAGCAGAAAGTTCTTGTGTGGGCCTTAAAATGTGCATTATCATGTAATGCTCAATGGGAAAGAGTAGCTCAATGGGAAGAGCATTCGCCCGGAATGCGAAAGGTCGCCGGTTCGGTTCCCGTCACACCACACGATTTTTGCACAAGTTTCTACGAACAATCCGCTCCTCTGCTCGGTATAAAAATCCGTTGCTTGAGATCAACGAGGAGTAAGGAATACTCTTATTTACAAAGTAGAAGAAAAGAGTATCACAGCTAACGCAAAAAAGGGAAAATCTAGTGTGTTTTCGGTTTGAATTTTCTATTCAATTTAATTCAATCTTCTATTCGAACTCGGCTTCTATTGATAACCCAAGACGAGAAAAAAAGACTAGATTTAGAACAGCATTTTACTTCATATGATTTGTCATTCCCGTGAAAGAGTAAAGTAAAAGTTCCGTTTGAGAGCGTGAATCAGAATTCGACACTTAAATTCGGATCTGACTTTCTATCCTAGATTCGATGCTCTATTCTAGATCTGAATCCATATCAATTTTAGATCCGGCTCTATTTTTAAAACAAAAAAAGCTTCCAGAATGCCCACAGCATCGGGCGCCGCCTGCCTCGGACGCGTCTGGACGGTGGCTTCCGCGCCTTTTGGCGCCACTGGCGTGCCGAGGGCATCACTGACGTCGATACGGACGGTGATAATGAAAAATCTAACATAAAAACCATATTTTTGAACGATTTTTACCTTCAAATTTTAAAACTTTAAGCGTTATTATTTAAGTAATACGACCAATTTCCTCCATGAATGAAAGATTTATGTTAGAAAGATGTTCAACAAAGTTTTTTATCCGAGACAATTCAAATTTTTAAAAACAAAATTTCAATACCATGGTTGACTGTATCAAACACCGTTGTGAATAACAAACTGTTTTACAATGTCTATTTATGAAGAAAAAAAATATGCTGTGTTCCAAAACATAACAGCCAATCGCGCGTAAAATGAAGAATGTCGCTAATATGAGAAAAAAGCAGTTAGCCCTTGTGGAACAAATTGAAGGGGAAAAATACTTTGTAACGTCGAGCTTTGTAACGTCGATTCTTTTCTTTCCCCAGTAAAATTGAAACAATTTTCAACAGTTAGTATCTTTTAAATTATGTTAACAGATCAAAAACATGACTTTGTTCGAGAAATACGCGAAATTGCAATTCGAATTTTTTTTTCAAGTGCTGATAAAAACTTGTAAAAATTCTTCAAACCTAAAAACTCGGAAAAACCAACAACAAAAATAGATAAGATGAGAAGAAAAAAGGAAAGTTATTAATTAAGAGAAGTATTGTTTTTATTAATTAAGAGAAGTATTAGTTTTATTAATTAAGAGAAGTATTATTTTTATTAATCAAGATAAGTATTATTTTTCGAGGGTTTTTTCAACAAAATCTGACGTTCTGCATTAATCAATGAATTTCGGCCGATAGAATAACGGAAAAAGTCGGGAAAGAACTGAAAAAAGTTTATTGCGCTAATGCGCTTTTTTAAACTTTTAGTAGTTTTAAACTACTGAAAATTAATTTTAGTTAACTTAGCTACGCAGTGAATTGAAGTTAGCTACGCAGTGAATTGAAGTTAGCTTAGCTACGCAGTGAATTGAAGTTAGCTTAGCTACGCAGTGAATTGAAGTTAGCTTAGCTACGCAGTGAATTGAAGTTAGCTACGCAGTGAATTGATGTTAGCTACGCAGTGAATTGAAGTTAGCTTAGCTACGCAGTGAATTGAAGTTAGCTTAGCTACGCAGTGAATTGAAATTAGGTTAGCTACGCAGTGAATTGAAGTTAGCTTAGCTACGCATTGAATTGATGTTAGCTTAGCTACAAAGTGAATTGAAGTTAGCTTAGCTACGCAGTGAATTGAAGTTAGCTTAGCTACGCAGTGAATTGAAGTTTTTGCTAGCTTAGATACGCAGTGAATTGAAGTTTTTGCTAGCTTAGCTACGCAGTGAATTGAAGTTTTTGCTAGCTTAGCTACGCAGTGAATTGAAGTTTTTGCTAGCTTAGCTACGCAGTGAATTGAAGTTTTTGCTAGCTTAGCTACGCAGTGAATTGGAGTTAGCTTAGCTACGCAGTGAACTGAAGTTAGCTTAGCTAGGCAGTGAGTTGAAGTTAGCTTAGCTACGCAGTGAATTAAAGTTAGCTTAGCTACGCAGTGAATTGAAGTTTTTGCTAGCTTAGCTACGCAGTGAATTGAAGTTTTTGCTAGCATAGCTACGCAGTGAATTGAAGTTTTTGCTAGCATAGCTACGCAGTGAATAGAAGTTTTGTTAGCTTAGCTACGCAGTGAATTGAAGTTAGCTTAGCTACGCAGTGAATTGAAGTTAGCTTAGCTACGCACTGAATTGAAGTTAGCTTAGCTACGCAGTGAATTGAAGATTTTGCTAGCTTAGCTACGCAGTGAATTGAAGTTTTTGCTAGCTTAGCTACGCAGTGAATTGAAGTTTTTGCTAGCTTAGCTACGCAGTGAATTGAAGTTAGCTTAGCTACGCAGTGAATTGAAGTTAGCTTAGCTACGCAGTGAATTGGAGTTAGCTTAGCTACGCAGTGAACTGAAGTTAGCTTAGCTAGGCAGTGAGTTGAAGTTAGCTTAGCTACGCAGTGAATTAAAGTTAGCTTAGCTACGCAGTGAATTGAAGTTTTTGCTAGCTTAGCTACGCAGTGAATTGAAGTTTTTGCTAGCATAGCTACGCAGTGAATTGAAGTTTTTGCTAGCATAGCTACGCAGTGAATAGAAGTTTTGTTAGCTTAGCTACGCAGTGAATTGAAGTTAGCTTAGCTACGCAGTGAATTGAAGTTAGCTTAGCTACGCACTGAATTGAAGTTAGCTTAGCTACGCAGTGAATTGAAGATTTTGCTAGCTTAGCTACGCAGTGAATTGAAGTTTTTGCTAGCTTAGCTACGCAGTGAATTGAAGTTTTTGCTAGCTTAGCTACGCAGTGAATTGAAGTTAGCTTAGCTACGCAGTGAATTGAAGTTAGCTTAGCTACGCAGTGAATTGAAGTTAGCTTAGCTACGCAGTGAATTGAAGTTAGCTTAGCTACGCAGTGAATTGAAGTTAGCTTAGCTACGCAGTGAATTGGAGTGAGCTTAGCTACGCAGTGAATTGAAGTTAGCTTAGCTACGCAGTGAATTAAAATTTTTGCTCCGAGAAGTTTTCGAATGTTTTTGTCAACTAAGATTGGTCTCATTAACTCGAATGTTTTTGTAAACTAAGATTGGTCTCAGTAACTAAGTTACAGTTTCAAGATCATTTGTTTAATCGAGAAAAAACTAATAAAGAGAAGAAGTAAACATTTCGCAAAGATTTCACCGTTTACCTTTGAAAAAAAACCATATTTTCCAGACGGACAAAAGGTGCATACATAGTTTTGGGTTGGGTATTGAACCCGACCGTCTCTCTCTCTTGGGGGGAGCAAGCCTTGACCATTGCGTTACCAAGTTAAATCATTTCCCTATTTCGGGACACTGAATGTAGGATAGTATCAGGCTCCCTGTGCTCTTCATCTTCCGGATGCTCATCTGCATCCTCGTCTTCTGCCCGCTTGCAGACCACCCACGCCTACCACACCATCTCCCGTCTCTCTTCTCTCAAGTTACTTTCCCTTAAGTTGTCCTTCGAAATAATCACGTATGAAAAATAATAATAATAAAATTACAAATAATAATAAAACTTAGTTGAAAATAATACTAATAATAATGTAAAAATAGAAATAAAAACAATAGAAAAAAAACGAATAGAAGCTTTTTGAATTTTTAAAAAAGTAAATTTTGTTGTGAATAAAGCATTGTTATAAAGTTTTAGTATCTGTTTCGATGTAAAAAAATTTTCACTTGTACAAATTTCAAATACAGTTCAAGTTCTATTTTATGAAAGAGAAACAGAAGTGAAGAGAGATAAATCGATGCGAAGAAATTAACAGAAAAAAAGAATATTAGGCAATAAAAAAAGAGTTAAATAGAAACTTATAGTACAAAAATCATCAATCTCGAGATCACTTAATTTTTTTCGCCAATAGATCATTGCAATTGCATCTTCAATGAATGATAATATCATTCATGACCTCATAGTATTTTTTCTAAGTTGGAAAGAATTTCAAGATGCCTGTTTGCAGAGAAGAAGTGGGCCTTGTCACAGACTTCATTCCCTCCCAACGAACGCCGCAGCGCAAGTTTTATGCTTCTACTCTTGGAAAAGCTAAGAAGGTTGTTTAGAAAATTGAGAAGTTTTATTACAAGGGTTTTATATCATTCAGCTAGATCAGCGATGACTCTGAACAATTTTTCAGGCTTTTTGTTATGATTAACAGAAAGATAAATAATCTTCAAAATCGGCTGAGAATTTTTTTTCAACTAAGTGTATTTATCGCGAAAACTCTGATTATTTCTAATGTTCTATCGGTTGATCAATAGTTCTCATATAAAATATAAAGAGGTATGTATATATGATAGATGAGGTAAGACTATTAATTTGATTATCAATTATGTGTAAACGAGTTTTGAATTATTTCTTTTCGTAAACTTGGTTGGGAAAAAACTATGAAACTTTTATACTCAAAATTCAAACTTATCATTTGAAACTAGAAGTATTTGCTTTAAAAACGATGTTCATTCTCGAATTATAAAAAAATTGATTTTTTTTATCATCGTAATAATATTTTAGAAAGCTTCTTCACAGACTTCTTTCAACTGGGGAATATGAAGAGAATTTTTAAATGGAAACGGAGCAGATGCATTAGGTTGACTTTTTTGAAGCTCGACAATCATGGAACTATTTTAAAAGCAGGTTTTGTAAAACAAATTTTTGCTGACCAATGGAAGTTCTGATTAGAAATTCAAAAAATTTCAGAAAAGTGGCTTAAAAAGCATCGGAGATCACTTCTACGACGGTATATTGATGCATGGACAGCAGCCGCCCACCGCGACTCTTACAAAGAATTTCTACACGTTGAGAGCAGCGAGGGCGAACTGTCAGTCTTCAAAAACATTAACAATAATCTGCTGCACGTTCGATCTTTGAGAAAATGATGAGAGGTTTTAGGATCTCATTTTTAGATCGCATCTGCATCGAAGCAGTTTTTGAATCACTGCAAGGAACAGCTTCGTTTGTGAAGAATTTATCAAACTAAACTTGGTTTCATTTCACCATTGATCTCATCATAGCTAGATTAAAAGCGTGAGTTATAACTGTCAGCGTCGAGTGACATTCGAGCGAATAAGAATGCGATTTTTCATTCAAAGAAATGACTTCAAAACTGAACTTGAATTTCGGAGTTTAAAAAATTAGCTAAAATTACGCATGTTTCTGTTTAGAAGCAGTCATCACTTGTTCCGGTTATTGATTGAATTTTATGTATCATGGAACCAGCTGTCTTTCTTCTTTTTAGTTTTTTTTTCGTTCAAAGATAAAACTTTGAGACTCCTCTTTGCTGCGAGAAAACTTCAAAAACTCAAGCGCAGAGTTAATTTTAACCTTTTTCATAAAAAATTTAAGTTTTTTTTCATTGCTATGTGACTTTTCTTTTAAGCAACTATTTTGATCTACATGGATAGTATGAGCTTTTTTATAAGCTTTTTTAGAATAATTAGTTTTTTAAGCTTTTTTCAAACTTGAAAAAAAAGGTTTTTTGCCACTGCGATGTCGAAATATTGAATTAGAAATGAAATTCCTACAATTCTATAGATCTTGTGCACCATAAACTTAGACAAATTCATCTGACTTTTTTCATTTCGTTGGACTGTGCTCTTCCAAAGTTGGATTTTCTCGTGAGAAGGCAATCAAAGCACTTTGTGAAAAAATTGCGAATTAAAAAAAACTTTTTCACTGAAAAGAGCAAGAAATTTTTTCTCAAACAAGGTTTTTTCTTTAATTCAAACTTCCATTAAAAAACAAAAAAAAACAGAAGAATTATCACAAGATATGCTGAGAGCCCTTTTTATAATAATATTTATTTCACCGAAAAAATATTGCTTAATCTCTATCACTCACAATTCGATAGAAAAGTAATGATTAGCTTCCGCTTTTCTTCAGATTGCATTTCTTCACAATCAATCATTTTTCTAGTTTCCACTCACTACTTCTCTTTAAAAAAATATTTTTCTCTATTCTCTATCTCTCTATCTTTTTTTCCTGTCTATTAATTTACCTGTCTTCCTCTTTTTTTCTTTTTCTCTTTCTCTGTATCTCTTTACCTCTCTTTCTTTTCTATCTCTTTCTCTCTCTTTTTTTCTTTGTCTCACTTCCTCCCCATTTCTTCCTCTTTTTTCTTTTCTCTCTATTTCATTTCTCCTTCTCTTCATTCTGAGAAATGGCATAATAATCTGAGAGGAAATGAGAAAGGGAAAATTTTTCGAATTGGCAGGCTTCTCACGTTTGAACAAATTTTGAGATTTAACATATTCTTCTTTCTCCAACTCAGTTGGTTGCGAACAGAGTAATAGTTTCTTTCAGATGACCTTCGTTCACTGTATATTTTACAAGTCACTGCTCCGTATTCCTGGTACATCTATAATAGAAATGAAGGCATGTGTTCAACTAGATGATACTTCTGCTTCTCTCTCTAATCCAATCTCTATCTCTTTATCTCTCTCTGTCTCTCTCTCGCTATATCACTTTCTTCTCAAAATGAGCCTCTCTCTCCCTTCGCTCTAACTCGTTTGTTTTATCTCCCGCTGGGCAGATCATCAAATTCGCTTCAGAGTCAGTTGAAGTCAGTAGAGCTATCACTATCATCGAGGTCCGAGTTCCATTTCTGAGTCATTCTCGCTAGATTTCTACCAGAACATCTGGTCAAGGAACTGCTCGAGGAACTCGTCAAGATAAACCTGACCAGGAACTCCGGGAAGGCTGAATTATCAAAAAACTCTTCTACCAACCTCAAATCTTCAACCCTCTTTCAAAGGGGTCCGACAAAGAAGCCTAGCTTCGGGAAAAATTCCCAGTTCTGCATGATCGCCTTCCGAATGCAGTTACCGTTTCTGCAATGGCGAAGGCGCACTAAAAGTATTTCAGGTTATTCAAAATATTCTCAAGTCAATAACTTGTCTTCTACACGTTTCGAAGTTGTTTTTTTGAAGCTTAAGCAGATGCTTTGCGTGTTTATAGTTCTACAAATTCATTTATTTGTTCTTTGAAAATTAAAAAAAATTATCTGATTACTGTTTAAAACGTGAAATTCGATCGCTTCTTTAGCACACAAATTCATTATTATCCTGATTCCCATTTGATACAAATGAAAACATTGAGACGGGTAAATCGAAGGAAAAATCTAAATTGGAATGAACTTGACGTTACGGCGCTGTAAAAGTCTACATAATATACTGCTTTGTGTCCTTCTGAAGAATCGAAGAAGGCATAGTTGAGCAAGACACAGAAATAAACGCAGAAACGCCTGATTAGATTGAATTGATCAAGCAGAAGAGTGAGGATTATCGAACGATTACTCTTTTCGTTCGGGACGCTTTAGAAACGAACTCGTGACGTTAGAGCCGCCAGACTGAGATTCTGGTGCGCTTACAAAAGATTCCGGATCAGTTTTGGTTGCCTTAGAAAAGCTGCTTTGAACTTCTTCAACTCTTTTCTGTCTCTATTTTCTATGCGTGGAACTTTCCACCATATTCCCGGAACTTATCATTATTTGCATAACCTCAATGCTCCGCGTAAGAAAAGCTGCAGACTAGTTCCTTTTTCTCAGCAATACCTCGCTCTGACGAATTTCCTGCTTTAGCCAATAAACATAGCAGTCGCTTGATATAAAAGCAGTGGTGGTTCAATCAGTCAATTAGTGATCAAACTGCCGCGTTTAAGTGTCTGGAAGCTTTTTTATTATTTCATCTTTTCTCCTATGTTCAGTTTTCCATTCGAATGACCTTTTTGGTTCCTCTGCACAACGAGGTGCTTGACAACACTTTTATTTCTTAATTTGCACGATCGAGTTTTCGTCAAAAGATTGAAGTGATGGTTGCAAGTAACAGGATGAGGTGATAGGAGATGATTAGACGAGGAGCTGGGAGAAAAGAGAGGAGATGCTGGGAAAAATCATGGAAGAAAAAAGAGATGCTGGGAGAAATGGATAAGAGAAACGTAAGGAGATGCTGGCAGGAGGTATTGAACAACAATACGAGATGCTGACAAGAGGTGATGGGAGAAACAAAAAAGTTACAGGAAGAAGGTGAAGAAAGTAAGGAGATGCTGGAAGGAGAAGATGAAAGAAAAGATACGAAATGCTGGGAGAGGTGATAGGAGACACGAAAAAAGTTTTTGGTGTGAAACGGGCCATGAAAATATTTAAACTCTTGTCACTCTTTTTAGTGACTCTTTTTTCCCAAGTCGTCAATGGTCTGCTCTCAGTGCTGCTCTATTTCCGCATTTCTACTAACTCTGCCAGCAAAGGATAAAGTTTTTCCTTAGTTTTTATGGCTACGCCTGCCCAACATATGTCAAACCAACCAACTCTCATTTGAGAAAATAAGTATAGGTTCAGAAACACCTTGGAATGAAGTTGCTGAAAAAAAACAAAATTTTGTCATATGAGTGACCAAAAAGTACTTAGACAAATGTAAATGTCTGTAATTTGTTACAGAATAAAAAACATTTCTTGGTATCACAACATATTTTATCACAATATGTACCAAAAATTTATGCACAATCATGTTCAATATGGCCGCCTCTAGCGCTAACGCATGCCTTGAGACGACGCTCGTATCCATCTGCCAGTGACCGCAGGTAGTCGTCGTCGAGTTCTTCTCATGCCTTCAGAAAGGCAGCACGCAGAGAATCGAGACTGAGTTGCTGGATAGCTCCAACCTCCACCTGCATGACGCCCGATACGGTAAAGTCAAGTGGGTTCAGGTCGGGGAGAATTCGATTGCAATTCAGTGGTGCTTATGAAGCTTGTAGTGTGTGTGCCCAACCACTCTTGTGCTTTCTCGGACTTATGGGCAGGTACTGAGTACTGTTGGAAGGTTCAGTTGGTTCCAGGATAGTGTGTCCTACTCCAGGGTTCTACCACATCTTCAAGATTCTTCTTTATTAGATTATGCTGATAATAAAGCGGAACTAAGAAACAAAGAATCCTACTGGATTAGAATTCTACTTACTGCATTCCCATTCGGACTCAATGATCAGATACAAAATTATGGAATCATTTCAGAAAACCTTGAACCACTTGAAAAGATAAAACACCCATATCATAACTTTCCAGTAAACATCCCTAAACACCCTAAAAGTAGACATAAAAATCGTAAAAGAACGTGTCCAACATACCAAGCTAGAGATTTAGCAACTATCGTTCAAGACATAATAAATGCCAAAGACGGCAGAAATCTATACATGCAATATCAAAAACTTAAAAACAAAGAAAAAGACAAACTTATCGTTTACACTCTCTCAAAAGACTTTCAATCACTCCACAACTACCATAAAATCAGAATTTCTAGCACAATATGCGACTACTTCTGGAGAAAACAAGAACGAAAATTCAAACAGAATAATATCACTAAATTCAACATTAGATTAACTTATCATGGCAAATACTTGGACAACATACCACTCAACCGTATTTTTAATGAAGCCTCAAAAAATCTCAACGAACTTGATAACCAACCAACCAAACCATTCAAATTTCGAACAATCTACTCTCTCACAAAACCCTTTAGCATTAACATATTTAATTATAACAAATTCCTTAAAAATCTAAATCAGAAAAAACGCAACCTGATACTCGACAATGACTGTACATGCCTTAAATACTCTGATATCATCGATGTAAATCTAGGACACGTTTGCTCAGGTAGTACAAACATAACTTCCAATCACCACTTACGTACAATTCTAAATAAAGGTACTAAATACAGAATCAATCAGAATATACCCATTGATACAATACTACAAGAAATAATAAATGCTTTTCTAGAAACCACTAATCGAATCACCAAGGCCTATATCCCAAACAACACTAGTCGTTCAATTATATTAAACAAATTCCATTCACACTGCATTCCCAAAATAAAATCCTATATGGAAAGATTCCACTATATTGATTATACAGACTACCAGGACATCTACAATAGCATAGCTGAGATTCAAAAACACTTCATTATAACACCCATAGACAAAGCGAACAATAATTACGCTTTCATATGTAAGAAAATCTACCTCAAATTCATGGACGCAGAAATGAATACAAATGAAAATGATATAAGAACATATGAACCCACTACACTCAATATACTAGAAATCATCAACAACCACCTCCAACGAACCAAAGAATATAAAATCAACACATCAAACTATAGCACCTTCCAAATTCCACAAGTATATGGTATACCTAAAATGCATAAAACCCCAATCAAATTTCGCTTTATCACAGGCGCAGCTAATAGCAGCCTAAAGCCACTATCTAAAGAACTTCAATTAATCCTTAAACATTTATCAAAACATTTTAAAAATTACTGTAAACAAACATCAGAGAGAAATGGCACCAATCATCTCTTCTCTATACTCAACACAACTCCTGTCATACATAAAATTAAACTATTAGATAATAAACCTAGACAAATATATTGCGCAGATTTCACATCCCTTTTCACCAATCTCCCCCACGATGTTATCAAAAACTTCATGAGCAAAGTCATAAAACTTTGTTTTAATAACTGCGGCTCCCGTGCCTTAACCTTAAAAGGTATTAACACTTACTACACTAACGACACTTCTCAAAAAAGGACTTACCTTCCCTATGAAATCTATAAGATGCTAACTTATATACTAGATAACAGTTATGCACTATATAACAAAACTATATTTAAACAAAATAAAGGCATACCACAAGGAAACAATGCTTCACCACAAATCGCTGATCTCACACTAGCTATGATGGAATTCTCCTATATAAACAAAAATATTACCAATACTCATATTCTTAAAAACTCTTTAAACTGTACTTTCAGATATATAGATGACCTATTTCACATATCGGATAGAGTCGATCAATTCTACTCCATCACTAAAGAGATTTATGACATTTCACTCACACTTGAACAAACAAATAATGAACCAACTTCCGCTGAATTTCTAGATCTTCTTATCAAAATTGAACATGACGGAAATATTAAATTCAATCTATATAATAAAACTGATTTTTACAGCTTTAAAGTACTCAAATATCCACACTACTCCTCAAACATACCCACTAACATAGGACTCAATACTATATTCAGCGAGATATTGCGGTTCGCTGGGAACTGCTCCGAATTACACGACTTCATAAATAGAGCTCACATTCTAATAACTAGATATAGAGAAAACAAATATCCTAAACATATTATACTCTCACGCTTAATCAAAACTCTCTCACTAAATCCTAAAATATCTCTTAAATACAATACTAATAATAACATTCTAATACACAACATGATACACACATTAACACCTTTTTAAATAATTTTAATGTATTTTCACAGATTTCAATACCCTTTCTCTTTATATATGTATTTCTCTCAAATGTTCATGTGTCTGTGTATATGTGTTTTCTCCCACATGTTCATAAATTTGTATATATTTTCACAAATTACAATATCCTTTCTTTTTATATGTGTTTCTCTTACATATTCATGTGTCTTTCCTTTCATCGGCCACTTTGGTGTCACTTCTTAGGTCACCTTCATTTTATATCTTCATGGATATTACACTCTGAAATCACATACCCTGTAATTACATGTTCTCACACATATTTATCAATATTTCTTCCTCTCTTACATTCTCTGTCATCTCACATCTTATTATTGACATCCTCATATGTTGACATCCTTTTTGTGTTCATTATCACACATTTCAATGAGTTCTCTTTATATCGTGTTCTCACACATGTCCATTCATCTTCCCTATCTTCGGTCATTTCGATCGATGCAACTTCCTATATCGCTCCCCTTTCATTGTCTACTATTGGATACTTTTCTCTAAATTCACATGTCTTCTTATCTCAATAACTAGACTCTTCTTCTCTCACACTTTGAAAATTTCCTTTCCACCTATTCCAATAATTGCACATTTTCTCACACACGTCAATATTTCTTCTTCTCCTTCACAGGTCACTTCATAGTCTAATATCCCATATCTTGTTTTGGCATTTCGCTCACTAACCTTGTTGTGTGCTTCCTGTTCTCTGTTTTCCCTCTTCAATATCCCATTCGTCTTTTGTTTTCTTCCCTTTTGATTTTTCCTTATTTTCATATTTGTTATTCACATAGTTCGTTTCGTTCTCTTTATTTTTTGGTTAGTCTTTGACATTCTAAGTTAGTTTTAACATTTTTGTTTTTTGATTTTTTTTTATTTTAGTCTATAATTTCATTACCTTCATTTGTTATGTTGTCACTCTCTGGGCACTCACTGATGAGCCCCACCCAGAGAGCACCAAAGTCTGTCTGAGCAGGGGCGAAACAGACTTTGGTACTTCCTCTTAGCAGGTATTTTCTTTTCTATTAGAATAGTGAAAACCATCCAAAACAATTTTTATGTAGAAGTTGGCATCTATCTTCACACTAAGAGCGACGAAAACCAACGCTTTTGCTTGTTGCGCCACACCCTCCCAAACCATGAGATACTGGAATTCGCTACTTCTTCCGACAGTGATTACGTGCTCAGCAGCTTCATGGGCAAGTACTCTTTCATTTTGAGAATTCAGCGTCATGTCTCTGTGGTAAAAAAATTTCCATCCGTTCATAGCATACGGAGTTTCTCGGCCCGCGCACATCGTTGCAACAGATCTTTACATCGTTGATATCGAAGAAGCATCTGCCAAGCATCTCATCCATGTTGTTCTTGCATCCTGTAGTGGTGAAACTCGAGATGGTTTTTGATTATCAGTCGTGTTGTTTCACTGGAGATACCAAATGACGAAGCGAGCTTCCTCGTGGATTGTGGTGGCATACACACTTGACCGTGAAGCTTTGAGTCGTCGCGCGATGTCACCTCTTATATAACCAGAGTTTTACAGTGCAATAATCGCAGTACGGAGAGGACTTGATTTCGTAATATCTGTATAAAATAAAGCTAGAGTCATGAAACTTGAACCAAAAAACAACCAGTCTCAGAGCATTATCATGAAAAATGAAAAGAGTAATCGGTCCACTGTGTCGCGCAATAGAGCGCGTTAAAGATTTGTCCAGGTACGCCGATGAAGTAATACGCAACAAGCATCAGATTGTAGTTGATTTGTTCGACGAGACAGTCAAACTGGATGACGAGGCAGCACATTGCATAAAGAGACCTTGAATTGTACGACGGGCAGCACATGGAATGAAATTTCGTTAATTGCATGAAGAGGCAACATACCGAGTTGCGAGGCACTTCTTCGGATGATTCCGTGAGCAGATATGTTCATGAGCATTAAGCATAGTTTAATTTTTAATTTTTTTTACAAAAATTTTTTTTAAACAAAACAGAAGCACAAACATATTCCAATAAAAAAACTATTTTGCTTAATTAAAAAATTCTCTGCTTTAACTGCTAATCGTTCAATATTGTAATTTATAAGATTAAAAAAAAGATACGGAACCAGGAGCAAAATGAACAAGATCCTTCCAATAGCTAAGGCGCTGGAACAAAAATTACCATGGGAAGGGCAATAGAAATTTCTTCCCATGAAAAAATATGGAAAAAGCTGAACACACTAACTAAGCTTTTCGAAGAATGGAATTTACCATTTGGATTGCTTTTTACGTAACTTCTCCTACACTCTCATTGTCTCTTTTTTTCTATATTTGTCTTCATCTCTGTATCTCTTTTCTATCTATGTTTCTGGCTCTCTCTCTCTCTCTCTCTCTCTCTCTCTCTCTCTCTCTCTCTCTCTCTCTCTCTCTCTCTCTCTCTCTCTCTCTTTCTCTCTCCCTGTCTCTACCATCTAATTTGTCTTTCTCTCCTTGCATTCTCATCATTTTTTTATTACATATATTACTTCTTTGTTCATCAGATCTGTCCGTCATAGGCTAGAATAGTTCTAGCTAGACTTAGACTAGTATCTAGACTGGTGTGTGCTTCAGACTTCCTGATTCATTCGTCAGACAAACAGTCAATCTTAGAATTTAAAAATTGGTTTTTTGTTCTTAAACATTCTTTTTCTATGGAACTCCTGCATAATTTTATATTTTAAGTGTCCAAGTAGAATTTTAAATACAAATAGAAAAGAGAGTGCACTGGAGAGAAAAAAAAGCGCAGTTATACAATCTTCTTCTTCTTCTTCTTCCTAGCGTTGTCCCGCGATGGCAGGGTCCACTTTGTGGATCTTCTTTCTCCACTTGTCCCGATCGAGGGCATCTTTCGGGCTTAGATGACTGGCTTTCAAGTCCGCATTGATGGTGTCTTGCCATCGCTGCTTCGTTCGCCCTCTCGGTCACCGGCCGTCCACTTCGAGATTGTAGGCTGTGCTGGCTACAGTTTCCGGTGATGCTCTGGTGACATGGCCGAACCATCTCAGCCGGTTTTCGCGCATCTTCTCGTCGATGGGGGTGACGCCAAATCTTCTCCTTATGGTCTCATTTGGTAGGTGCTTGCGGAGAGAGATTTCCATGATCCAACGGATCATGCGCATTTCCATAGTTTGTAGACGTCGCTCAACTGTTCTCGTAGTTGGCCAGCACTCGGTTCCATACAAAGTTACGGGGCGCACTACTGTCCGATATATCTTTGACTTGAGGTCGCATAGTACGCCTTTGAGATCTCTCCATTTCATCCATGCTCTTTCATTTTCATTTTTCATCCATACAATGGTTTTTTCATCTATTTTTCATCCTTTCATCCATACAATTGTCTGGGTTTTTTCGTTGAAAATTTATTCAAACAAAAACTGAACCGCTAATGAAGCTGATTGCGACATCTTCGGTAATTGTATGATACAGGATGACATATTATAGTCTCGCTTGTCACCAAATTCTTTTAAACTTGCTTTTTTTCTTAATTTTCATTCTGTTTCATATTGGCAAGTTCCATCAATCCAAAGTTTTTAAATTAATCGAATGTTTCACGAGAAATAATCGCCGTTCAAAGTTTCCTAACATTCAACAAATCCTTTACGGTTCAGCACAGCGCAAGAACGTTGTGAAGGATTAGATAAGTCAGTATCAGGAAACTCATAGAATTATCGTTTTATACAATGATTGGTCATCATAACGGTTAGAAACTCACGAGTCCTATTTCACAAATATTAGTAAAGGTTGTTCACAGCACTCAACTCAAGAGTGCTATCATTTATACGTTGATTTAACAGTGCAGTACTTAGAAACCGGGATTCCCAACATGATTTGTGGCCTCTTTAAATCTATGGCCTCTTTAAATGTCTGTTTGGTTGTATAGCCGCTTATGGTGATTATCGATCGTAGCTTTTTTGGTTTTCAATTTGGAGCTACGACTGGAGAAAACGTCGGGTGCGATCATTATCCATTTCATCGCCTAGAAGGTCCTTGATGATCATCCCTTGGACCCCATTTCTCCTACAGATCTTGATCAGCTAATTCTTATCTCTCTTGCACTCTCTTACCCCCTTTCGCTTCCTCTCTCACGCTCTCTGAGTCTCTCTCTCTCTCTTTCTCAAACAAATCAAAACTTTCCTTTTGTGTGCGCGCGAGCCTTCTCTACTCATTCTTCTACTTTCGATTACCTATCGCTTTTATAGCCACTTTACTTTCAAAAGTCATTCTTTGCCACCGACTTTCTTCCATCTTCTTCTTCTTCTCTCTTTTCCTTTCTGAAACTCTTATTTCTTATTTATCAAATAATTTTTTCTCGCTTTCTCTCTCTTTCACATTCTTACCTCTCCTTCTTTCTCTTTTGCATAATATGTACATATATTTCCATCTCCCTTCAAGTTATTCTTGATCGCATGTGAATCGTACTTTCTCGATCCTGTGACTTATCTTTCTCTTTTTATCCTTTCTTCCGTTCTTTTCCCACTTCCTCTCTATTTTTATTTATCGCTCTTTCTCTGTTTATTTCGAGCAGTCCTCACTAACAGCTTTTTGTGAAGAATATTTTTCTTTGGCAGTTCTCACGAAGGCGCCTTTAAAGCGTTTAATTCATGTAAGCTGAGAGCGAAGGTAGATTAAGCTTCAGATTTGAGAAGAGGGTGAAGATTTGAGGGTAGAGACCCCCATGAAACTTGTGAAACCAATGAAAGCTCAGAATAAGAGTTGTGGGCATTCAAAAAGCTACAACGGTGTGATAGATGAAAGCAGAAACTTTCACAGTCCCTGACCTTCCACGCGCTTAATCCTGCCTCACGGCGGGGTACGCGCGCCCCTGAGATGAGATACAGACCTAAACTGGTAGAACTCACTGGGTCATTACTGGTTGTTGCAGCTAGGAGGGGTAGGGAGAAGGGTTTCCTAATCTTCTAGGTTTGGGTGGATTTGACAACGGCAAAGGCCCACCTTTCGATTCACTCAAATACAAAACACGATTCAATTCGTCCGTTTTCAACTTCAAATTTTTGAAGACAGATTAAAGACCAAACAAGTTTTTTTTACTTTTACTCATTAATATATTTACTCTTTGTTTTCTCTGCTACTCATTATTCCTTTGAAATTTATTCTACAACTTTGTCTCTCTTTTTCTCCCTTGCTCTTTCGCTCTCCTTCGCTCTCTCTCCCACTCTCTTTCTTTTTTATTTCTCTAACTGTATATCCATCTTGCTTTCCTCTGTGTATGTCTCATGTTCTTCTTCCTCATCTCTCGTTCTCTTTTATTTTCCGTTACTCCGGTTATCTTTTTTTCTCTTTTTAGCCCTCGATCTAAAACCGTCCTCTCCTGACTCCGCCCCTTTCTTCCTGTGCTTAAGCTTTTGGGGAAAGTAATGCAGTGTTTTTATTTGCGAAAACATAATGAAACATAACGACATCCCGTTTTTTTTCCACGTTATGTTCACAACTAAAATTTGTATAAATAATAGTCTCAAATGGAATAGCGCTTCAAATGTGCATGGTGTACGGTATTTTGTGCCCTTTCTGTGACATAGAAGTCGCGGTGTCTCTCGTTGTCTGCGGCGAGAGAGTATTTGAGAACACATTTATACAAATTTTAGTTGTTAACATAACATGGAAAAAAAAACGGGATGTCGTTATGTTTCATTATGTTTTTCGCAAATAAAAACACTGCATAAATGGCGAACCGTAGGAGTGAGAGCTGTTCTCGCTTATGATAGGGAGAGAGAAAACGAAAGGTAGAGAATGCATAGAGTACAAAAAAGGAAGGTAAATAAAGAGAGTGAGGAAAATACTTGAGATAGAGGGAGTTGAAAGAGAAATGTGAAGCGAAAGGAAAGAGGATGAATCGAATAAATTGAATTTTTCTGAATTTTGTTTGTTCATTATTTTTTGTGATTTCTGCTTCGTGTGTCATTTATTTTTGATTTAGGATTTCACATCTTGAACGAATTTCAATGACTAGCTACACTAGTCATTTGCTTTCATAATTGCTTTTCCCGTAGCAGACTTTAAACAAATTTCCTATACAAAAATTGAATAACTCGATTAATTTAATCTTGGAATTTCTTTACAAGACTAGAAGAGTATTTAAGGAAAAATAACATTATGATATGCCACATCCTGATAATTGCCATTAAATTGTCCAAATTTTCACGAAAAGCTCGAGTTTTCTGATTACTCTGATTACTGATTACTACTGCTTAAATCTGATTTAACTCGACTGTTCTACTTTTTCAGTAACGCTCTCCATTATCACGCGAGGCTTGCTCGGTGGCAATTTCAGTATCGATCGCAACATCGATCTAGTCAAAGACTGAATAAATCATCGACTCTTCTTGCCGTCGTCAATGCTAATTCAGCCACCAGCCTCCCCGCCGGAGCGGGGTCGGCGTTGGCGCAACTCCAAGTCACGTCCGAAGTCCCCGAAGCCGGATTATGAGCGCCGCGTGCGATTCAATCAAGACGCCGTGCGTTCCGCAAGTGTCGATCCACGTCACGCGGCTGACCACGTGATTACAAACGCAAAAGACGCACGTTTTGTGCACCGAAATGATCGACCACGTTCTTGGAACCGCATCGATTCAAAGACATGCCGCGTGGCGGAAGGCTACATCATAGAAGCGGAGAGTAAATCGGCGGCAGCGACTGCTGATTCGAGCTCTATTCTCTCTGATGCACTGGTTCGTGTGAGAGAGCTGAGCAGGAGCGTAGATTTACTGCCCCAGAGCCTTGCAGAGCGGACGGTTGAATCTGGGAGTCAAGAAGATGCCGACAGCTCGTCGCTCACGAGCACGACCGTTTTCCGACTTAGTCCACGTTCAAAGACCTCGAGAGGCGATCGGATGTTACGAGCAATAGCCCTCTCGGCACCGCCAGTTGTCAAGACGGCGTTCGCGCTTCCATCAGGTATGCAGAGTTAACTTTCTCTCATCGGCTTTTTCTTTGCTTTATTCATGTTCAAAATCACTCGTCTTTTGAGTTTTCGCTTACTAGATTTTAGAAAAACACAATCCGCAATACGTTGGACTATATTTACGTTTGTCGAACTATACATTATATCTTCCCTTTTCTTAAACATACATACATATGATAGTAATTATGAATGTCTTTTACGTCCAATTTCATGTTGGTCTGGCAATGGCAATAATTTCCATGGATTTCATTCATTATAGTCTCAGCCCATCGTTGCTTTAAGCGATCATCTAAGATCAAAACATTAATTTTCATTCACATGAAAAAGTTCATATGTGAAATTTTTCTTTGACTTGAGGTGCAACAGACATGCGGTGGTCTATTACCTTTGAACATATCACTGTTTTAACCGGTTTAAATTCATTGACAAATTGCTTTTACTCGACTGCGTTATTCGGTTCAAGTTTGGCTTTCAAAATTAAAGCTCTTGTTGAGATCGTTAGAGAATCAAAAAAAAATTAGGGTTTGTTTTCAACTGATATTTGAGAAAAATTATCATCCGCCTTTATCTTCATCGGTTTGCCATATTCATACACAAGTATAAAGAGATATATTATCGAGGTCCACTTGTTCTCATCTTGGATTTGCTTTATTCATTCAATCAATCAATACACCTTCTGGTGTTATGACATACATACAGTTTTTGGATTACTTTTTTCTTCGTTCTTTATCTATGCACTTGACCTCGACATGCATAAATATATGTATTGAACACGGTTATCATAAAAATGATTGAGTCTCATCTAACAGTAGCAATGACTTTTATGGGCGAAGTTCATATGGAAATGACAGTGCGGGGAGCTGTTATACTCCCTCTCTCTTTCTCTCTCTCTATTTATCTCTCTTTCTCTTTCTCTCTCTCTCTCTCTCTCTCTCTCTCTCTCCTCTGTACCCTGTTGGTTTGCTCGTGGATAACCGGTTCTATTAGACTATTGAACTCTTTCTAACCCGGAGATACTTCCTCAGAAGACTTAGTCGTTTAATTACTACGTCAACTATAGCTCACATTGTCACACATGATTTGTATTGACAGTGAAGAATGACCGTTCTGTCGAACCTTTGTATTTCTCGACTTTCTTTCCTTTTCTCACTCTCCCTTCTTCTAGTATTTCTTCTACCTATCTCTCTCTCTCACTCTCTCCCTTTTTCTTCTCCTTACTCCTTTCCAGTATTTATCACTCTCTCCCTCTCTTTTCATCTCCCTCCTCTCTCCTTCTTCTCTGCCTCCACGCTTTCAATTTCTTTCTTTTTAAAAAAAGTCGGTTTTTGTCTCGACTTTCTCTGAAACTTTTCTTCTTTTTCCCTGCCTCTAGGGCTTAAACTGTCTGTTTCAATTCGTTCCTTTCTTACTCTTATTCCTCTTTTTTTCTACTAAACTTTACGTAAACTGCATTCTTTGACATTTTGTTCTGTTCGGTTGAGTGGTAAGCCAGACTCTTTTCAGACTATGATTTTTTCAGATTTGGAGTGAGGATTAAAGCATTAGATTAATTAAAATCAGCGTAGCTTTCCGGTTTTTTCAATCTTTCTTTACCAAGCCATGGCTGTTTTAGCCTTCTTTGGTCTACTGACAGAACCTACTTGGAAGTTGAAGGTCATGACCAAAGCAAAGAAATGTTCTTATCATTATAATTGTTTCTCGACAGTTTGACTGCGACACAAAAGCAGTATTATGTGAAGGGTTTGAGTTCGTTTCCAACTACAGTCAGATCCAGTCGAACCAAAGAGGTCAAAACAGTCGGTAGTCCTTACACTATTTTCATCCCAACCCCATTACTCATTTCCCTAAACACTGGCAATGCCCCAGAAAGCAGTCTTTGGTACCAACAGGTTAGGTTTATAATTCATATCAGAAGGGTGTGTAAGAAAGAGTCTCTTTATTAATGCTTCTTGCCATGCGGTTGAAAACAGAAACAGGGGGGCCGGCATATTTGAAGACCGAAAATGATGCGTTGGGAAAAGGCAGGTAAAAAAAAAATTAAAAACCACACAGGTAAAACAAAACATGTACGAGCTTCAGCCATGAATTTTCACGCCCTCGAAGGAACATTTATAATGTGAAATTGTTATTATAACACTTGATTTTAGACGAAGTTTTCGGAATCAGAGGTTGTAGCGCTACTGAACGGTCTCTTAAGACTTTTTAGTGCTACGTCATAGTAACTTATACCATTCAGCAAACTTCTTCGAAGACCTCTTTTTGAATCATGTTAGTGCTCCCTTTAAACAGAATATCATCTGGCGTTGAAGCTATCATATCATATTTTTAAAAAAACACTCAAAAGACAAATTCAACTAAGCGTTTTGTCTGAGTCTAGAATGTGCATTATAAAACTGGCTGAGTGACATTGGAAGGCTGAAGTTCCTGTGCGAAACATGAACCAAGAGGAAGATTAACTCTTTTCAGCTTGAACTATCCCTTTCCAGTGAATATTTTCTCTTGACTCCAACTTCTTTCTGATCATCATAACTTCTATATACCTCTCTTTCTCTCTCTCCATTTCTCTCTCTTTTTCTCTCTCTTTCTCTCTCTTTATCTCTCTCTTTCTCTCTCTTTCTCTCTCTTTCTTTCTCTCTCTCTCTCTTTCTCTCTCCATTTCTTTTTCTCTTTCTCTCTCTCTCTCTCTATCTCTCTCTTTCTCTCTCTCTTTCTCTCTCTCTTTCTCTCTCTCTCTCTCTCTCGATATGCCTCGCTCTTTACTTTTTCTCTCCCCCTATCTTTCACAACTCTCACTCTCTCTATTTTAAGCTTCTCCGCTTTCTTTTGGTTGTCCTTTCTGCTCTTCCCTGTTCCTTCCATGCTTATCATCGCATTAGAGGTGGATTTGCCTTCCTGCTTAGAAGTGTATGAAGTGCATTGTGAAACGAAAGAAGGACTTTAAACAGTACAAAGAGAGAGAGAGTGTGAGAATGAGAGTAAGATGGAGAGAGAGAGCAAGAGAGTAAAGAAGAGAGGAACAGAGATTGAGAGAGAGAGAGTTAGAGGACGAGAGCGAGACAGTAAGAGAGTACGAAAGAGATGAAGATAGATTGAGAGAGAAAGGGGAAGACAGAGAGAGTGAGTAAGAGTGAAAGAGAAGAAAGAGAAAAATTCAGTGAGATAGGAAGTAACAGAAAAAAAGAAAGAGAAAATAAAGATAAAAGTGCTACAAATGATAGAAAGTCAGAGAAGGCAGCAGAGAATAGAAGGAGAGCGTAGAACCAGATAGATTCTTGCTCATTCAGACGAAAATATATATACATATATGAAAAGAACTAGACTATCTCATTAGAACTCAGTTGATTCTGAGCTTCGTTCTTGCGAACGCGACTGAAGAAGCAGCTATAGGGAGAGCCGATTCGGGCCGAAAAGGGGGGAAAGGATGAGTGATAAGGAATCTTAGGAAAAAATATTGGTGATAGAGGCTCTAAGAAAGAATGCAAATGTTAGGGGATCTGATGCAAAGAAAACTGGCTGACAGGTAGCGATTGTCATGAACATTAGAGTGAGAAGTCGATGGATACATGTCTGAGTACCGAGGGATAACCGGGGAAGAACCGGGTGCTACAGGGCCTGGTTGGAAATCGGAAATAGAGCTGGTCGATCCTGATAGCAAGATTTGCTGTATAGTTGGGCACCATGGTCGTCTGTCTTTAAAGGCATAATGATTGTCATTATAGAATGATGAGCTTTCTTCGATTTCTAAGTTACACAGTTTGAAGGCAGTGACGCCTGGTAAAGATCTTTTTTCTGTGCGATAGTTCAATGATTAGCTAAATAAATAGGTTAGACTGACGTCTGTTTACGACTCTGAAACAGGCAGGATATCTTCATGAGATCTGTAACTCATTAAAAAAAATAGCGTTCGAAATAGCGTTAAAAAAATCGTTCGAAGAAAAGAAAAAGAAAAGAGGGTCCATGATTTTTACAATTCACTGAAATTTTATCAATTTTTGATTCCAAGTTAAACTGATTCAAGCAGTCTTAGTCTATTCAGTCTTACTCTATTCAGTCTTACTCTATTCACTATTCTTCGTTTATACTCTGCAAAGCCGATAGACAGCTGTCGAGAACATCTCTACATCAGTCAAAAAGAACATAAGTCATCGAAAACATTTGTAAAGCGAAACATTTGTAATGAGATATCTAAATGCTTTTTTCCAATTTTTTGTATTAGGAGAACATGAATTATATCGGTAATCACGCGAGAATATATAACGCAATGGTCAGAACATATAATTCTGCCTGACAACGGAACTTTTTCTCTGGAAAAGTCTTTAAATATATCGAAGAAAACACCTTTATATAGCCTGCAGAATCTAAAATATTTTTCATTTCTCTTTCTCTTTTCTCTCCTTATCATTTTCTTCCTATTTCTCTTATTTTCTATGTCTCTCTCTTTTCTTTTCCACTTTCTTTTCCCTTTTCTCCTTTCTTTCTATATGTTCCCTCGACCTGTTCCCTTCTCGTATCATCTTTTTCTATAGACTGAACGAAATTGGATCCAACGGTATCGAATGAGAAGATGAGAGTGAAAGGGAGTCTTTTTGTCACATTGAATCAGTCTTGTTCCCGAAGTTCTCCCGGTGAAAGTCACAAAGTCCCCTCTGCCCTCATCCGATTGCTTCTCAATGAAGCCTCTTTTTATCAAGCAAGACCAAAAAGAGATTTCGTTCTGTTCTTATGAGCCCTCGCCTCGACACTTTTACACTATTTGGCACCCAAAAAGGAGTCAAGCTGGGAGGTTCGATTTAAAACAAACATTTCAACTAATTCTTGCGTTATTGATTCATCGCGCGGCAAAATATTATAGGTGACCGCAATGAAACTCAGCCATTCCTTTTTACTGGAAATTACCACAACGCCCTAAGAACCCTTATGACTAGTCTGAATTAGGTGTCGCAGTGTTCAAACTTTGTCTCTAATACATATAAATTTACTAGGACATTAGCGCAAAGAGTCTTGTCAAAGTACAAAGAAGTTGAGTTTATATTCGATTGTGAAAAGTCACTTGTAACAAAAAAACAACCGAAAACTGCAATATTGTGTTGCTTATTAAAATCACAATTTATGTGAGTGAGCTTCGGAATTCGGATAGTTTTGTTATCAAGCCTTAATCTTCGAAACCACTGTTAAAATGACCGTATACATGGAATTTCCCAATATAGGTCATGTCTGAGTCATAAATAATCGAAAAGAAGCCATAGAGTATCCTCCAAACTTTTTAGTATGTTCAAGGAGTACACTAACATTCACTTGGCTAGTGTAACAAGAGTTCTCGTTTTTCAAACTTCCAGTAAAACAGTATAAAGGCAATGACGCCTGGTGAAGATGAAACTCATTAAATTATCACACGGACAAAAGCTAGTCCACTGGGCGGTATCGATCCCAGCCATCTCTCATTTATTTGACCGTTGTTTTATCGCGCTGGAGCTCCCGATCTTGAAATTTGTAATGGTAATGCACTCGAGCTCCCGAATATTGACATGAGAGAGGGCTGTGTTAATTCCAGCGCGGTGGACTAGCTTTTCACTGTGTAATAGTTTCATCAAGTATTTCAGTTCAACAATGTTATACTAACGAATGTTGTTTTAATTTAGTGGAATTTTTAAATTTTAAAGCTTGTCTGTAGATATCGAGCTGCTTCCCAGAAACGGAGATCACTGTTGGAAGCATTCGAAAGTTTCTTGCCACGAACACAAGCTGGTATGATCAAAGCCTTCAAGTTTTTGCATTCCGCAGTTTTGTTTTTTTAAATAATGTAGTGGCATGATATGTTCCACGTAAAAATTGATACCTGTTTCTTAGCAAAAAACAGCGAAAAAGCTGATATGAAGTCAGCATTTAGCGAGCAAAAATTTATTATTAAACTTGAGAAAACTTTCATACTTTAGAAAACCATTACCTCACCTTTACTCTCCCAAACTAATGACATTCTGTGCTGTCACATTTGACAAGCCTAGCTGACGTTTAAAAGAGATCACTTTCTTCTCCTAAACAAAACAACTTTGTATTCCATTTCACCTTCTTCGGTTGAGATTGATAGGTAAAATTGGCAGCGTTTGTTTTTCTCGTAGTTTTTCTTCTAAGTTTGTGCTCAAATCACTTTGATTCTCTGTTTGCGCTTTTTTTCTGAAGCTCTCCTTTTTTCATATGGCTTTCTCTCTTTCTCTCTTTCTCCTTCCCCTTTTCTCTTCCTTTCCCTCTTTTTATTCCTCTTATTTTCTTTTTTACTCTTTTTTAACTTTTGTCTTTTCCTGTTCTGTTCTTTCAGTTTTGTGAAATAACAAACAAAGACGTTGATTCTGTTTTCTAGATACATATTATACAAAAGCCTTTTTCATCCATCCCCTCTTAGCACAAAATGATATTAGAATGAGAAATGATGACATTAGAAGGAGAAATGACATGAACTTGCATTAGAAATTTGTCATTCAGATGAAGCGTAACACTAAATTAGTACGCAACAACAAGCTGCTACGTTCACAATATCAAACACGAACAATAAATTAAAACGATTACATTAATGAACCACCTAAAGCTTAACTAGTACACAACACTAAACTAGTTCGAATAAGCAAGACTAAACTCGACTTTTTTTCAAACTATTCTAGTTTAGATTATCCACTTTGAACATGCTAATTGAACAATTATAAGGACAGGATAGAAAAAATACTCCGTATAACATCACTAAAGAAATGAGTTTTTGGTCAAATGTTTTTGAGCCTGACGTTTTCATAACCAAATGAGAATGCGAAACCGATCGTGTATGATGCTAATAAGAATTGGATTGAAGGCTTCCTTCTCAGTCTGAAGTATGAAATGAAATCGCGAAACTGTTACTGATTGAGCTGTATTCCTACTCTAAAGCACTGAAACATCATAAGAAAATTTTTAAGAGAACACCTG
Source organism: Allodiplogaster pararmata (assembly GCA_964056735.1). NCBI lineage: Eukaryota > Metazoa > Nematoda > Chromadorea > Rhabditida > Diplogasteridae > Allodiplogaster > Allodiplogaster pararmata. Next base: position 13,352,697 of record OZ057408.1, on the reverse strand, counting down.
ATAAGTTTTTAGAGCTGACAGTTTTTGTTTTATCGTCTTGGTATCTGTGATTGAGTTCCGAATAAGTTGTACCAAACACTTTTTTATCTTATTAACTTTTCTACTTATGAATTGTATTTAATTTCAAGTAATATATATGGTTGGCTGAGCTTTTATCTTCAATCAATTTTTCTAATTACTTTAAAACATAAAACTGCATTGGAAGAGAAATACGCGCTGTCGAGAAGTCAGAGTTGCTATCGAAGTTCCAACAAAAAACGCTACTTCAGTTTCACTCAGAATTCCAAGATTTTTGGAATTATGTGAGATTCTAAGTATGAAGGAAGAGAAAAGCGATTAAGAAAGAAAGGCTTGAGAGAAAATTTTTTCTTTGAATCAGCTGTAGAGAATAAAGAAGGAAAGAGATATGACTCGATGACTCGACATCTCTGTGATTTGTGTAATACTTTTGCGGCATCAATTCAGTTATGACAGCCGCTAAGTGGAAGGCAGCTTTATCTTTCTCGGATCTCCTATTTCTCTTCTTTTAACCGGCTTGAGTTCCACGCGGTTCTTATTATCACTGCAACGAAATAAAAAAGCGAAATAACAGTGAGGGAAATTTTCAACAGTTCTTTTTGGACTACCATCTCAAGTTTTGATGAATTTGGTTGTTGAAGACCATGAATTAGATGCAGAAAAAAGTCTTTTCATACTTTTAATATTAAAAATGGGTCTCTCTGAAACACATTTTATGACCACAGAGTAACTGGAATGCCTTCTGGCTCAAAACCTTCTGGCTATAGATCATACGATTCTCCCATGAAAGCAGCGACATGCTTACTTCTTCCTGGATAACTATTTAGTTTCAGTTGATCTTCAAGCGTTCTTGAGCTCAGGTCGTTTGTTCAGAGCAAATTTTCATTCTTCGACTCGCAATACGAGTTCAAATGTCTGTTCAGAGGTGTACATGTGTATTTTCACTCGTCTCCAGTTTCATTGCAGTGCTTCTACTTTGCTAGGAGTGTGAGCTCTTCTCCAACAATCGGTTGCTTCTCTTGAGATCTTTTATCCTCTTTGTCACTCACTCTCTCTTTCTATCTCTCTCACTCTCTCTTTCTCTCTCTCTCTCATCTTTTCTTTTCTTGTTCTTCAATGCTATCTACCAACTGTTCCCCAACCGCGTTATTTCCCTACTCGTATCGCACCTCTCAATATTCATCTCCTGCTTCGGCATTATGTTTCAACCTTTCTTGAATAACTCATATCGTACAGCGTGAATACCGCGAAAGATTGTTTCCTGACAGTGTACCTTTTTTACACTACATGCCTTCGTTCTGTACTTCGTTCTTCTTAGCTCCTCCACTCGGTAGTTATTGTTAGGCTTGAGCATTTCTCTTATCAAAACATGACCTCATGAGTTATAAACGAAAATTGAAGAAAACTAATTAATGCTTGAGCGCAGAGGAATTTTCGCGGTATCAAGGGGGGGAATGAAGGAATTGCTATAAGCTTTAGGAGTTTCGTGGGCTTGACTGAGTTTTTCGGCAAAGAAATCTCTCTGCCTTTTTTATAATAAGAAATCACACACTCTCTGGTTCCAACTAATTCTTTTCTTCTGATAATTTCGCTGTCAATCGTTTTTATCTCTATAATTTAGGAATACGGGCACGAATACACGCTAATATTCTCACGCCAGTATCTAAATAGAAGTTCAGCAAGTTGCACGTTTTCTCTCTCCCTCTCTCTCCCTCTTTCTCACTCTCTCCCTATCTCTCTTACTCTCTCCCTCTCTCTCTTACTCTCTCTCTCTCACTCTCTCTCACTCTCTCACCCTCTCCTCTCTCTCTTACTCTTTCTCTCTCATACTCTCTCCCCCTCTCTCTCCCTCTCTCCCTCTCTGTAATTCTCTTTCCCTCTATTTTTCTTTCGCTTTTCTTTTCCTTTTTCTTTCTTTTTACTTTCTTTCTCTCACTTACGCTATTATTCTCACAAGATCTTCCCTTCTCTCGATCTCTCCCATTTTCTCTCACAATCTGATTCCTTCCACTTTCGCTCTCAAGGATCCTTACAAAAGCCGAGATGAGTATGATGCTGACATGCATCTTGCACAAGCAGTCACCTGGATGGCTTCACAGTCACTCATCCACTCTCCTACTCACCTATTCTAATTCTCTGAACTGGTTATTCCATGAATCGTTTTAACAATTTATTATGAGAATCATTGAAAAATATGACGCCGTGAAGCTCATGTAATAACAATCTCAGAATTAATAGATAATGATCGATACAACTCTTATATATCATGATCTTTCCATCATCAATTTCATATTCTGGTTTAAACCGGTTGAGAAAAGATGTTTTTTGTAGTCTTCATAAAAAATATCATGTCAAATGTTACTATTTTAAAATTTTACAAGTTTTAAATTTTATCAAGATTGCTCATTCTAACATGACTCAGAGATAAGTCAATTTTTTTCTCGAGTGTATTGGGAACAAAATAGAGAAAGTGAGTCATCTTTAATCGAATTGAAAGTGGAAGCTTCCCTCTTTTTATTATTTCTTCTTTTTTTATGTCTCCTTAGGTAGTACCGCTCTTTTTGGTCTCTCTGATTTCTTCTCTACGTCTCCTTTTTTCTCTTTCTCTGTGTTTTTTCTCTTCCTTTTTCATCTTTCTTTTATTTTTTCTCTCTCTATGTCTCTTTCGCTTTCCCATCTTTTTTTTCTCGTTTCGGTTTCATCGGCTAAGTTTCATTTAGCTTAGAATGTCTTTTTCAACCTCTTTTACAAAAAGATTGGGTTGAAGTAGTTTTTCCGCTTGTGAGAAAGCTTCGTGTATCGCAGTCTTCTTCCCTATATGCATATTCCAATTGGTTCATCCTCAATCCTTTTGAATATGAAAAAAGCTTATTGATGTCTGATGTTTGAAGAAAATCACTGTGTATATATGTACATATCAAATTGGATGCACACTTTGTATTCAAAAGGCTTTAAATTCATTCAAAACAGGCAGCGATCAAATAAAAAGGTTCAAGTTTATCTGTTATGCTTCAAGGGTTTTTTATATAAATAATTTGAAACCTGTTTAAAATACTTTTTCAGCCTGTGTCTATTCAGAAAAATTGTTTTGGTATTCAAAGTTCCGGAACGCTTTAAGTATCCTTGAAAACTGAAGTTTAATCATTTTAGAACTTTTTTACCCACAAAAAAAGTCAGACATTTGAGTTTAAATTTGACCTATTGTTGTTTGAGCATTTAAACTATTGTTGTTTGAGCACAACCTGGATTTCCTATTGATTCTGCGTAGTATGTCGGTTTACTTTCGAAGTATGTACATATCCAATAACTAAACAGAAAAACTGAGAGAAGCGAAGGTTGGTATTAATCAGTTCATATTATGTATCGACAAATGAAGGAGGAGCGCACAGGAAAGAGAGCTATTGAGAGGATGGGATTTCTTCAGTGACACAAGGTTTACACACGTAGGTACAAGGAGAAAACAAGAAAAACTGTTGTGACTCAAAAGTTGCCGGTTGTTTTTGGACGTTTCTTTCGAAAAAGAGAGATTGCAAAACAGAGAATCGGAAAAGGATAGATTGAAAACCCGGAAGACGAGATAAATAAAAATGAGGTAGAGAATATGGATAGGAAGAAAAGTAAAGTAAGGAAGAAAAAGAAAAGAGTGAAAAGGATTTTTAGGCACAGATGAGGAGAAACGATACGATCATTTTTCCTCAGCATCGGTGCGTGAAATATCTGTTAATCTCTGTATGTTGTGCAAGTTGATTATCGGCGAGGCCATATCCATCATTCTCTTCTCTTTGAATAAAGAAACTACATTCTTCGCGCTCGGAACAGTCTCGCTCCTCTTTCAAATTTTTATCATAAAAAAGATATTTAAGGTTTTTTTCTCAATTGAATCTCACATTTTCAAAAGTACAAGCACTTTTTAATGATCAATGCCAACATAAAGGTGACTTTTTCTGTGTTATATGCTCACAGCTTCTCCATCATAGAATTCTGATTCAGTTTTTGCCTGCGTTATAATATACGAGTTTTGAAAAAATTAGAAGTCAAGTTTTTCCTAATTTTTACAATACATGCAACACATTAAGAAATTTTAAAGATTTTTAAACCTAGGATTCGTATTTTCGCTCGCGTTGTTCCACTTTCTCAATTTTTTTCATTTCCCTGCCCCTAATATTTCGATCTTCGACTCCTATTCTTTCACGTTATTGCCCCTACTCTCTCATTTTTTGTCTCTATTCTCTCCATTCGTTCTCTACTCATTGTCCTTCATTATTTTTTCTCATCTTTTAATCCTTTGTTATGGATAACACCAAGTTTGTGTATATTATGAACAAAGATTGAGAATGAAGACGATTTGGATTAGGAGAAAATGTTTAGATAAATTGATATCTTTTTCTGGTCTTCCTATAGAGTTTCTCTTTGGTAAAAACGTTTGAACTAGATGGAGACCATCTAGTTTGAACTAGATGGAGACCATGTAGTATGAACTAGATGGAGACCATCTAGTTTGAACTAGATGGAGACCATGTAGTATGAACTAGATGGAGACCATCTAGTTTGAACTAGATGGAGACCATGTAGTATGAACTAGATGGAGACCATCTAGTTTGAACTAGATGGAGACCATGTAGTATGAACTAGATGGAGACCATCTAGTTTGAACTAGATGGAGACCATGTAGTATGAACTAGATGGAGACCATCTAGTTTGAACTAGATGGATACCATGTAGTATGAACTAGATGGAGACCATCTAGTATGAACTAGATGGAGACCATCTAGTTTGAACTAGATGGAGTCCATCTAGTTTGAACTAGATGGAGACCATCTAGTTTGAACTAGATGGAGACCATGTAGTATGAACTAGATGGAGACCATCTAGTTTGAACTAGATGGAGACCATCTAGTTTGAACTAGATGGAGACCATCTAGTTTGAACTAGATGGAGACCATCTAGTTCAAACGTTTTTACCATATGTTAACCCTTTTCCTCTTTTAATTCTCACCTATCACCTTTTTATATTTTTTTCTCACATGATATTGTTATTTCATTGTCCGTGTTTGTTGGAGTTGCAAAAGAAGGAAGTAGATAAGTTCGCGATGGAGAAGTAAGTATTAAGTATGAATACAAATGAGGAACTTACTGAAAACCAATGCTCATTATAATCACTTTCACATGGTGGAAACAGGGTGAGAGCATGAAATAGAATATATTGATTAAGGAATCTTTAAAGGCTTTTGATTATTCAAAAAATTACTCCAGTTTATGTTTTTTAATAATAACAATGATCGGTTCAAGTATTGTCTGTTGAGATTTTCTTCAAATGAAGTGACGCCTGCTTATTTTTTCAAAAAAAATACCGCTCGGATATTTGAATGAAATGGAGCTCCTGTACGAGAAACTAGTTCGCCCCTAACAATCGACTTGAACCCATAAACTTAAATTGGGTAGACGTCGTTCAAAGAATGTGAATGTAACTTTAACGCTACATAACTAAGCAGGTGCTCTCCGAGACCAATCTGAATTAAGAAAGGCGATCTTAAATGGTACAAAGTTGTTAGAGCGTCTGGGTGTGCCATTATGGTTGTTGGCGCTTACTTTCGCACAATGGGTTGCAAGTTTGACCCCTACCTACGGACAGATCCATACTAACCAAGATGGTTAAGTTATCTTGTTACTGCTCGCACGAATCATACTTATCCCGTCCAGTATAAGCAGTCAGTGACCCAGCAAGCAGCCAAGCAGCCGCGCGTACACTACCGTACACAGGAATGCGAACGATGAGATTTTATAATAGTAGTGATCAACTATAACAATGAATAATGAATAGATGAATGAATGAATTAAAACATTACGAAATGAGTTGAGCAGCACACGTTAGCTCAAACGCTTAAGCATGCTGCCTTTTCTACGAACAGAAGTTGAGTCAAGCAGAGTAGAAAAAAAAGAGTAGAAAAAAGTAAAGCAGCAATTAAAAAATCAAATTGTTTAGGTTGTTATTTAAAACTTTTAAAAGGGTTATACCAAAATTTTCGAGGGAAAGTTATAAAGAAAAAATGCAAAAAACATTCACAATATACTTAACTTTGAAAATTTAAAAAAAGATGTTTTGAGTTTTCTATTAAAAAATAATGTACTTTTAGTTGATTGATGAATATAAATTAATTAACAAGCAACATGTAGTGTTGCTGTGGAAAATTCATAATTTCGATCTCGCAAGAGGTCTTCGGGACGGTCTTTCTTTTCTCGCTTGCTTACTCCACTTTTCTGAGTCTCTATGCTCAGCTTTTCTCTATTTTTCTTTGATTATCTCATTTTCTTATCTCTTTCTTTCTTGTACGCATAGAACAGTCTTTTTCATCTTAACTTTCTCTGAACTGTTAATTTTTCCTCTTTCCCATATCTCAAAGTTCCCCTGAAGTATTGTAAGCTTGCGGGAAAAAGTCAACCACGAAGAACAGTACTATTTATTCTTGCAGAGACTCAGTTTTCAAAACCTTTTATACTTTTTCTTCTTGTCTCTTTGTATCACCTATAACTTTTTTGTTGCCCTCTCTTTTCGACTCGTCTCATCATTAAATTTCTCGTCTCAAGTCGACTCGTCTCATCATTAAATTTCTCGTCTCAAGTCCTCAAAAAATTAGTTTGCTCCTTACTATATTTTATTTGCTAGACGTTTTTGAGAATCACTTTAAACCGGTCGTTCCCTGTTCGCTCTGCAAGACGATTCTTGTGAGTTATTAGACACTCATATCTAGCCTCGAGGAAACTATCACTTTCTGGTTATTCCCGACTCCCAGAGTCTCCGAGCGTCGCTCTCTCAACATTTGTTTGTTCTGATTTTTTCACTCTGAAAAAATACTCTACTTTCTCCTTTTCTCTTTCTTTTTCTCTCTCTTTACTCTTTCTCTCTCTTTATTTGTATATCATCTCTCTTCTCTTTCTCTCTTTCTCTCTCTCTTCCTCAATTGATAACTCTTTCTATAACTTCCACTCTCCAACTCTCACTAATGATACATGCCTTTCTCTCTGGTTCTGCTTACCTTTCCTTAGTGTGCTGTTTTTAACCCCTCTCATCGCTGCAACAACTCTCAGCCACTGTGTGGATGCGTAGTTCCTCTTTTTCTTGCTTTTCTTCACACATTTCTATCCGCTCCTTTCATCATCATTCAAATGATAAATTGGCGCGAAGAAGTGGTCGATGTTACGCGGATGTCACTTACAAAGTTGACTGTCTTCGCAAGTTTTTGTTTCACGTGAGTCAAAAGGACTGTAGATTATTGTCGTAAGAGTCTCGAGAACGGCTACAGAGGGTATTGTTCAAATTGACAGGACTCTTTGTGTTCTTCATTCACGTATAATATGCATACTATTCTCATGTTTATATGGCTTTTTCTGTGACATTCCTTCGTCACTCTTTTTTAACACACGTCCTTATACAAAAAGATATAAAATATTTTTTCTCAGATTACCTTCGACAAACCTAGGTTTCAGATACTCATTGTTGATGTTAAAAGTACAAGCTTTTAATTTTCTTTTGAAATTTTTTTTATTCTCGAAAAGCTTTAAAATTTCCTCTCAAGACAACGTATGCTGGAATTAAGCAACCCATGCAAGTTAAGAATATCCTTGCCTGACACTCGGAAATTATTTTTGATAAAAACAAAAATTCTACTTTTCATTTTTACTCCCTTCCCAACTCTACTGAGCTCTCCACATTTCTTCAGATACGATCAAAGTACCGCGAGTAGGAAAGTAGCTCAGCGAGAGGAATCGCCTAGCCGTTTATTTTATATTCTGACCTGCATAGCGCTTGTCACCGATTCAAACTAACGACGAAACATTGCTGATACGCGAGATGGAGAGTTATGAAAGGTTCAAGGGTCTTGCTTTCTTAATCACGCATGCTATGAACATTAATGCCTTGTCGATTTATCACAGTTGCATATTTCAAGATAAATATGCAATCGAGATGTAAGATGATAATATAAATCAGTTTTCCAATTAAGTTGTTTCTTTTCTGACCCCCTCTCGCTGTGCCCTGCCCCTGCCTATACTCGCTCAGGCTTCTGTTCCCTGTACCCAGTTTGGATGTAATAATGTTTGTCTGTACCTTCTTTAATAATTAACTCGACTCTTCTTTCGTCCTTTTCCGTGTAACTTTTATCACTGATTTCTCTATCTCATTTTCTTGGAGGCACAAGTCTAGCAGATGGCTCAATTTTTATATTGGGCGTTTCTTCAATCGGTAGCCGTCTTACTCCTTCTCCTCTCTTTTTGTATCTTCTTCCACTCTCCTTCTGCCTCTCTCATGGTAAATCTTTTTTCTCTTTTATGTCTTATCTTTCTGTCTCACCATCTCTTGGCTCTCTCCCTTCTTTTTTGTTTTCCCTCTCTCTCTGTTTTTCTTTCCCCTCTTTTTACCCCCCCTCTCTCTCTTCTCTTCTCTTCTCTCCCTCTCCCTCTCCCTCTCCCTCTCCCTCTCCCTCTCCCTCTCCCTCTCCCTCTCCCTCTCCTCTCTTTCTCTTTCTCTTTCTCTTTCTCTCTCTTTATTTTCCTCTTCCACCATCTCCCTAGCTTCTGTATTGGCCACCCTTGTACGGGTTTCACATACATACACGGGAGAAGAATGGAGACAGCTGCAGTGGCAAACCGCACAAGCGAAATCGTAGAGTGAATGTCTTTCAGAGCAAGATGAGTGCGCCAGAGAAGGCGAGACAGTGTGCGATGATGAGAGAGGCAGAGATTAAAGGGTGGGGCGCAATTTCTATTTTCTCTCATTGAGAAGAGCCTTGATGCCAACAATAATGGGAATGACCAGGAATCGGATGAGTTCTAGGGGCTCCTCCGATAATTTCAATCTTTTCGAACCTTTGTAACCTTTGAGCTGGCTGTTTAGAACATTTAGACCTTTTAAGTCTTATCTAACCTTTTAAGTCTCGTCTAACCACTATTTCTGGTCAAGTATCTGTAAAATTTTTGGTTTTTTTAAGGTAACTTTTTCATAATCTATCGCAATTTCTCAAGTTTACACAGAACTTTTTTTGGGGTGGAATATAGTGAGTAATATGTTTGGCAAAAAAAAAGTTTCTCAATTGTGGTCTGTTATCACAATATCCTTCCAATTTCGCGTAATTCTGAAAATTAATTCAAATTTCAATACGAGCGGCGGTTTTCAAGTACACTCATAAAAAACATGTAAACGATTTTTCTATTACTCGTGTTTTTCGCGCCTCAGAATTACAACAAAAAAGTTTGTAAAATTATATCGAGTTGATGTTTCAAAAAAACTTTAAATGTTTCAAAAAATTTTTTAATGAAACATTTAAGAGTAAATTTACACGAAAACTAAGACATGAAAAGTGTTGCAAATGGAGCAAAGCTCACTCACAATCTTATCATGTAGACATTCATCACAGCAAGGAGCAGTTTTTTGCTTGAACTTGCTGGCGTTGATCGTGTTTTTCTCATGAGATCCCGCAAGTTCGCATGATAATTCTTCCCCTTCAATCACCTAATAGTTTATCCCTTACTTTTAGAGCCGACTCTCTTTTCTCTTTCTAACTTTCTGTTCTCTCTTCATATCTCTATTTTCCTCTATTTATCTTTCTCTTTCTCTCTTTTTTCTCCCTTTCTCCTCTTCTCTCTTTTTTCCTCTCTGTCTCTGTTTTTTCTCTCTTTGCCTTTCTCGCTTTTTTCTTTTTCTACTTTCAAGTTGTTTCCCTATACGCGTGAATGAGCGATTTTTGAGGACCTTGGGGCATCTTTATTTGTTTCTTTTTAGGTAATACGTACGTAGAAAGAGCGAGGTCTTCCTTTCTGAAAAGAATTGAGAAAGGAAGAGAAAAAAGAATGGAAGTTTGTGAAAAGAGAAAGGCAGAGAAAGAGATAGAGAGATACAAAGAGATCGGAAGTTTTAGAAGGATAAAGATACAGAGACACAAAAAGAGATTCATGGGGAGAACAAATAATATCTTCAAAAAATTGGTGATAAAAAAGTCCTGAATAAAAAACGAATAAGAATCAGAAGACAGAAATAGATAAGAAATTTCTCGAAGAGAAGGTAAAGTGAATGGAATAAGAGAATCGGAAAGAAGAATTGAAACGGATAAAACAGAAATGCGAAGAAATGGAGAATAAAGAGAATAAAACAAGCGATCTTATACTTGTCGACCGATTTAACATCTATCTACTTTAGACTTCTCTCTCATTCCTTCACTCTAGCTCCCTATCTCTCTCTCTCTCTCTCTCTCTCTCTCTCTCTCTCTCTCTCTCTCTCTCTCTATCTCTCTCTTTTTTTTCGTTCTCTCTCTCTATTTTTTCTCTTTATCTTAATTTCTACTTTTCATTTCATTTCCCTGCAAAGTTTATGATGACATGAAATACATCCATGTTTTCTCTTTTCTCTTCCTCCCGGTCTACCGCATCTTCATTTCAAGCGTAGACCATTATGAAATAAGTAAGTACACATGCTATGAAGGTAACCGAATCTGTAGCTTGTGACCTTAGCCTCTTTCCCATTTGTTAATATCTTTTGTCTCTCTCTTTCCCTCTCTTCCTCTCTCTCTCCCTTTCTCTCCATCTTTCTCTTTTTACTCTCTTTCATTATCTCTCTTTCTTCCTCTCTCTTTCTCTCTTCACTTCAACTTTTTTATCATTTTTTCTTCATCTTTCATTCACGGACTTTTTTTCAAAAATTAAAACATTGATTTTAATCATTTCAGAATCTAATCCCACGGCTCATCACATTTCCTCTCTCTTAATCTTCTCTCTCTTTCTCTCTCTTTCTGTCTTTCTATCTTTCTCTCTTTCTCTCTTTCTCTCTTTCTCTCTTTCTCTCTTTCTCTGTCACTGTTTCCCCAAATAAGTGTATCTCATTCCTTTTCTATCATTGATATTGGCTTTGTCTCCCAATTCATGCAATGAATGTATTCGTATTTCGCTAACTGACATATTGGCTTCTTTGTTTGAAATGTCCCACCTGTTTTGGAAGCACATCTGAAGGAAGGAAAGAAGATGTGCTATGACAGAACCTAAATTTAGCTCCTTACTTATGTTAACCATTTAATAATTTAATTCAAGTCTTGCATTATTGAGTCAGGAAAATAATTTATATGAAGAGATGAAGGTTGAGAGAGGAAGGAAAGAGAGAGAGAGAGAAGAGCGAAAAAAGTGAGCGAGAAAGAGTGATACAAGCAGAGACAGAGAAAGAAAGACAGAGAAAAAGAGAGAGATAGACATATATTTATATATATATATAGAGAGAGAGAGAGTGAGAGAGAGAGAGAGAGAGAGAGAGAGTTTAAGAGAGAGAGGGAATTTATTCAAGAATGGAAACGAGTTCAAAAGAGATAGGAGCCAATTCATACATCGAATGACAATGATACTGCTAGAACTATTTATGCAGAAACAATAACTATTCATACAGAAACATCGAAGGTATTTTATTGAGATGGATTTTTAAACTGACTCCAACTTAGTCGAAATTACTTTTTTTTTTAATTCATATAACGGTCGTCAAAAACAATTCGGTTTTAAAAGGGGATTAGAAAAAAAGTGGACGAGAGGAAAAAGTATGTTTAATTGTTTCAATCAACTGCAGCCTTGGTATAGTGGAAGGTCAAAGTATAAGTTCATCAACAAATTAAAGCCAAACGAGATCAAAGAACAAACGAGACCAAACGAGATCAAAGAACAAAACTATGGAACATTGAAAAAATGAGTAAGTAGATAATTTTTATAAGAACTCAAGTCCTACGCGACCATTCTACACCTTCTTTTGTTCACTTCAAAGCCCTTTTTTAAACATTTTTTGATTTAGATCATCTTTTCTTTATGTAGAGCTTCCGAAATTTCGGTGGTAGAGATACAGTTTACTTTTTTTCTGGTTTTCAAAGCTGAAATTTCATTTATATTAATCACTTTTACCAGAGAAGTGGAAAAGAGTTCAAGGTATGTAGATAGTTGCCAATTCGTACTATTTTCTGATTTTCTTAGTTTTCCTTCCTCTCTCTTCCTTTTTTCTCAGTCTCTCGTAAGAAATCTTTTCAGTTTACGATATTATATTCATATTTTTCTTTTCGGCGATCTTCTGTACTTCAGGTACTGTATCTATCACTTATGGATAAATTTCAATCTACATATAATTTCAATATAAAATTATTTGAACTTTATATTGAAATCATAAATGTCTTTGAACACGAATACTAGTCCCCTGTACTTTTCTGATAATGTTGACATGCAGAACTCAATTATCGGTATCCATCTTCCTATGTAGAAGCTGAAATTGAGTAAGAATTGAAAAAATGTAACGCCAATAGGAGAGAGAGAGAGAGAGAAAGGAAAAAGGAGAGGAAAAATGAGAGAATGAGGAGAAAGAAAAAAAGAGTAACAAAGAAAAAGAGAGAGAGAGAGAAAGAGAAACAGAGAAAAGGAGAGAGATAAAGAGAAAATTTGAGATATATGGGGAAGAGCTATGAGAAATACATATGGCAGGGGGAAACAAGTCAAGCATTACAAGATGAGCCGCGTTTCTTCCGCACTATCAGTAATCCGGCCGGTTTGTATTGCTATCAAATGTATAAACCGCTCACTTATTTTCACATCATTATTTTATATCTATCTCTCTCTTTTTTCTCTCTCTCTCTTTATCACTCCCTATCTTACTTACATACTTTCTACATTTATCTCCATTTCTTTCTCTTTCCCTCTATCTCTTCTTCTCTCTTTTCCTCTCTTTTTTTCCTTTCTGTCTATCTCTTTCTCTCTTTCTTTCTCCCCCTCTTACACATTCAACACGCACTCTCGAGAACACGCGATCTCTAACTTGATCAGCCATTCATCTTTAGCATTCAATGCTTACTTCCTGCACTGCTTATTATTTCTCAACCTTCGTTTCTACATCCTTCATCCCTATCTTTCACTTCGCAGAATTTTTTGTTCTGAGTTTTACATAAAACTTTAAAAGCTTCTAGAAAATATTGCATCAGTCATTAAAATTTCCGAAAATAAGAAGCACATTCTTTTTTTTTTTTTTCTAAAGGCTATAAATATGCAGTTTTTGAAGCAGTTTTCAGATCAAATGATAATAGTGAACAATAATGATGAATATGTAAGAATAATTATAACAATAATTCTTTTCATATGTAGACTTATACGTTAGTTGGCTGTTTTTCTTGAAATTCGGCGAGCGAATGAAACGCTTATGAGTCTATCGCTCACTCTCATGAAATAAACTCAACTTCATTGGCTGTTTTTTTACATATTATATAAGTTTACCCAACTATTATCAAATTTCCATTTTCAATTTCAATTTGGTTTTTTTCTCTATCAAGCGAGTCTATTATATATTACTACATGCATTGATACTACCCAAATTTTTACATTTTTATAACTAGCATTTTCTTTTGAAAACTATAATAAATTCACACTTTAAAGTTTGGAAAGTTCATGATACGCACTGATTTTCTTATTCTCATGATTTGCACCACCGATCAAACTTTATTAATCTTCTTTTAAGACAGTCTCTCTTGTTTGACATCATTCGATCCGCATTCATTCAAAGGTATTTTCATTGTTTTTCCTAAGTGAAATTTTACAGGTGATTTACAATTTTTCCTACAAGAGAGCTTATACTTTTTTCACTGATAATTATTACATCGAAATTCATCTGTCTAAAGATTATTTATTTAAATGCATTATCATGTTTCAGAAATCATGAGTTAATAGAGAATATTAGAGCTAGTTAATAATGAAAGTTTATGGTGACATTCTGTTGTCGAATAACGAACTAATACAAAGCTATCTTTTCGATCGATATTCACCTCAATTCCTGTGTTGCCTACTGTTCGCATCGAACCGCGCTCGGCCACCAACACTAAAGTTACTTTAAGCTTACCCGGACGACAGCCTTGGTCTTCTGGTCGCTTCTACTATCGATCGATTTAGGTTTTGGTTTGAGTCGCTGTTGCGAAGTAAATGCCAGCTGATGATGCTGGTCTTCCAAGAGCAGCATTCACGAAGGCAGTCGATGCAATATCTCCTTCTCGTTTCGGCAGTGTCAGAGGTATGCATGAAAACAAACTATGTCTACCGTGGAGGAAGTGGAATGATATAATTCAAATGAAAAAAAGTTGGAATAATCTGTGACTTGAGACATGGCTCATGTAGAAATTTTTCCAGAGTCAAATCAAGTCCGACTCAAATTCATTTCGAATCATTCTTGTCCGCTCTTTCTAAGAAACTGTACAGTGAATATCATTATTTGTGATCAAAAACAAGGAACATTGAAAGTCAAAGTCATTGTATCCAAGGTCTCATTGTAAAGTCAAAGTCATTGTATCCAAAGTCATTGTATCCAAGTTCTCATTCCTCGGAATCATGGAAATCTGAAGCGAGTTGTTGCATGTCAATTATTTTTTCGTTTTAAGTCTTCAAGATTTGACTACTTTTTGAGTTTCAAGAGGCAAATGAGTAGTTATTTTAAAGCACCCGGGCTCTGAAAATTAAAACATTCGGAAATGTCTTTCTTGTTTAGATTTCACGACTTTTTGACAATTTTTTTTGTGGAAGAACCGTAAAAACTTCTGCTATCCTGGAATTCATGAAGATATTTTTTAAACGTTAAGGTATTGCGCAGTCCTGTGGGTTTCAAAGCTGTCTGATGCTCTTTACCGTTTTTTTTATCTTTAAAAATAACACTCTCGTGTTTTTTTGTTGTTTTTTAGAATTCTCTAGTTCTTTCTCTCCATTTCTTTTCTTGTCACTTTATCAAGAATCTGTATATTTAGTTTGAATAATCTACAAAACCATTTCAGCATCGACAAATTCGTATTTGTAGAAGATACGACATAATCTTCTAAAGAAATACGCCCCTATATTTGCTTCTTCAAAATTTTTTAAATGTTTACACGATGCCTCTTCGTACACAATCGAATGAATCAAGTGCCAATTTTGTATGCAATGTATTCCGAATGAAAGAAAAGGTTAGTTGCATCACGATTTGTATGTCTTCTCTTATAGATAATTGGTCTTTGATGATTCATCCCAGCGAAGAAATTGTTAGAAGGTTACTGGTTTAGGTTGATTATATTTTTTAAAAAAAGCATTATCAGACTTTTTACTCTCTTTTTTAAAGTATTTTTTACTTCGAATTCTTCTTTTTTCTTCTCGATTTTTCACTCATATTTTGTTTAATTTTATGAACCATACTAGTTCTTCTTTATACATATAGTTTATTCTTCTTTATACATATAGTTTATTCTTCTTTATACATATAGTTTATTCTTCTTTATACATATAGTTTATTCTTCTTTATACATATAGTTTATTCTTATTCACCTTATAATTTTAAACAAGATCTTCCTCTTACTTTGCTTTAACTCTATTGTACTCTCTAGAACATAAGTGAAACACGTTTTCTGGCAATTCTTTTATACTTGTAGATGAAATTGAACTCCAGCAGAAAATCAAATGTCTGTGAAAGAAAGTTCAAGAAACTTTTAAACGAGTTTTAACGTATTTTCGCAAGGTTATATGAGGTTCTCTCTCATTTTGACGCATTAACCGATAGTTCTATCTACTTCTGTTTTTAAGTCTAGCTTTTTGTTTTTCCTCTCTTTGGCGCTTGGCCGGCCGAAGAGCGTAGTCTGGTGTATAGATCACATTTATTGGTTCCACCCGATTTTTCATGCTTAGATTTGAATAACTAGGCTTCTAGCAGGGGTTAGACGTAACAAGACCGTATAGTCCAAAACGTGGCCAACCATTCTTATAAGAAAACGAAATCAATAAGGCTTACCGGATGATTTAGAACTTTTAGGCTTAAATTCGCAAGAAAATAGTTTTTTTTTAAATTACCAGTTGACTTGAGAAATAATTTTTGGTGTTGATATCAACTTTACAATAAATTATATCATAATACCTCAATATCTTAATCTCTTTCCTGTGTATTCCCGCCTTGCTGAGAACACTTTTAAAAAAACCGGTAGAACCCGGGGCTGTTCCTCGGATCATTGCTCGTGTATTAATATACATAGTTGCAGTATTAATAGTATAGCTGCAGTATTAATATTCATATTCCCGGGTAACAAAGTGGTTATTTTCCGCGTCCGTCACGAGCATAGTCATATTCCCGGGTAACAAAGTGGTTATTTTCCGCGTCCGTCACGAGCATAGTCATATTCCCGGGTAACAAAGTGGTTATTTTCCGCGTCCGTCACGAGCATCTCTTTTCAATTGTTCTCTCACTTTTGCCCTTGAACTCCAAAATTGTAACCTTTAACCTCTTTTTTGTAAGCTTTTGTTTCTTCTGTTTATTCGATAGGAATTCTTTGTTACCATAGGACAGATTGTAAGGCCACCGCTTATATGGAATCATGGAATAGGAAGAAAAAAATGGGGAATAAGACAATCAATTTTCGTTGGTGTCCACTCTTGCTGTTGACAACAGAAAGTTCGGTAGGTTATGAGATTCGAGAGGTCGATCTCTTCTAGAGCCTTGCCGAATGCTTCGATATCTTGAATCTCTTTGAAATTATCTGTAACTTTAATCCATAAAGTAATTGCTCTAGAAAAGAAAGAATATGGATCATTGTATCGTTCAAAGTTCATCAGAGTTAATTTGAAGGTTCGGTCTGAAGTGCGGAGATTGGTTTCAGTTCTTATCTTCAGCTCTTTTTTTGCATATCTGACAATCCGCTCTATCAGAAAGCAGACGAACAACTACCAATAAATCAAAACGGATTCGTCAAATGATTAGTGAATCCAAATTGAATTCAGCGAGACGTTGGGGGTAGCTCAACCTAATACTTCCACAACGATAGTAAGCTCTTTTTGTGAAAAATCTTTGAGGTTATTCAAACCTTTTCGAATTATTACTGCGAACTTTCAGGGAAAAGATAATAGTTCCATATTCAAGGAGGGGTCTGATGTAAGTAGTGTAAACGATTTTATAAACGTTCAAGTCCAAACATCTAAATTCTTTGAAAACTTGCGAAATTCTACATAGACTTCTAGCACGTACATATAATTCCTAAATGCTGCTTGAAGCTGAGCTTAGAGTCCACATAAATACCTAAGTCTCAGACTAAATCAACAACTTTTATCAGCGAGCTACCGATGAAGTAATCGTTTCGAGATTTCCCGAGGTGGAGACAGCTAATTTTCTCGGCTGCTAAGGGAGTTTTGAATTGACGCGACCATTCTGTGATAATATTTATACATAGTTGAAGAGAGTCGCAGTCCTCGCTAAAAACTTTTAGGTCGTCGGCGAACAATGAAAACTTCACAGTTGAGGGAATGCAGCTCTCGATGTCATTGATGAAGCAGAGAAACAAGAGGGGCCCTAGTACTGTCCCTTGGGGTATTCCGCTGAGTACTGGGAAAGAATCAGAGTAGACATCTTCTACGCGAACTTTGAATGATGTTTAACATGCGATTATTTACTTACTCCCTGTATCGGATTCTACAAAACCTTATTATCCGACATCAAATTACAGGAAACTTCTCTACTCGTTGAAAATCTTTGGTTCTAGAAACACTTGGAAGATGCATTTCGCAATGGGAAAAAAGCGTAGAGAAGCAGAAGACATTTCCGTGCGAGTAATCTTCTAAAACCTTTCTTTTCTGGTATCTGTTTACTCTTTTTCTCAGTAAATATACATTGACTAAACCGTTCCATTTAAATTTCTATGTTTTAAATTTTTCTTTTGGTATTTCATTTTCCCTTTCAACTACATATTTTCTCCAAGTCTCCTTCTCATAATAATTTTTTTTTCTTCGTTTATCTCGCTTTTTTTCTCGCTTCTTTGCTCCTCAATTTTTTCTTGGTTTCTAATTATATATAGAAAACTCTTTCTTCGGACTTTTATTATTTTTTGTTTGATTTAGGAGGACAAATGGGCATCTTCTTTTCTTCTTCTTTTGGGCATCTTCTTTTCTTGCAGTCGACCTTGACGTCCGCGATTACATGAATTGTTTTCTGTTCTATTGCTTCCAGCTTTCTTTCTTTTTTCTTTTCTTTTTCCTGATCTTCTGCTTTGTCTCTTCCTTTTTTCTTTCTAGTCTTCATGTTCTCTCTTATCCCTCTCTTCTCTGTCTTCTCTCTCTTTTCTTTTTCCTCTTTAATTTCTCCTTCGCTTTCTTTTTATTTCTATCTTGTTTGATTGCTTTTCTCTCTTCCTATTATTCTTTACATCTCATTAAACTGAAAAAAAGTGGAAATTTCATAACAAATGGTCGGGTTTTCGAGGGAATTGGCTAAGATAAGTTTCTATCTTTCCTCGCATCTGCTTTCACCATCTCATTGTTAGCATGCTTAGAACTCTCTGATATCTTTCTCTGCTCTATGATCTGTCTTTTTATCTCTGTCTCTCTCTCTCCTTCTCTCGTCCTTTCTATCTCTATTTATCTCATTTCTCTAATTCTCCCTCTCTTTGTATCGGTAAGTAGTAGCAAGTATGTAGTATCGAAAAACTCTTACAGAAAAAGGAAAGAAAAAGAACTCGGATGAAAAGTGAGCGAGATGATGAAGCACCGCCTCCTTTTCGGGCAAAAAGGAGCAAAGAAGTGCGCACAGGTATCACACGGTCGCCTCACGCATGTCATTCATTCTCTCTCTCTCTCTCTCTCTCTCTCTCTTTCTCTCTCTCTCTCTCTCTCTTTCTCTCTCTCTCTCTTTCTTTATCTCTTCATCTCTCTCTCTTCTATAAATTTTCCATCTACTTTGCATAACCGCTTCCCTTTGTCCTTTCCTTTCTCTTCTAGTTTATAAATTCTCTCATGCTCTCTTTATATAATTCTCTCTTCTCTTATTATCTCACTGTTCTTCTTTTACTCTGTTTATCTCTTACTTTCTATCTCTCACTTCTCTTTCTTACTTCCCTCTCTATCTCCTTCCTCTTACCCTCCTGAACTCACCTTTAGTAACGTACGATTCGGTACTTGTCCTACGTACCATTTCTTTAGCTTTCCCTTCTCTTTTTTTCATCTTCTGCAGCCTTTCCCTCTCTCTTTCTTCTTGTCTTTTCCTCCCTTTTTTCCTTTCTCTTTTTTCTCTCTCTTTTTCCTTTCTCTTTCTCTCTCTCTCTTTTCTATCTCTTTCTCTCTCTCCCTTTCTCTTGCCTTTCCCTCTTCCAAAAACCGTTAATATACCTCACTGTCCAGTTGCTCACTGTTTTTCCCCGATCTACTCTGTTTTTCTTTGTCTTTCTCTCCTCAAAACTCTTTTTTTACTGAAGAATACTTTCTCTTTCTCTCTAGTCTAATACTTCAGGGGAAGGAATAGAAGAGAGAGAAGGAGAGATAGCTACACTCGTTTCTCTTTTCGCACTTCCATTCCTCCGCTCCTCGATTCTCGTTTTCCCACAAGAACCAGCATTTCGTCAAAATCGATCGGTATACCCTTGAACTCGTCCAGATCATGCCGAAAACTTTGTCGAGGTCGAGCTATCGACTTCTAACCTCGCTGACAGCGAGACGATAGAGGTCAGGGAGCCATGTCGGGTCACAATCTCTTAATCCGTTTCTTGATATGGATATGGAAATGGATGCAGCATTTCTTCTGCTGCATACTCTGTTGTTGCTATTGTTGTGGAACATGTCGACCTAGCCAGTCGAAGAGACGCTTGGAAGAACTCGATGAGCGTCTGCTGCAAGTCCAGCCATTTCTTCTTCCTGAGTCACCTAGTGGTGAGTTGCTTTTTTTCCATCGAGAAGTAATTTGGTCAGAACTTTGCTAGCTTGGTCGACAGATAAGAGTTATAGGAATGTTGTAACTTCGACAGAAGAATGATTAACTGCGACGTTAAGCTGAAGAGTCTTCTTAAACGGTTCATAACTTGATCCCCATGTTTTTTGTGTTTTCAAAAAGGCGGAAAATGAGAACATCGTTGGGATGAGCAAGGAAGCAACTGAGTAACGTAGAGATTACTTAAGAATGATCGAGTCTTGCTTCATCAAGCACTTACCCTTTCTTTGTCTCGAAATATTTTTCGTTATCATATTCTTCTCTCGTTCTCTTATACTATGTGAAAAGGTCTTTTTAGACCAGAAAAATAAGGCAGATCACAGATATAATCAAACTACCGCGAAAACAAAAACTTGTCCTCGAGGCATAATTGAACTTAGTTGTTTCTCTATCCAGAAACGGATGGGTTAAGAGTAAACTACCGAGAACATACATATTGCTGATCCGCTTATCAGACTTGGTGAGAGGAGCTCTATAGCCTCGTTCTTTTGAGAATGCTAAGTTGCATCATCGAGTGCGATAGATTCCATAGTCAGGTTTAGTCCTCAATCGAGAAAAGAGTGTTTTTGAAGGAAATTTCGAACGAAATTGAATCGATTAGAACACTACTTCTAACTTATTTTACTTGTGATGCATTTTTTGTTGTTGTTATCTGTTTAATCTCTCTAGTGGTGGCTTTCGTTTTCGTCAAATTCTTACTTTTATGCAGTTGATTTCATTTCTTTATCACTCTTAGCTGACATTTTTTAGCTTCAAAAATTTGCATTATTCAATACTGCTTTTCAATAACAGAAAGGTGATTCGGAATTTTTTGTTCTGGAACTGATCTGAATTATGGATTTTTATAACCAGTTTTACTCAATTGATCTGTTGAATGTTATTGTAAGTTTAAGGTTGCATTTCTATCTCTTTCCCTCTTCAATTTCTCAGTTTCTCTTCATTTATCATAACTCTTTCTCTCTTTTTCATTTATCTCTCACTCTTCCTCTCTGTCTTTCTCGTCCTTACCTTCTCTTCAGCTTGCTTCTTTTAACGCAAACATGCCAAATATGCCTCACACTCCATTCGGATCACGTTCTCTCATTGCTTCTCACCCTTCTTGTACATATGTATATTCTCTCCACCTCTTTTCTAATTGAAACAGAATGAAAAGCTACTTTTCTCTCGTTTTCTTGATTAAATTTGGTTTTTTTTCTTCCCCGGACTATTCCTCACTTGTTCTCTCTTATTTTCTACTCTGACTTCCGTCTCTTCAAATAATTCTAATAACCTGCTACTTCCCCTTAACCTTCATATTTCCCCTTGTTGTTTCATCCCATATATTTACACAGAGCAATGGAACTCGAGCATCCTTAGTCTTCTGAACAAGAAGTGACTACAGAAGAGAATCGCGAATGATTTCTCTTACCATCTCATTCTTTCTCTTTGTTCATTCTCTTCGTTGAGTACTTCCTCTAACGGTCTATTCTCTTCCAGCTCTCCATGTGTTTTAATCCAGTAACTTCTTTCTTTCTCTTTGTTCATTCTCCTCTGAATATTTGCCTCGTTCCAGCGAAATCTAACTTATTTTCTCTTATTTGAAATCGGCACTTTAATTACTTTACAAACAGAAAATACAGGGCAGAAAATTCTCAAATCATAAATCAGATCATGGGGGAAAAGTCATGGGTAAAATAAAAGAGATTGAATAAAAAGAAATCGCCACTTAAACTCAAGTATTCTATTGATAATCAGTTAAAGTTGATAATGTAGATGACAGGAAAAGTTTTCATTCATTAAATTTAGTTGAAGTAAAATAAATAGCGCTAGTGGACTTTTACCCATGATCTGATAAGCTGCTTGGAATGTTGAATCAATGAAATCGAAATTCTGAGCAAGCTAGCGGTTTGGATAAGAAATGGAGAAACAGCTTGGGTTACTTTCTTTGAAACAAACGTTTCGAGATCGACGTTTTAATGCGCAGCTTCAATCTCTTCTCTATTTCCAGACTTAATATTACTACATTTCTAATCGAGTTCAAATTTTTATGCGTATCTTTGTTTGGACTCATCAGCCGGAAATGATCTGTTTTTATTTATATATTTCTTTTACTCCGCTTTCTCCTCTATTTCCCCTTCTTTTTTGTTTTGCCTCAGCTCTCTGTTTTTTTCTTTCTTTTTCTAAATTTAACAGTCTCCCTTTCTAGCTTTTTCTCTTTCTCTCCGAATAAAAAAGTTTTTTTGTGTTTTCACGGGTCAAATATTATTAAAATGCATAACTTTTTCAACTGTGATATTCGGCCCATGCTGCGCAGTCATTGATTGGAATATCTGTAATTTTGTAACTCTTTTCACTTTAGTTCTACTTTTCACACTTGATAAAAAACATTCATCTTTTGATGATGGTTATGATGACTTTTGATGAAAGCAAGTCATCGCTTGACGACTAGAAGTAATTTCGATCAGAGACTATTTGCCAAGCTCGTTCTTCAGTTCAGCTGATTTACGAACTGATTGAAGCGCCTTCTTAAAATTCTATTGAATTTCGGAGTTTTGAATATTTTTTGCAATAGCTTTGTCTTCTCTTTCCGCCTTTTTCCTTTTGCAAAAAAATGAGAAAAATTGGAAAATTTTCTATAGACAGAAAAAAAAATTTCTCAGCTCGTCAACAATGAATACTTCTTTTTTACTGAGAGAGGTAAGTGGAAACTATGATTACCAAAAATTCAAGTAGATCGCTGAAGCTTCTGAGGACTTTTGAAAGACTATTGATTGAACATGAGGGTAGACTGCTGTTTTCTGAAGCGGCTAATGTCAAGTCCGAAATGATACAATACTCATCTTGGAGGTTTTCAGATAAGCTTTAGTCAAGAAAGAACTTTAATTTAGACTTCAGGGTAAAAAACAAAAGAAAAAACCTTTTTAAAAAGATCGGGGATTCGGTAAATCCATATGAAACTTAGTATTTTTTTGAAGAAAACGAAAACCTGGTTTTTTTTCGTACAGTTTGTTCACATCTCTTTTTTTTCTAATGCACTTCTTTTTCTCTTTGTTCTTTTTTAGGGTAAATTATGTACACCTAGAACTTTTTTTAGTGTTTTCGAGACTTGAATTTATTTTTGAGCCATTTCATCGTTTTTTTTAACCACTTTCTCTGCCTGAGGTTTTCCACATTCGTTTTTTTAGCTGGCTTCTTTCAGCTGTTTATCTTTTCCTACATTATCTTTATCTCATCTATCGCCTCTCTCTTCAATTTCTATTTTTCAGTACTTTTATCTTCCAATGAAATTTATACAGCTAAAAGCGATTCAGAAGCGTCTTCTTCTGCCCGCTTTCCTCTATTCTCTCTTCGAAAAAACGCTGTCTCTCTTTTTGCATCTTCGCTTCTCAGACACTTTCTAGTGCTGTTGAGGCTTCTTTTTATTGGCGATGGATATGCATAGAGAAGAATAGGTCTTGAAATTTTTCAAGAAAGCCCTTTCTGGGTAGCAACTCGAATAACCTTGTAAGTGGTTTTCATTGAAAAAGCGAACGTTTTCGGAGAGGTAAGAGTATTTTGGAACAAAAAGGTTGATGAAATCAAAAAAAAAATTGGAGTTGTCTTCGAGATAGAACTTCTCAAAAGGAAAAAAAAACTTCTATTTCATTAAGTAGAAAGGTTTTTTGAAACATTCGAAGTGTGTAGAATGATGAAACACGCATGAATGCCGACAATGGGCTTGCTTAGAAACATTCGAAGTGTGTAGAATAATGAAACACGCATGAATGCCGACAATGGGCTTGCTTAGAAACATTCGAAGTGTGTAGAATAATGAAACACGCATGAATGCCGACAATGGGCTTGCTTAGAAACATTCGAAGTGTGTAGAATAATGAAACACGCATGAATGCCGACAATGGGCTTGCTTAGAAACATTCGAAGTGTGTAGAATGATGAAACACGCATGAATGCCGACAATGGGCTTGCTTAGAAACATTCGAAGTGTGTAGAATGATGAAACACGCATGAATGCCGACAATGGGCTTGCTTAGAAACATTCGAAGTGTGTAGAATAATGAAACACGCATGAATGCCGACAATGGGCTTGCTTAGAAACATTCGAAGTGTGTAGAATGATGAAACACGCATGAATGCCGACAATGGGCTTGCTTAGAAACATTCGAAGTGTGTAGAATGATGAAACACGCATGAATGCCGACAATGGGCTTGCTTAGAAACATTCGAAGTGTGTAGAATGATGAAACACGCATGAATGCCGACAATGGGCTTGCTTAGAAACATTCGAAGTGTGTAGAATGATGAAACACGCATGAATGCCGACAATGGGCTTGCTTAGAAACATTCGAAGTGTGTAGAATGATGAAACACGCATGAATGCCGACAATGGGCTTGCTTAGAAACATTCGAAGTGTGTAGAATGATGAAACACGCATGAATGCCGACAATGGGCTTGCTTAGAAACATTCGAAGTGTGTAGAATGATGAAACACGCATGAATGCCGACAATGGGCTTGCTTAGAAACATTCGAAGTGTGTAGAATGATGAAACACGCATGAATGCCGATAATGGGCTTGCTTAGAAACATTCGAAGTGTGTAGAATGATGAAACACGCATGAATGCCGACAATGGGCTTGCTTAGAAACATTCGAAGTGTGTAGAATGATGAAACACGCATGAATGCCGACAATGGGCTTGCTTAGAAACATTCGAAGTGTGTAGAATGATGAAACACGCATGAATGCCGACAATGGGCTTGCTTAGAAACATTCGAAGTGTGTAGAATGATGAAACACGCATGAATGCCGACAATGGGCTTGCTTAGAAACATTCGAAGTGTGTAGAATGATGAAACACGCATGAATGCCGACAATGGGCTTGCTTAGAAACATTCGAAGTGTGTAGAATGATGAAACACGCATGAATGCCGACAATGGGCTTGCTTAGAAACATTCGAAGTGTGTAGAATGATGAAACACGCATGAATGCCGACAATGGGCTTGCTTAGAAACATTCGAAGTGTGTAGAATGATGAAACACGCATGAATGCCGACAATGGGCTTGCTTAGAAACATTCGAAGTGTGTAGAATGATGAAACACGCATGAATGCCGACAATGGGCTTGCTTAGAAACATTCGAAGTGTGTAGAATGATGAAACACGCATGAATGCCGACAATGGGCTTGCTTAGAAACATTCGAAGTGTGTAGAATGATGAAACACGCATGAATGCCGACAATGGGCTTGCTTAGAAACATTCGAAGTGTGTAGAATGATGAAACACGCATGAATGCCGACAATGGGCTTGCTTAGAAACATTCGAAGTGTGTAGAATGATGAAACACGCATGAATGCCGACAATGGGCTTGCTTAGAAACATTCGAAGTGTGTAGAATGATGAAACACGCATGAATGCCGACAATGGGCTTGCTTAGAAACATTCGAAGTGTGTAGAATGATGAAACACGCATGAATGCCGACAATGGGCTTGCTTAGAAACATTCGAAGTGTGTAGAATGATGAAACACGCATGAATGCCGACAATGGGCTTGCTTAGAAACATTCGAAGTGTGTAGAATGATGAAACACGCATGAATGCCGACAATGGGCTTGCTTAGAAACATTCGAAGTGTGTAGAATAATGAAACACGCATGAATGCCGACAATGGGCTTGCTTAGAAACATTCGAAGTGTGTAGAATGATGAAACACGCATGAATGCCGACAATGGGCTTGCTTAGAAACTTTTAAGATTGAAAAATTTATAGATTCGCTAATTGATTAACTGATTGATTGATTGTTTGATTGAAGATTGATTGAACTTATCGATAAACGGAAAGATTTATCGATCATTTGATAGCTTGATCAGCAGATGATGAAATTTTTAGTCATCGGTAACATGATCGACAGACTATTTATGAGAAAATTCTTACTTTTGCTCATTATCCTGAGCGGCCGTCATGTAACAACTCTCCCCACTTCTCGAGCTTCAAGCTCAAAAAAGAGAACAAACTCAAACGGTAAACTGAAGAGAGACGATGAACTTCGCTCCAAACAACATGACAAATGAAATGTCTTCGATAACCACATTTTGCATGCAACTGTGAACTGACCTCGAAGAAAGAGTAAAGTTCCTGTTTAAAAAAAAACTTGCTCAGTTGAATGAAATGCAGCAACTGCAGCAACTGTGGCGCTGCATTGAAACGTAAGACAGTTTAGTAGACCACTTAGCGTTTAAACCTAAGGCTTTATACTTTGTGATATCAGACGTGTCCAGGACGAACGAAGCGGAAAATAAGCAACTGTGTAATAAGCCTGTATCTCGAAAAAAAAAGAGAATGTAAAGAAGTCAATTTTCATTTGAAAAGTTCCCAACAAAAAAAATCTCCCATCTAACATTAATGAGACCTTCAATATTAACTAAAAATAGCATGTTCATTGATATTTTCAACAAGACTACGCTCAGTGGTATTTTGATAATTTTTTAGAACTGTTTGTTTACACAAACTGATGAATTTCGTTTTGAATTACTCAGGATGAGTATTTAGACAATCATAACTTACTCAGGATGAGTATTTAGACAATCATAACTTACTCAGGATGAGTATTTAGACAATCATAACTTACTCAGGATGAGTACTCAGGATGAGTATTTAGACAATCATAACTTACTCAGGATGAGTATTTAGACAATCATAACTTACTCAGGATGAGTATTTAGACAATCATAACTTACTCAGGATGAGTATTTAGACAATCATAACTTACTCAGGATGAGTATGTAGACAATCATAACTTACTCAGGATGAGTATTTAGACAATCATAACTTTGTAGAAAAGCTAAACAGAGTTAAACTCTTGAGACATTAGGTGAGGAACAGATGAATTATATCAGAGAAAAAGGATTGAGACAAAGGGAGGGAAAAGAGGGAGGTAAAAGAGGAATGAGGCAGGGAAAGGGAATAGAAGGTAGAAATAGGAAAAAATGAGTAAGAGAGAGAAAGCAAAGAGAAAGAGAGGGAGATAGACGTAACCGATCATACGCTCATTGTGTACCCAGCCTGGAAAGCTACTGCGTATGTACTACGTCCCCCTTTTTCTCCCGTTTATCGTATTCCACTGCGCACTGAAAGCGATGCTTTAATAGTCGAAAAACTTTTTTATTGAATAAAAAGTTTTGATTTTGAATTTTTCACCTAATTTTAGCATTTTAACATTATTAATAGGAAGCTTGGCGCGAGAATCCGTGATTTAGTTTTTTTTTTTTGTTTGAATTTTTCTCAAAAATTTCACCTCCTTACAATCCAAATATGTATAGCATCGGATTATGTGAATAAAAGTACACTGAAGTTTGCTTAATTAGAAAACTTTTCGCTTTCTTTGTCTTTTAGACCCATCGGGTTTAATAAATATAAAGTATCCGAAAAGGGAAGTACAAGAGCCATGAAGAAAAAAGGAAGAGAGAGAGAGAGATACAGAGAGAGTATGACAGAGAAAAGAGAGCTAGGAAAAGAGAGAGTAAAAAAGAGCGATAATTAGAGATAAAGAGAGAAAAAGAAAGAGGAAGTCCCATGGGTAGCAGATTATGGAGGGAAAAGCCTTCAAACGTATAAGATAGTCGCATAGAGGAGTCAAGAGACGAATAAGAGAAAAGACTCGATCTTCCCCGCCTTCATATCAAATCATATCTCATGATCTCGTTCACTGGAAAGATTTGATTCCTCCCGCCCATTCATTCCATGACAGCTCTTCTCCCCGGAATTCCCAGTTCTCACCCCTTGGTATTCCCAGTTTCCACTGAAGAATGCGTCGCTGCATGACTCAGCCACAGAGCTTCTCTAGTATGTACTCGATGAGTGTCATACCAGAAGAGTCTCTTCCTCCAATCGACTATCACACTGACAATGAACCAACATCTGCAAAATCATCCCCAAAAAATTGCGGTAAGAACAAATACTGTTACAGATTGAGTGCGCTTCTTTTCGCGTGAGTTATGTCGACTAATTCTTGATAAACTAAACTTATTCGAAAGATCAAGTACTTCACATGTTGGGGCGCTCCACGTCTTGCAGAAAATGCTGAGTACCGTTTCAATATGGCTACGAGTTATGCTAAGACAAAAGGCAGAGAATTTTTGTAGTAGGTGTTTTTAAGCGTCAGGGAATTCTTTTAATCAAGAACTTGTTTTACACTTTTCATTTTAATTTTCTAAATATTTTTTTGTTTTTTTTGTGTTGTTTCTTTGTATTTTTTAGAAAGCAAACTCAAAAAGGGCATGAGTTTATTAAACGAAACGCAAAGACTTTTCCAGACAAAGGTTATGGCCCGAATTATTGACTGATAGCTTCATTCTCAGAAGATAATTTTCATGAACATCACGAACAAGGATGCCAGGAAAAAGGATAGGGTTTGAAGAAGCTGCACAAGATTACGCAAATGTTGCACTGCATTTAAGCGTCTTGTAAGACCTCGTTTTAACCATTTATTTGAGCAGAGTCCGCGAGATCAGAACTCCACGTTCAAAAAGGGGCGCTAACCGAAATATCACTCGGACGAGTAGAAGGAAAACGAAACAACCGAGTGAATGAGAAAAAAGAGCGATGAATATAGTGCTTTTATTTTTTTATCATTTCTGAGGAATTCATTTCTTTTAAAAAAACTCTTGTTTTCTAATGTTCCTGTTTCGATTCACCTGTATTTTCTGCCGATTGACACACTTATTGAAATGTTCTTATGTTTTAATAGTTCCACTCTTTTTCTCCTGAATCGACACACATTTGAAGTATGGTGAGACACACATGGGACATATTTGTGTGCATTTCTTAGTTTGAGCTCTCTGCTTCCTATTTCTTTGTATAGAACAAAAAACTCTGATCGACATGTGAGCTAAGATTGTATTGCATACTACATTCTTCGGAAAAGTATATACTATACATAGACCTTTGAAGTTCAGGATACGGAACAACGACCTAATTAAGTTTTTTGTTGTTTTTTGATTCTACGAGAAAAAAACTACTGAAAGTATTCGATTTCTTACTAGCTTCTCGTCTGGTTTTCGCTGTAACAATAGCAGTGACTCAGAAAGTATGCGCTGGTACTATCACATTAGGCCTGTATCTGCTCTCATATGAACGCGTAACCTTTTACGAGGAGGGTGAAGGCGCGAGAAAGAATATTCAGTTACAAAACTATCATTACACAAGAGAGAACTTGCAACCCACAGGAAATTACTTAAAGGTCATTCCAGAATCATACGAACTGTGATGGCTTCATAATTAACTTCCCCCTTCCCCAGTTGAGAATGGGAGATCATGAAGTGTCTCATATCATTGAGAAAGAAGCTGATCATTCACCAAGAAATTGTTTGCCTGCAGTCATTTAGAACAATCGGGAGAATGTGTCAACTTATCTGAAATCTGATTTATTCTCTCAGTTCATATCTTTCTATTTCTTCTTCCTTGTGTTCTTCTGTGTTTCACCTCTTATTCTTCCTTTATCTTCAACCCTTTTCTTTCTCGTTAGTTCTCTCTTTTCCGTTTTCTTTTGTCTCTTTCCTGTCTTTCTCTCTCATTTCCATGTCTATTCTGATCCAACACACTATCATTCATTTCTCGACAAACATGTGAATTGCAACCATGTTGGCTGGTACAGAAGATGAATTGCAACCATGTTGGCTGGTACAGAAGATGAATTGCAACCATGTTGGCTGGTACAGAAGATGAATTGCAACCATGTTGGCTGGTACAGAAGATGAATTGCAACCATGTTGGCTGGTACAGAAGATGAATTGCAACCATGTTGGCTGGTACAGAAGATGAATTGCAACCATGTTGGCTGGTACAGAAGACCGTCGCAACTCAGATATACCAGTAGCTTGGGTGAGTTCCCAGATTAGATAGGCAATGAGTGCCCGAGCATTGAACGTTTTAACATCTATTAGAGAAAATGATACTACGAAATATTCTGATATTTCTACTTTGAGTTATAGCGTTGACGGAAATATCAGAATATTTCGTAGTATCATTTTCTCGAATAGATGTTAAAACGTTCAATTAAAACGTTCAAAAAAAATTAATAAATAAATAAATAGCATTGAACGTTTTAACATCTATTCGAGAAAATGATACTACGAAATATTCTGATATTTCCGTCAACGCTATAACTCAAAGTATATCAGAAGTTTGACTCATAGAAATAAAAAATAATCGTTGCAAAAAAAGTAATTGATTTTTACTTTGTCTCTGAGTTAAGACTCGAAGGACCTTAGTTGTGTTCACACTACTGGCTCACTGTTGCAATAATCAATGCCTCTCTATCTTATCATAAAATTAATGGAAAAGTTCAGAAACTGTCATACGCTAATAAAAATTCCGTGCACAATGCATTTTTCTGGAGCCGAAAGTCTCTTATTTTTTGAGACTTCAATTTTAACCGAGCATGAAAAAACAAGGAAGTTGAATGACTACATATACTATTTTTCTCATTGAGACAACTTTGCACATTCGTTATTCAGTTGTTTTTTAAACTTAATTTCTCAAAGGAAAATTTTCAAGTTCTTCAATCACTTTTAAGTTACTCCAAATGTATTCCTCTCGAGATTGTTGCTTCTACATTAATCGTAATGCTCGTAGGGAATTGAAGGGCATTTTAGGAAAAAATGTCTATTCCGCTATTTTTAATCACATAGGTTGTACAGGTTCAAAATCTGTTTCAGGTGGTTTCCATTTTATTCTTCCAAAAAAAAAACTAGTTGCTTTCTCTAGGAAAAACAAATAAAAGCAGTTGAAATATTTAGTATTACTTGTACGACTACATAGGTGTCCTCTGTAATCTGACCAATAAACCAGAAGTGACTAACCATTATCTTTCATTTATTCTTTGCGAATTGTCAAGTTGCTAAGACGGATAACTGCCAAATTTGTAAATCAGTGCGAAACAATGCGATAATACAATATCGATCTTGTGATTAATCTTCTAGATATCTTGGAATTCTTGAGTATTGAAAAATGTGTGAGAAAAGAAAACGTCATAAGAAGATTGGAATCGAAGTTTCCGCCCTGTAAGAGCTGAGATTACTTGATTTTTGTTCATCTCACTATAAGAGACTCGAAGAGCACTGAACTAAACTTTTCCAGTTGTATGTAGTCTGTGAAAATTGAGAAATGGATTGTCTTGAAAAGCATGGGACAATACCGATCCAAAAAGATGTAGTTTTGTTTGAAGCTGGTCGGGGTCAATCGTGTTCATTAGGCAAAACGAGGGGAACAAAACGGAGTTAGTGAGTCAGCCGCTCTATGCTCTTAGAGCAAGAAAAAATGCTCAAATTTTATGGCTGAGTAGATGTATTCATTAATTTTAGTTCCAGATGTGCTCCACGACGGAGTCGCGGAAGTTTTCGAGGGTGGTTCCGTTAGGCTACCCGTCCAATCGACCCAGTGGCGGGGCAGCAATGGCAGAGCGCTCTCCAATAACAACCTCATGAGCACCAGCACACCCGTCTACCAGGTGGGAGTCTAACACTAGTTTTATAAACTATAAGTTTTGTCAAACAGCCTTTGAAAGTCCACAATATTGCGCGTAAATTAGATTGGTGTCAAGATCATCCCCTTGGAAGCGAAAGTTGCAAGTTCAATTCCCGGCCAATTCAAAACCCTGGAACGAGTTTTTTTGAAATCTATATCTTGAATAAAAAAATTTCATTACCTCAAAAGTAGGCACCAAGAATATGTTCCTCTTTTTTCTTCTACTAAAACCGATGTCATGAAACTGGTGTTGTAGTACTTAACTGCGCGATTCTTTCGCTTTTCTCTCACCTTTCTTCCACTATTCCTTCATCATTTTTCGTTACTCTCTCGTAATTTTTTGCTAATTTTTTCTCTTATTTTCATCGACTTGCCTCTTTGTATCAGTTCTTTTTTCTAAACTTCGCTTGTCCGCATAACTAGAAAGTTTTGAAGCAAATGTACAGAAAATATTTGACTTCGTAATTTTTTCAATTATTATTTTTCCCCTTCATAACAAAAAGTATATGGACTCGAATCGCCGGAAGCATTTGATAATTCACTAGATTGAGAAAAGGGGGGGGGTAGAAGAATAAATCTTTTTGACCAATGATCGGTTGGTAGACAAACTGTGTCAATAAGCAGCAAAAACCTCCAACACTGCTTCAATGAACACTTTCACATTTCATTTTCTTTCCGTTCTCTTTTATCTTTCTCTCTTTTCTATTTCTCTCTTTTTTCTTTCTCTCTTTTTCTTTTTCTCTCTTTTATCTTTCTCTTTCTTTCTCTCATGCTCTTAAACTTTTTATTTTAATTTTTTTATCTTTCTCTTTTTTCTCTTTCTCTCCTTTTTCCTTCAGTTCTTTCACTGCCATTTTTTCTGACTTTCAAAGATCCACGATCCTATTCAATTCTTCACACTGACCCTTGTTTTACACTACACATACGTACGTTTTCACTCTATTCAATTTCTCCTTCTATTTTTTCACGCTTCATTCTATGTAGTGTCTATATCATTTCCGATTCATCTTTTCGTTCGGCTTAGGTTTTTTTATCCGAAATCATCTCTTTCTATTCACTGACATAAATCTTGGAAAATGATTTTCTTCAGCATTTTGAAAATCTCCTCTTTCTCTCTATTTTCTTACTCTTTTCTCTTTCTTTCTTTTCTCCCTCTCTCTCTCTCTTCTAAATGCCCTTGTGTTGATTCTCTTTTCTCTTTCTTTCTTTTCTCCCTCTCTCTCTCTCTTCTAAATGCCCTTGTGTTGATTCTCTTTTCTCTTTCTTTCTTTTCTCCCTCTCTCTCTCTCTTCTAAATGCCCTTGTGTTGATTCTCTTTTCTCTTTCTTTCTTTTCTCCCTCTCTCTCTCTCTTCTAAATGCCCTTGTGTTGATTCTCTTTTCTCTTCATCTATGTGACTAAGTGATTAAGTCCATGACAGAAAAAAAGAAGATTTTATGAATAATTCGTTCTAATAAAGAATGAGGAAAAACAATAGGAGCCATTAAGAGTCGACTGAAAAAGCACTGAGAGAAATAACGGATTTATGCATTGAGGAAAAAAAGAAAGAGTTATTTCACAGGTCAGGCTTGAAAGTGAAAATGATGCTAATTGAAATTTATAAAGTGTATCTATAGTGTAATATAAAGTGTAATTTGAAGATGTATCTCTATATTGCCCCTTTTCTCTGTAGTCTTCGATATGTTTTGCTCCCACTCTTGCTCACATTTCCTTTCCTTTCACATGTCACCTTTTCTGGTGTTTGGGCGCGATTCATGTATGCACAGGTTATTCTACAATATTTAAGAAGGAGGGAAAGAAAAAAGGTAAAAAGAGAGAGCGAGAGAGAGTGAGAGAAGGAAAGCATTAGAAAGAGAACGGAAAATATGAAGATGGAATCGGGAGAGGTGAAGAGATGAAAGCTGAAGGATAATGAAACAAAAAAGGAGAGTCAGAAAAAAGGATACAGAAATATAGCTCCTTATTGTTCGAAGA
>OZ057408.1:13275192-13319268 GCA_964056735.1 Allodiplogaster pararmata | reverse complement strand
CTTACCAGAATTAGGCTAACTCTTCACCTATTTGTAGCCGTTTACCCCCCTCTCTCTTTCTTTCTCTCTCTCTCTCTCTCTCTCTCTCTCTCTCTCTCTCTCTCTCCATCATTGTCTCTCTTTCGCTGCCTCTCTCTCTGTATTCCAGAGTTCCTCTAGTTTTCTTTTTGGTTGCTCTCTCTCACTTTTCCTCTTTCTTTATATCTCTTTCTAAATCTATCCCTCTTCATTTGCTTTTAACCCATCCCATCAACTATCCATTCATTTTCCTGTGTCTATTTCCTCGTCCTCCCGAGATTCTTTCGCTCTCTCTTACTCAATATACATATCGTCCTCCATTTACTGAATCGTCTCTTGATTTCTATAATGATACGATGCTTTTTCGTCTGATTGAGCGATACAATGAGAAACCAGAGCAGATCTCCGGGTGGCTTATCCTCTTCTAGCAATAGCTGCAACATTTTCCTTACTTCTCAGCTTCTTCCACCTATTTCTCTTTCTGGAAGACCCTTTTCTTCTCTGTCACCTTTTCTTCAATCACTTGCTCTTATAGCTATGCCTCTTTCTCCCTAGCCCTGTCTCTTTCCTCTACTCGCAACCCCTCTTATAGCTATGCCTCTTTCTCCCTAGCCCTGTCTCTTTCCTCTACTCGCAACCACCTAATGTGTTTCTGGGATTCCGCTGCTTTCCTCCGAAGCATCAAAAGCATTTTTTCTACCACTTCTTGGGCAACCAAATAAATTCAAACCATCTCTACTCTGTCCCATTCTGCCATTAATTCCTCCCTCAATTTTCTCCTTTTTTGTTTATTCTGTTTTTTCTTCTTGATCTCTGCATCTCTTTCACGCGCTCTCTGTTTCGTATCTCTTTCTTTTTTCGCTTTCTTTCACACTCTTTCTCTCTTCCTAATCTTCTCTCTCTCTGTTTATCTGTATTTCTCTCTCTCTCTCTTTGTCTCTCTCTATCTCTCTCTCCTCATCTCTCTCCACATCTCATTTTCTCTCCCGTCTTTCACTCATATGTCTGGCAACTCCTTCCCTCGGTAGTATCATTAATCAAACACTCAATCAGCGTTACGGTTGCTATCCTTACCCCTGGTGAGTTGGGGCCAGAAAGTATGGGACCAGAATCATAACTGCTGAATATGATCTCTATCTGCCTTTCTTTGGCCTTTTTAAAGAGCTCAAAATTAATTTGTAATCTTTCATCGGTGAGAGAAACAAGCATGTTTCCCAAGTAAAATCTGCTCACTATTTTCTTTTGTTGTTTGGTAGTTTATGTATGAAAACTAGGGCACATGTTTAATATCTTGAGGAAAACTCGGATAACACGGCACTTAGTTAACCAGAAAACTTTTAAACCTTTTCTTATGCTATGTACATACTATGCATCCTAGTTTTAAAATTTTTCCCTACTGAACTACCCGATTCTTTAAATACATCTTTTATATTTTATTTCTCCAGTTATTCATTGCTCAGAAAAGTTAACAATTTTGTCTTCTTTTCTACTGCTTCATATTAGTAAACCCTATATGTGCAACATCTCTTTTATCATCGTCGACCCTCAAACCCTTGAACATCTTACACTTGAAGTATTCCATGCTTTCTACTGCTTCATATTAGTAAACCCTATATGTGCAACATCTCTTTTATCATCGTCGACCCTCAAACCCTTGAACATCTTACACTTGAAGTATTCCATGCTTTCTACTGCTTCATATTAGTAAACCCTATATGTGCAACATCTCTTTTATCATCGTCGACCCTCAAACCCTTGAACATCTTACACTTGAAGTATTCCATGCTTTCTACTGCTTCATATTAGTAAACCCTATATGTGCAACATCTCTTTTATCATCGTCGACCCTCAAACCCTTGAACATCTTACACTTGAAGTATTCCATGCTTTCTACTGCTTCATATTAGTAAACCCTATATGTGCAACATCTCTTTTATCATCGTCGACCCTCAAACCCTTGAACATCTTACACTTGAAGTATTCCATGCTTTCTACTGCTTCATATTAGTAAACCCTATATGTGCAACATCTCTTTTATCATCGTCGACCCTCAAACCCTTGAACATCTTACACTTGAAGTATTCCATGCTTTCTACTGCTTCATATTAGTAAACCCTATATGTGCAACATCTCTTTTATCATCGTCGACCCTCAAACCCTTGAACATCTTACACTTGAAGTATTCCATGCTTTCTACTGCTTCATATTAGTAAACCCTATATGTGCAACATCTCTTTTATCATCGTCGACCCTCAAACCCTTGAACATCTTACACTTGAAGTATTCCATGCTTTCTACTGCTTCATATTAGTAAACCCTATATGTGCAACATCTCTTTTATCATCGTCGACCCTCAAACCCTTGAACATCTTACACTTGAAGTATTCCATGCTTTCTACTGCTTCATATTAGTAAACCCTATATGTGCAACATCTCTTTTATCATCGTCGACCCTCAAACCCTTGAACATCTTACACTTGAAGTATTCCATGCTTTCTACTGCTTCATATTAGTAAACCCTATATGTGCAACATCTCTTTTATCATCGTCGACCCTCAAACCCTTGAACATCTTACACTTGAAGTATTCCATGCTTTCTACTGCTTCATATTAGTAAACCCTATATGTGCAACATCTCTTTTATCATCGTCGACCCTCAAACCCTTGAACATCTTACACTTGAAGTATTCCATGCTTTCTACTGCTTCATATTAGTAAACCCTATATGTGCAACATCTCTTTTATCATCGTCGACCCTCAAACCCTTGAACATCTTACACTTGAAGTATTCCATGCTTTCTACTGCTTCATATTAGTAAACCCTATATGTGCAACATCTCTTTTATCATCGTCGACCCTCAAACCCTTGAACATCTTACACTTGAAGTATTCCATGCTTTCTACTGCTTCATATTAGTAAACCCTATATGTGCAACATCTCTTTTATCATCGTCGACCCTCAAACCCTTGAACATCTTACACTTGAAGTATTCCATGCTTTCTACTACTGCTCTTTTACTCAACACTTCGGAAAGTACTTTTGAGCAGAAACTCTAGAATATGTTAAAAGTTTTTCTTTTAAAAAACTTTCAAGTTTTACTCAATTCTTTTCTATAGATTGCAAAAAAATTGAAGCCTGGAAATTTGTTGGATTACTGCGTTTATAAGCTTTAAGAGAATGATTAGAAAGGCTGGGGCTCAGGATTTTTTTCTCTGAGGGCGTACCGCGACATTCTGTTTCTGCTGTTACCATTGCAATTTTCTGATTCCCTTTTCTAATTGATCAATCTTTCTTTCTTCTTTTCATTCTCTTCTCCTTTCTTTTTTCTTTTACAAGCTTCTGATCTTTTTTTTCACTCCCTACTCTTCTGCTTTTCCGTGTCTTTTTCTATATCTTGAAAATGGCGTGCACATCTGACCTTCCATCCGTCTTCTTATTCCTCCACTGAGCCCCTTCTCCCCCACTCAGCGCTGGCTCTGCCATTGTCACGAAACATGTGTGGCCAACAGCCTCGAATTTACCTCTTTTTTCAGAGATTCCCGAATCGCCAGATGAGTTGTTCTTCTAACATTTGAAGAGATCAATCTTAGAACAGAGAGATAGATGTTCACTCATTACATCTGTTTCTCCGTTAAGTTCTCGGTCCAGCTTCTCCAATTTTTGAGTCTTCGTTTTCTCTTTTCTCTTTCTCTTTTTTATTTCTCTCTATCTCTTTTTCTTTTCGTTTTCCTCTCTTACCCTTCGTCTGTTCTCTTCTTTTTTCTCTTTTTATCTTCACCTACTTTCCTTTTTACTTTATTCCGAAAATTCTCCGAGTTCTTGCTTTCTGCAGTGAAGCTTTACAATTGACTGTTATCCAGAGAGGATCCTGGAGAGAAAGATGACCTGAATATATCAGTCCAACTTCCTTCATTCTAATTTGAAATGCGTATCTTTTGCGGCAGTGGATACAGTCTTTCCAATTCCGATGACGAATGGTAAGCCCCTTCTCCAAATAGAAGAAAACTCGTTTTTTGGTCATTTTCTCAAATTTTACTGTCCTCTAGCTACGTTGAGTTTGGGGTATGAAGCGATTGGTCTTCAATCCTTTGTATCTTTTGTTAAAATTCTTCATCTAATCCTTCCTCTTTTTTGCATGCGTACTGGATTTCTTATTCACTCTCTGAATACTGGGTTTATACCACTTTGTGAACTGTGTAGCACATACTTTCTAACCACTTCAGACATACTCCTTCTCCTCACAGTAAATGCTAATAAGTTTTTATTAACCTTTTTCAATGAAAATATTCCACTGAAATGATTGCTAGATTTTTGTTGAAAAGACTCTTTGATTTTTAGAAGTTTCTGTCTCAAACAATTGCGTAGTTTTGAACTGATTTTGAGGTCGAAAAAAACTTCGAAAGCACTTTTTTGAATTAATTTGGTTGCGACAAGGTTGAAACTGTTAAATTTAAAAGAGCACGTAGAAACTCAAAAAAGACCTTATCTGGTTAAATTTGAAGAAAGCGTGAATGATGAACATTAATTTGTTGCACAACGAATAGCCGTGAAATGCCAATGAAGTAGGGTGTTTTTTTGTTACTTTTTCTTGCGAAGTGATTGCTTCGTTCAGAAAAGATCAACAAAACACCGTAATTCATTTGAATTTCAAGGCTATTCGTTGTGAGACAAATGAATGTACAACAATACCGATTTCTTCATATTTAAACACAAAACTTTTTTTGTAATTTAACGCTCGATAAGACTTATTTTCATGTCGTTCGAATGTTCTAAAGGTAAGCGGCTGGCGAAAATCGTTTTTTGATAATTAAGAAGCTTCAAAAAAAGTGTTATAAATTTTTTTGCTTGTCATCAACAGTCTTGGAACAGGTATTTAAAAATTCAATGGAAGGTAGCTCTCGGATATTTTCTGACAATGTATACACCATGGTACACCATGGGTAGGTCGTCACACAAAAGAAGGGGGAAGGAGAAGATCAAATTCAAGGATATTCAAAAACGACTCACTGCTATGTTATATGAGACAGGTTATATCATACTCCATTCATCCTTCATTCGTTTATTACTCATTCATTTATTCATTTCAAAATTTTTTAAGCTCCGCCACTCGAGAGCTCAGTCCAGATAACGTCGGATTGGGAGCTCGCAGCGAGCTGGATCGGCGTGCCCAGATCACTCAAGGACGGTGAGATTCAATTGCTTGGAGTTATTGAATTTGTCTCTATTCACAAAGAAAACTGTTCTCCAGTTTGTAATCGCCTTGAGGCTGTCTCGTTATCCCGTATAATCCTTACGCTTGTACTTGCGGGATACATTTCTTCACAATCAAAAATTTTTAAAAAGTTCTGAATGCTTAGTAAATTTCGTATATCTTGAATATTATTGAGCTGTAATATTTAATAAAATGCAAAAACTAATACATACCTTGAATGTGAATAATAAGAACACATAAGATAACGCCAGGGTGTTTTTGGTCGAGCAAAAAATCTTTACCTGAGTTCTCGCGAATCCTAGTCTCAGTTCACAAATAGTTGTGATATGATTCGGACAGAGCTTTTCACTATCGCCGTCTTTCCAGGGAAAACGGAAGCAGCCTGCGGTCGAGCCGATCTCACGAGTCACTTCTCTCCTACTCCGCAGCCACTCACATGATCGATCTTGGTAAGTTCAGCAGTATTTAAAAGTCCCCATATCATCAAAATTTCCCCTCTTATGTCTTTATCTTGGTTTCTGAAGTTTCTCTTCATTGATGACACAATCGCCTAATTAGGATGCGTGACTCAAGAACAAAGAATTTAAGCATTTCATTTATCACTATTACTCGAAATATCGAATTGTTTTCGTGGAAGGATATCCAAGGTTAGAGAAAAAAATGGCTGCGTTCAATTCCCCCTTCGTAGCTTTTTTTCGTGCAAAAGCTCAACCAATTTACAGAAGAGAAAACAAGGGATCGGATATGGCCTACACAAACCACTCACTAAAAACAAGGGATCGGATATGGCCTACACAAACCACTCACTAAAAACAAGGGATCGGATATGGCCTACACAAACCACTCACTAAAAACAAGGGATCGGATATGGCCTACACAAACCACTCACTAAAAACAAGGGATCGGATATGGCCTACACAAACCACTCACTAAAAACAAGGGATCGGATATGGCCTACACAAACCACTCACTAAAAACAAGGGATCGGATATGGCCTACACAAACCACTCACTAAAAACAAGGGATCGGATATGGCCTACACAAACCACTCACTAAAAACAAGGGATCGGATATGGCCTACACAAACCACTCACTAAAAACAAGGGATCGGATATGGCCTACACAAACCACTCACTAAAAACAAAGAGTTACTTTTCAACTGGTGTTTCGATAGATTCAACTTTTCCACGTGTAAAGCTATTCCACCGTGATCGAAACCACCCAAAAATGTTCCCAGGCGGAGACACCCGTCTGCATCCTGTGCACCCTTCCGTCTTAGACGTCCCCAACTGCTTCCGAGTCGCCAACACGTACTATGCTTGTCGGACTCCCCTGGAACGCGCCAAGTGGATGGAAAAGTACGATTTCAAACTGCTTCTCTTGCTGCATTCGCGGGGAAACTTTCAGTTTAACCCCCTTCCCTGAACTTTAGCATCCCCCGTGATATAAGAACCCCTCATTCCATACATACCGAAATAGAGGGGAGTTAAAGGTGAAGAGCAGAACTGGAGGGGTTCTAAAATAAAATTTTTACCATACAACTTTAGTTCCCCACCATACGAAATGGGGAGTTAAAGTATGTACATACCCGGGTCTTTTTAATTTTGCTCCTTACAGCGCCACTTCTTTAATTTAAAAAAGTCCTGAAATTTTGTCCCCTTTGTAAACTTAAGGAAGTATTTCATAGAAAAACAGTAAGATTCAAACACACCTAACAAAAAAATAGTCCAAGGTAGCATAAAACAACCCCGGTGATGGAGCATATTATAACGCCCGGGTTTCAAAAGTGGGGCTAAAGTATAATAGAACTTTTGCAGTGAATTTGTCCCGTGCGTGGGTTTTAAGTAATTTTACCCCATTCGTGGAATAGGTAGAAAAAGTATTAGTTTGATTTGATCCTTATTGTTGTGCGGCTTTTCTGCCAAAGAATCTGATAACTAGAGAAGCTACACATCATTGTCGATAACATAGATTTGGAGTAGAAAACAATTTTTAAAAAAAGTTGTTTCAGCCTCCACCATGTAACTTCGTTTTTTTTTCAACAGTGATACATCGTTTTTCAAAGTCAATTAGACTTTTTCCAAGGCGACGGAATCATTCTTGTGTTGTTAATTGACTACTAACTTACGGCCTTGTTAATTGACTACTAACTTACGGCCTTGCAGTTCTCATTCCCAGTTTATTTTAAAGATGCTCATTGAGAAAAAACTCAGAGAGTCGTTATTCGTCCTGTTGTGTCCTCTCTGTTCTCTGCTTTATACTTGATCCCATGCCCTTCACTCTATCATCTTCTCTCTTATATTTCTCAAAATTTCATGTTTCTAAACTTCCGTTCTTTTCGCGTTTTTGTCTTTGTATCTTTTTCTATCTCTCTTTATTATTCTGTTTCACACTTTTGAAATCTTTCTCTCTCTCTCCATTTCTCTCTCTCTCACTCTTTCTCTCTCTCTCTCCATTTCTCTCTCCCCCTCTCTCTCACTCTTTCTCTCTCTCTCTCTCTCTCTCTCCATTTCTCTCTCCCCCCTCTCTCTCACTCTTTCTCTCTCTCTCTCTCCATCTCTCTCTCCCCCTCTCTCTCACTCTTTCTCTCTCCATTTCTCTCTCCCCTCTCTCTCTCACTCTTTCTCTCTCTCTCTCTATCTCTCTCACTCTCTCTCTCTCTCTCTCTCTCTCTCTCTCTCTCTCTCTCTCTCTCTGTGGGTTGTGTGTGTCTATTTCTCCTCTTGATTTCTCTTCAAATTCGACCTTTCGACCTAGATTGGCCCGATCCCGTAATCGCTCTCACTTTTTCACACATTTACTTTTCTGCGCGTCAAATTAAGTCTCTTTTTCTGCTTCATGGTTCCCCTTTTATATTTCTTCTGTGAGACGGATTCTCCGCTCTCTTGCCTCCGCGGACTCTAACTTTCCTTTGTCTAACTTTTTCTCAATTCATCCAGGATCTCAGCTAAAAAGCGTTAAGTTATTGAACTCTTCTTCGTCCTTGATCTGCTCTGGTCCCAGTTGTTAGCCTACAATGTTACAATATGACCAGTCTTATCCTCATTTATTGTATATCTAAGAAGTTCGTTTTCGGATTGAGTCTGAACTGTTATTCATACCTATACGTTCAATGGGTTTGTGCTATTTATGCAGTCCTGGCCTAATTTGTACAATGCACTTCAATGTATACAAGTCTTTCGGAGCCTCTTGAGTTCTCCGTTCCTCAAAGTTCCTCAACCGCTCCTTTCTTATGTCGTAGTTAAAGCCTGTGACTGCCTATTATCATGACCGCTGCAGATGAGTTTTGGGGCAGTAAACATCTCTGCCTCTTTAGTTAGGACGACCTTATCATCTTACTACCATTACCTCTCTCCCGCGGCTTTTGTCTCTTTCTCGCTTTCTCTCTCCCTCTCTTTCATATCTATTTATCTCCTTAGCTTTTTTTAAATCTCGATTCTTAGTTATATCTTTATTTCTCTTCTTTTCTCTTTCTCTTTTCTCTCTTTAACTCTATCTCTTTCTCTATTTTGCTAATTCTATCTTTCTTTTTCTCTGTTTTTCTCTTTCTATCTTCCTTTCTCCCTTTCCAACTCGTTCTCTATCAGATATCTTGTTATTTCTCTGTCGCTGTCCCTCCCTGTTTTATTTATTTTTCTTAGTCAAACTTCTTCTGTGGTACATTGAAAGCGAGACGAAAGCGGTGTGAAATACATGAAGTAAATGGAAAAGTTAATTTGAGAATGGAGCACGGGAAGGAATTACTATTTCCTGATTTACTTAAGAAGTCTTCTACCTTCCTCTCTCTCTCTCTCTCTCTCTTCTCTCTCTCTCTCTCTCTCTCTCTCTCTCTCTCTCTCTCTCTCTCTCTCTCTCTCTCTCTCACTCTTACTCACTTTTGAACTGCGTCTCCCCCCTCTGTTTCTCTCTCTTTTTCCCCCTTTTTAAGTATCTTTATCTTCTTTTTCTTCCTTCTCTCTTCTAAGCCTAGCACTCTCTCAATCTCTTTCTTTAACTTTTTTCCTCAAACCCTCTCTCTTCTTCTCTCTTCTTCTCTTTCTCTATTTCCCTGTCTTTGACATTTTTGTCATTCTGTTTCTCTTACTCTTTCTTTCAAAGTGAATCATGCTCCCAATTTTCTTCTAATTCTCTTCAATTTCGCACATTCTTTAAAGAAATTTCTTCTTCATTCTGTCTTTTCCAACTTTACTTTTTCTCTGTTCAGAATAAATATTATTTGTTTAAGTCTGTCAAAACTTTTCTCATAAAATTTTGAAAATCGCTTTTGATAAAGAGCAGCTTTTTTGAACTTATCATAGTTGTAAACTATTATTTATATTTGTAACAATCGTTACTGAGTTTTTTTGAAACTCAGAAGCACTTCAGTAAGCTATTTTCATGTCCGTTGAAAAGAATATCCGTTATGCATATCAAGACGAGCATTTCAGAGAGAAAAGATAAAGAAGATTCAAATTTTTTGGAAATTTGTAAAAGTTCAATTACAATCCTCTTCGCTGCTTATCTCAGACGCTGGGTCTAAGCTACTTCCATTTTCTTTGACATTCTAACTAACTACATAGGCTTCTGCAGTGCCCTCTTGTCTTTGCTTTTTCTGGCGGTCTCTCTTTGTCTTTTTTTCCTTTCTTCCTCTCATTCTCTCTCTCCTGATTCTCTTTCTCTATCTTTGTCTTTCTTTGTATCGCTCTCTCGCTCGCTCTTTCTCTCTCTCATTTCTTTCTTTTTTCTATATACTTCTTTATCCCTATCTCTCTCTTTCTCTCTCTCCCTTTCTTTTTTGTCTCGTTCTGTCACCCGAAGACTCAGTTTACCACTGCCTGTATACATAGTTTCGGAATATTTTTTAAAAATATAGTTCAGTGTAGCGACAAGGTCGTGTAAAGAGAAGGAACGGTGAAGTTATTAAGAAGAAGAATAGGAGAGGGGAGGGATAGCAACATGAAACTATTTGAACTGAGAGGCATGAGAGAGAGAGAGAGAGAGAGAGAGAGAGAGAGAGAGAGAGAGAGAGAGAGAGAGATAACAAGAATGAGAACGATGCAGATGGATAGAGAGGCTAAAGGAGAAAGCGAGAGTAAGAGAGAGAGAGAG
The DNA here is from genome assembly GCA_964056735.1 of Allodiplogaster pararmata. Classification (NCBI taxonomy): domain Eukaryota; kingdom Metazoa; phylum Nematoda; class Chromadorea; order Rhabditida; family Diplogasteridae; genus Allodiplogaster; species Allodiplogaster pararmata. The sequence goes on along the minus strand of OZ057408.1, from coordinate 13,308,949 downwards.
AGAGAGAAAGAGAGAGTAAAATAGAGAGAGATAGAGTAGGGTGAAAGAATTTCAATTATTACGGGGAAGCACCTACACTTCCTCGTTCGCGCTCAATTCTTTTCTAAAGTTGTTCACCTCTTTCGACTTTGCTCTATATTCTGAAATGTACTTTTTTTTCGAGAAAAACTATTGAGGTGTTTGTATAAAAAAACTCAATCACGAATCAAAATTTTCAGTTGAAAATAATAGATCGTTAAAAAATTTTGAATGTACTTTTGTGGTGTAAGATAACGAAAGTGATAATTTTGGCGCATATTGTTTCACCACGAATTGACGTGAAATAGGTTTTTATATTACTATTTTTCTCGTTAGAAAGTGAACGTAGCTAAAAAGTATACAAAGAAAGTGCAATAATTTTGTGGTCAGAGAAAGAAAATACAAAATCAACGCTTTCTTGATCTTATACCAGAAAGTAATTTTCCCAATTTTAACGGTCCATAATTTGAGCACCAAAATTCTTCAGTTAGTCACAAATTTATAGTTTACGCACAACTTTTTTGCTTGAGCACAGCTTTATCTTAAGCTCACGCACAATGACGGTCACAGTTTAAGCAACTTGAAATCGCGACTATTCGTGGAGAAAAAAACAACATAAAGTGGATTGTCTTGTTCTTTTACAGTTGAAATTTGTTGAAGGTTCTCTTATTCTTATGAAAATAGGGGTAAAGAAATTATTAGTTCACATTGTTTGGAAATAAAAAAACTTTTGAGAATAAATTGTTTCATTGTAACTCTTCTTCTTTGTGTAAGCGCATTCTTCACTTGCCTTCGCTTATCAACGCGATTCTGGGCACTTTGACAAAATGAAGAGGAGAAGCTGATACAAAGAGAAACGTTTCTTCTCTTTTCGAGAGCATCCGATACTCTGCATTCCATATTCCCATCAACCCCCCCCCACCTCTGACATCGAATTGTAGTCACATCAAACAGTGACATCCCAAAGCTATCCTCACTCCTCTCTTTATTTCTTCCTTCCCGTCTCTTTCTTCTCCCCGATAACGCGCTGTGTGTCATCATCAACATCATCGACACCTTCCATGCATTGTCATCCCTCCACAAAAAGGCCTCTCCTGAGAGAAACGGGGGGGAATTGATTCTATTCTTACGGACGATCGCTTCTCTCATGTTTATCTATGCATTGTCCTTGGTCAAGGCCTGACATGGCTATTCTACGAGGCCACTCCCCAATCCTTCGTCTGCTTTGGTCTGGAGAGTTTGACAAACCGTCTGTACGACACAGACGCATCTTCTTTGTGGGCTCTAATCTGTTGAGAAAGACGAACTTTTTATTGGTGCCTCAGGCTTTGATCCCTCTCGCTTGTATCTTTCTATTCGTGTTTTTATTTCTTGAGCTGTTATGCATATAATCTTCTTGAAAATTTTCTGCTCTTTTTCTAAGTTTTAGTCTAATTGAATGTTTGAACTTTCGAAAAAGTTGAGCATCATATATTTACATATAATATTTAAAAAGACGCCAGGTTTCCATCATTACTTAACGCATATGGAATATAGATAGAATTAGTGGAATAATTTCGACGCAGAAAAGCTTGAGCTTGTTCTTGTGCAGCATTTTGATCAATCTTTTATATCTTTTTCCATGGTTCAAAAACTCTACTTCTTTTCGAAAGTAGTTCTTTTTTATATGTGTATTTCACTACTTATATGTATGTTCACAGAACTGGCCTGGTAAGTATTGAAATTCACACTTTAGTTTAAAAGGGAAATAATGAACACCAATTAGTGTGCTCTCAAAGCGTGTAATGGAAGGCATTCTCCGCGAAGCATGAGGTACATAATTATACTTTTGAATACTGGTATGTCTGATTTTAGGGACACTGGCTCGTACATGAACTACTTCGCACAAGTAACTCTTAAAAAGCGCATGAGTTGGGTTTGGGACCAGTGAGAAGGAAAAGAGAGGGCTGAGAGAAACAAGAGAGTAGTTAGAGCCCGAGAGGAGAGAGAGAAGAGAGAAAGGAAGAGAGAGAGGAAGAGAGAGAGAGAAGAAGAGAGAGGAAAAAAGTGTTGCAGAAATTGAATAGAGAAGAGAAATAGAAAGAGTAGAAAGGTAGAAATAGGCTGAGACAAAGAAAATCGCACACGAGCAAACGGAATCTGAAAAGGCAGGTGTGTATGGGGGCCGTTTCTTCCATGGAGATGGGTCTTCCGGGATCTCTCCCCCTCTTCAGATATATCTGTTTCCCTTTCTCTTTTCATTTCTCTCTCTCTCTCTCTTTCGCAATCTCTCTATCGCTCTCTCTATTTATTTTCTCTCTTTTTCCCTCTCACTCACTCTTTCTCATCATCTCTTCTCTCTCATTCTGCTAAAGCCGTTCCATAATTATTGTGAGTCTAGCACGTAGTCGCCTTTACCGACGCCTTTACCGATCATGTTTCTACTTGCAACCGTACACCTTTGAATTATCTGTGTTGTATGGTGTTTTTTCTGAATTCGGAATCATATATGCTTCTTCCTTTCTAGAATTTGCAGTTTGTTTACGGTGCGCTTTTCTCTCTCTCATTTCTTCAAAGTTAGTACCCGGACCTCTCGGGGGGGGGTTGTCATGTAAAACTATTAATTGAAACTATACATATTATGATGGCCCGGACTCCAACGCTGGGTTCGATCCCGATTCGTCGAATAGCTTTTGTACTCTCGATAGTGTAATCTTACCCAAGCTGTGTAAAATATCATTTGTTAAATCCTGGTAAAATGAAAGAAAAGACTTCTGATGGCTTTTTGGGTGTGAAAGGTTGCCTGTATTCGATGACTTTCGATATGCGAAATCGAAACTGTTCATCTATGAAATCGTTCAGCTATGTCATAGATTAAGCTCGGTGTTCTGAGTTTAAAACGAGTTTTAGAATTCTACGTTGACTATAACATTTTATGGATACATGTTAATCTTGTGGAGCGACTTGTTCTCGGGAATTATCAAGTACTTTTCACCACTGAAAATTCTTCGGAATTATCTTTTAAATCTAGTTTGGATTTTTGTTTTTTCTCGCCTCATTGTGAGAGTATTCAACGTACTATAATTTTAGAAGTCGCGCGGTTACTTTTGTTTGCGGTTAGGATGAGTTAGCTCACAGCTTCCTTGTCTCTCTCTCTCTCTTATTAAGCAGCTTGTTTGAACATCGACGTGATCTTTGAGACATGATTTTAGACCTGGTTCGAGACCTTAACTCTTTGAATATAGCCAGATCCTTATGTTTCTCTGTAAATACATACATGTCTCTTTTGTTATGAAACTTGAAAGAGTGTTTTTTGACTATTGAAAAAAAATTCATATTGTCAGCTTAACTGTGAACTTAATCATTTTTTTTTTTAAATTAGTTGATGAGTTTCAAACTTTTATTGGATTTTCTTTGCCCATCTTACTGACACAAATATGAAAAAGCTTTTTTAAAACAAAATCTTTTTATTTATTAAAGATTTTCCGGTTCTTTATGATGTTTGCAAGTATATGAAAAAAGTGATTCAGATGAGAATTGAATATTTATGGGTATGAAATACGAAAGTGAAAGAGAGAAAGAGAAAAAGAGAGCGAAAAAAATAAAAAAGAGACAGAGAATTCAGAAACATGAAGAGAAGCGAGATTCACCAAGAATTTTTCTCAACTTCATCCTCCTTACCTCATGGCCTTCACAGCTTCTGCTTTCTTTTATTCATTCTTCTATTCCATTCACCTTTTTTCTCCATCTCTTTCTCTCTCTCTCTCTCTCGCTGGCTCTCTCTCTCCCTTTTTCGCTTTCCCTATCTCTCACTCTCTTTCTCTCTCTCTATTTATCTCTCTATTTCTCTCTCTTTATCTCTAGCTCTCTCTCTCACTCCCTGCACCTTCTCCGGTCCATTCCTATTTCTCTTTCATCTCATTTCAACGTTGATGCTCGCATCGAATGCTGTCTCTCTCTCTCTATCTGTCTTTTTCTCTTCTTCACACAATTCCTAACTGTTAGCTCTTTTGTTTCTCATTTCAGAAGCTCAAATAGTAAGACTCACAAGGGTAAAGAGAATTGTTATGTCTAGAGAAGATGATCTCTATCCCTCTCATCAAGTCCAATCCTTTTCCAATCTATATCTATTTCTCTCCGTCTCTCTCTTGTTCTCTCTATTTTCTTTTTCTCTCTTTAAGTCTCTCTTTTTCTGTTTCCATACCTTTCTCTTCCTCTCTCTGTCTCAGTCTGTCTCTCTCTTGCTCTTTCTGTCTCTCTTTTTCTCTCTGTTGCTGAATTTCCAACCATGTTCCCTCTCGCTTTCATATGTTGGCTCTGTGTTGTCTCGGTGTGGCCTATCTGTCTTTCTCTTCCCCTTCCGATATCTCTATTCTCTACCCTTCCACGGGGTTGTCCGCACATTGATTGATTGATTATTATTAAATACACGATGAAGACGGTGTGAGTGCATTAGTGAAGTGGCGTCTACAATGTTTTGCTTTTTCAATGAATGTCTCTCTAGGTCGGATAAGATTTCATTCATTGATTTATTCATTCATTTATTGTTCATTCATTCATCTCTTCCTCTTCCTTGCATATCATGCAAATTTCACACTCAAATCATTAGATGAATTTTGTATTGATAAATTCAATTAATCTATTTTTATGATTGGAGCGCTTTTTTTCCTAAGAAGGAAACGTTCCTACCCGTGTTTTTTTCTCTTCGCTCAACTGTTCTTTTTGGAATGTAAGTTGTGAAATTCGAATGCTGAAATGGAACGAATAAGAAATTTTATGGGATTAACAATTGAAAATTTCTATTTTGTAATTCAAACCTATGTTTAGTCGCGATTTGTCTCGTAATTTGATTTCTTCCATTTTTAATTTTTTATTTTCAAACTTTACACCTGTATTTTCACAGTATTTTTGTTACTTTTTAAAGGTTTTTTGTTGCAAGAATTTAACTTTTGAATTGAGATTATCTTCCGCTGAAGAAAGTTTCATCAACGGACATGAAGATCATAATTAGAAAATCATAAGTTTTTTTCCCTTGAGAGATATATATCCCTTTGACCGACCTTGATCGCAAGCTCGGCTCATCCCTCGAAATTTGAGTTTAGAGGAGTGTTTTATAGCCATTTTAACGATCATCTTCTCATTGGTCTTCTCTTGCGAATGTCTGATTAAATAGAAAAAAAACCACGCACTCTCTGTGTGTGTACTCTTTCAAGCCGATGTTTAACCGAAAGGAACGGGGGGAACAAATTCGGAGTTTGCACTTAACGGAGACGCAGATGTTGCGCGCACGAGATTGCATGTTATAACTAGCCCTGAGAGAAGCGCGATTTGGAGGAAGCTCGGCATTCTCGCATGCCGATGTCTTCAAGGAAGACATTACTCCATTGAGCGGTATAGGAAGTATAGAGGGGTAGGCAGAGATAGAGGTAAAGAGAGAGGTGAAGAGTGAGAGAGGTAGAGAGAGGGAAGGAGAGAGAGGTAGAGAGGGAGAAGGACAGGGAGAGGGAGGGAAAAAGAGTAAGGAATAGTAAGAGAGAAGATTGAGAGTCAATACGGAGCACAGAGAAGGAGGAAAGAAAGAATGCAAAAATTACAAGCATTCAGCCAGATGAAGGAATATATCATCAAAGAGAAAAGAGTACGTGTATAGTAGAGACAGACCAATTTGATAACATGAAGGTATGAAAAGAGATAAGAAACATGGTATATGTAGGAAAGAACAAGACTGGGAACAAAGAAAGGGTCGGAGACGGCCAAACGAGGAAGAGCTGGAATGGGTCGCCGGGGGACTAACTCTACTTTATCTCTTTTGTCACCCTGCCATCTCTTTCTTAGCGGACAACAAAAGAGAATACTAGATCCTCAAACTAGAACTTGCGGTTCAAGCTACTCACTACTTTCGTTCCCGAACATTGCTGCAAATAACTCTACTTATCAGCTCTGTCTCTCTCATTCTCTCTATCTCTCTCTCTCTCTTTTTTATCTATCCTTTCCTGTCCGTTTCTCTCTGTGTTGCTATTTATTTTTCGCTTTTCGACTAACAGCGAAAATTTCCCATTCTTTGTCTTTACTTCCCTCTTCCTCTTTTTGCTTCTATCACGCTTTTGGTGAATGAGTTCAAAGAAAACATGATCTATGCTGTAAAAGTGATTTCATGTTTGTAAAATCATTTTAACAATTTCACTGTTAACTTCATTCGAGCAAATACGAATTTGAATTGTCTGGTAGAGATTACATTTTTTTAAATCTCACTTTCTGTGAAGGCTTGTGAAACGGAAAAAAGGGGAAAGGCCGATGGGGAAAAAGGAAATAAAGAAAGTGAGAAGATAACAAAAGATGGAGATAAAGAGAAGTGAACTGGAAAGGAGAAAATGAGGGAGAGAATGAAGGATGAATAGATGGGGAGGAGTTTGCGGAGAGAATCACAGAAAAAATAGGGGGACAAAAGTAGTAGAGTGAGTGAACAATAGAGAGATTTTGCTCTATTTTTTGTGTGTGACAGATTCGAAAACAATGTGTTCAAAATGCTCTTCTATGTCAAGTTTTGTTCAACGATGCAAGCAAAGCAATGCTTTCAATATATGCCTTCTTTTCTTTTTTCTTTTAAACTCTCTCTCTCTCTCTCTCTCTCTCTCTCTCTCTCTCTCTCTCTCTCTCTCTCTCTCTCTCTCTCTCTCTCTCTCTCTCTCTGATACTTGGTTTCCTCTTGATATTTTTTCAAGTATCTTTTTCTCGCGACTCTATCTGACTCACTTTTTCTCTCTTTTCTGCTCTTTTCTGCTCTCTCTCTCTCTCTTCCTCTCTTTCCTTCACTTTTTTCGTTTTCTCTTGCTTTTCTCTCTCTTGTGTTCCTGTAATTGAATTTCTCTGTATACTTCCCTTGACTATCTTTTTTTCATTATCTCCCGGTTAATTGTCTGTAAAGTATACTTACATACTTAAAAAGGGTTTAAAATGCAAAACATCGAAATTTAAAATTTAAAAAATCTTGTTTTTTGAAGTTTTTTTTCACAGTTCAGAAAACAGGTAACATGTATGTAATCGAGAGAAGAATTTTAAAAGAAACTTGGCAATAGTGAGAGAGAGAGAGAGAAAGAGAGAGAGAGAGAGAAAGAGAGAGAGAGAGAGAGAGCGAGACTAACAAGAAGTGCTGAAAAAAAAATTAGAAGTATGAGATGGACGGAGAAAACGGAACTTGAAGCAGAAATACTGCATTGCCGGTTTTTGGTCTAATCGCCATCGGGTCTGTATGAAGACTGCATAGACTGCCTATGCTGTTTTGTGTTTTCACCTAAAACGTTTCGGGTACTTTTGAACACTATCACACGCCTAGCGGAAAAACTTTTGCATAGTTTGATGCAATATGCTTCGACAATTAATCTGACACACAGAAAAAGCTTCTGTGGTGTGTCCCCGTGGTATAATGTTTACGCGCTTGCTCCCGGTTTGAGAAAAGATGGCTGGGTTCAATCCCGCCCGGTGGACTAGCTTTTTTCTGTGCGAAAGATTAATCAATTGTCATCTTAACCAGCCGTTAAACTGTGTAACTTAGAATTTGAAAATATGCTTTGAATATCGAACGATAATAATATGCAGAGCAATTTTCTTTATCAATCTTTTGGAAAGGTTTTTTTCGTGGAAAAATATACTTCTTTTTTTTACAGCGAATACGCAACATTTTTATAAATACATTTTCAAGTGAACGTGTTCAAACTTGCGTTTATTCATTCTCACCCGCTAAGAAACTAATTGAAATGCTGAAATGCTCTCTATAGAAACCTCCACAGTTTTCATTTCATAAATAATAAATAATATGGAATGCCGCAATTTTAAGGTTGACATTCACTGATAACCAATGTGTTTCTCAAACCCGCAATGCGGGTTGAATCTATGCGCAAATCTCTCCAAGAAAGCTATAATAATTTAACAAAAAAAGCTCTAATCGTCTGTTATCCTCTCTTACATCAAACGCTCTCGCGCTCTTTCAAAGGCCTGCCGCTTCCTCATGTTTAGTTATTTTGATATACACGCGGTATCGCTACACTTTGTTACACGACAGTTTGTTACACGCCTTTCCCAGATTTTTTCTCGCTTAGGCTTAGTTAAAATCTATGCTGACGGGGCCATACGACTTAGGAAAGAGACCGCATGAAAAAAATTCTCACTTTCTTGACTCTGTCGATTCAATGACTAAATTTGTCAAAAAATAAAGTAGTTAAAACACACTAAAAAGAAAAGCCTTTGTAACAAAGTGTCGTGTAACAAACTGTTCTCTTTCTGTGGGTGAGAAGAAATAGCATGCCGACAACGTTGGTAGAGATGCAAATGTTTTTCCTTGAAAAAGTTCAATGTGAATAATCAAAATAATTGATTTAACCTGAGAAAAGGTTTCATATCTTAGAAAAGCAAAGTGCTCGAGAAGAGAAGGTTTGCACTGTGACTGACGGATGAAAAAATGCGTGCTTTATTGCTTTGTTCTTCAGCCTACGCCGCACGATGAACCCGCAGCGAGAGAGGCAACGGCGGACAGAGAACGCCCTGCAGCTGTGGATTCTCGAAGCGAAAGGGGTCCCAGCCAAAAGAAGGTCTGCTCTTGCGACCTTTTATCCAACATTGAACCTATTTTCTTTGAGTCTTTAATAAAACCTCGAACAAACCAACAAACAATTTTTCATGTTGAAAGAGACTATAACTGAAGAGAAATCCTAGTCGAAATGAATTCATTTTGACCTGATTAAACGTATGATTTAATAATTGATACACTTATCGATTCAATAATTGATTGATTTATCTGTCTACAAGGTCTTATATCAACAAGCTGTGAAAAACTATTTGAATGAAGTGAATTTATAGTATAATTTTGATCAATCTCAGATACTTCTGCGAGCTCTGCCTGGATCGCACTCTCTATGCGAGGACCTCTGCGAAGCCTCGAGGCGATAGCTGCTTCTGGGGAGAACACTTCGATTTCACGTCAGTCTCTTAGTCTTTTCTATCCTCCCTTCTCTTCCTAAAAGCGGATCTCCGCAAAATTCGCGCGTTGCATCTGGCTGCTTTTTGCCAATCTCACACAAAAAGAGGTAGATCAAAAGAATAACATTGTGCGTCAAATCAAAGAGTGCATTGAAGAAGAGAGAATGCAACATTAACAAAAGTTTTCATGGTCAGCTTTTTTTCTGAGAATGTTCATTCGCACCTAGATTTGGCCAGAGCTATTCTTACACCCCGCAACTAGAATTTATAGATAAATAAAGTAATTTTGACGGGACGGCAGGGTTTTGATTCAGATATATGTATCAGGGCACATAAAGAAAGCGGCTCAGATGGAAACCTAGGTATGGTCTGCGTCTGTAACACTTGGCAGATGTCAAAAACGGAAAAATTAAGAAAAATAACATCTCTCATACAGTCTCGTTCCTAAGCCGTACGGCCTTACTAGTGTAACTTTTGCCTAAGCCTAAACACAAAAAATATGAAAAGTACCTGAAAGACTTTCAATCTTGAGTTTGTGAAATAATTGTTGGTCTGACTTTTACAAAGCTTTGTGGATGATTTTATCAACGAATAGCAGAAATTGTGAAGGGAGCGAGAGGTGATAGCAGATGAGCAGACAAGACTGATAGTTAAAATATCACGAAGAAACAGCAGACGATCAGAGAACTCTGCACTGTCTGACGCTGCACCACAACTAGGTTTCGAGCAGAGCCAAGAAAGTTATACATCATAGAAAACGTATTTCCAAAGATAATGAATTGACGCACAGGTTTCAACCGGAATTGCGGGTTAGAGAAACATCGTTAGGATGAAAGTAAAATAGAAAAATGATAATAATTCCATTCGCCTAAAATTTTATTTTACTTCTTTGCTGCTTTCTCCTTTTCTCTTTTCTATAAAGCAAAAATACGATTTCGCGAAATCTGGGAAAATTTTTAAATCAATTTGTTTGTTTTCTGAATAGTTTCACACTTGAAAATCACTATATTTCTCTTCACATTCCTATTTTCTCTCTTTTTCTTAAAAACTCTTTTATACTTCTCATTTTTTTGAAATATATTTCTGCTATGTAATTTTTTAAACTCTTTCTTTCACAATTTTCTCTGCTATATCCTCTCTCAAATCTCCCCGTCCTTTACTCCTCCATTTTGTTGAGAATGACAATTTACAGAATGCTCCCCCGGACGGAAGAAATCTGTGTCAATCTTTATCGAGAAGCAGATCCAAAGAAGAAGAAGGATCGATCCACTCTTGTTGGTGTGGTTCACATCCGAACCGAACACATCGCAGCGAGACATCCCATTGAGAGATGGTATGCTTCCATTCAACACTAACACTTTCAAAGAGTAATATAAGAGCTTACAACTCAGAGAAAGAATAATCAAACATGCTAAAACTTTGAAGAAGAAACATAGAGAAACAGCCATTTTCATCTTGTTTTGACACCGTACTCCTTTGACACCGTACTCCTCTTTTTCTCTTGTTTCACCCATATCTTCTTTCGTTCTCAACGAACTATCCCACGGTAAGTTTTCAGCCAGAAACATGCTAGACAAACCGTCTCTTCTTCTCGTATTGCATTATTCTTAGTCGAAAGAAAGTAACAACAATTAGAGAGTCAGGAGAGGACCGTGGAAAGGAGCAGAACCGAGATGAACAAAAGTTTTAAGATGTACGAGTAAGCTCAAGCTAAACTTTACTACTGACGAGCAATATTTGATTAATACGGAGAAGAAAAAGTTGTGAAGAGGAAAGCGTTTGAGAGTTTGAGGGTAAACGGACTTTGTAAGTGTTACTACATAAATTGTGAATCGGTTACCATTAAAATAATGTTCCTTTTTTGTTGCTTTTTCTTACCGAATTTCTGTAGTTTTCCTCCAAAGTTGCCCTATAGGTGGTCCCTTACTTTGCCTCTCACTCTTCTCCTATATGTATTTCACTTTCAATATATTTCTCCTTTTCTATTTTTTCTTCCCTTTTTCTTAATTGTCTCTGTCTCTTTTCTTTCTCTGTCAATCCTTCTGCCTTTTACTCTCTCTAACTCTTCCCTATCTTTTTCTATTTCCCACTCTCTCACGCATAGTTCTTCCTCCATCTCTCTCGATCACCATACTCTTTTTTCTCTAGCTGTTTTTCTGTTTCTCCGCGTCATTATTCCTTTTCAGTGAGATTTAGAACAGAGTCTTTCAGACAGATGCTTACCAAGAAACTGGCTCACTCAGCCCTTTTCTCAACTCGCTACTAGTTAAGTTGGAGAAAACGAGAGGATGGGAAAGTAATCCAGAAAGGCAGCCACTTAGTCACCGGTGCATATGTTATGGTGGTGCGAAGACTGGTCAATTTCATTACAGATTGCTAAAGCTTTCCCGTTTCTGATTCCTTGGTAGTCCACTGGTAACACGCTCGCTTCCGTTGAGAAAAAGAAAACTGGGTTTGATGCTGCCCTGATTCCTTGGTAGTCCACTGGTAACACGCTCGCTTCCGTTGAGAAAAAGAAAACTGGGTTTGATGCTGCCCTGATTCCTTGGTAGTCCACTGGTAACACGCTCGCTTCCGTTGAGAAAAAGAAAACTGGGTTTGATGCTGCCCTGATTCCTTGGTAGTCCACTGGTAACACGCTCGCTTCCGTTGAGAAAAAGAAAACTGGGTTTGATGCTGCCCTGATTCCTTGGTAGTCCACTGGTAACACGCTCGCTTCCGTTGAGAAAAAGAAAACTGGGTTTGATGCTGCCCCATTGACTTGCTTTTTTGGTGCCATAATTCTTTTATTTTCTCCAGTTATAGAAAAAAGGGTTTCAGAGAAGTAAAGGTATTGTCTCGTGAGGTGTTTTTCAAAACTTAAAAATAAAGAAGTTGCGCTTTCGAAAATACAAAATTTTGAATGCTTCTCCCGTGATTGAATTTGTGACCCGGCTGAACAAGTTTAAGAAAACACTTACTGCACTGAAGAAGACACCTACTGTACAAATGCGTCTGAATGCACTAAAAGGATAACGAGCCGATAATTCGGATGGAGAGTTTCATGAGTCTATTAATTTGGTTTATATCCGTATTAATGGGTATCACGATATTTCGCACCATGACAACTCACACCCTGAATTTCGCAATCAAAATATTTCATTTTCTTTTTTCATTGGAATTTGTGCTTAGGTTCAGGTGAAGTTTACGCTAACTAGGCCGTACGGCTTAGTACGACGAGACCGGCTTAGTACGACGAGACCGTATACAACGAGACGAGACCGTATACAACGAGCAGCGACAAAATCAGAGATTTGAAGTAAAAAATATTGCGAATTCCGGCTGCAAAATGTCGTGATAGGCCATAGAACCGTTTTAACGTGATCGAAAAACAAGATTTGTTCGAGAAAAAAAGAAAAAGAGAAATGGGTCTATGGATAGATATAAGAGAAACCGTATCACGGCTCTTTGTACCAACGACACTTTGTACCGCAGTTCCGCAAATATTGAGAACCGAGCTTTTAGCCAGGTTAAAAAAGGAACACAATTGTTTTAGTAACAGGAGTAGGAAACTCTTGAAAAGATAGGAAACAATTTACTCTCCATAATTTAATTTTTTCATCATCATAATTCTGCTCATTCAAGCACGCTTGCTAGGTTTCATTTTTTGAAGTCACCATAGAATGCTCGATAATCTTGGCGGCACTTCTGCGGATTGGAGAATATCATCACAGACCTATCCTGAAAGACTCTCATTCGACGTAATCGTTGAGCAAACAAAATAGATTTCACTGTCAGTGCATATCTGGGAGGCATAGGAACAGCTGAACAGATGAATGGACTTGGAGATTGCCTGGGATAATCCGCAAACTTCCTTTTACTTGTGACTCTCACTGTTTCTTACTGTATGACCTCTTTACGATGATCAAGTTGTTCTACTCTCCGACATGATGGAAAGTGAGACACAGAAAGTGAGATCTGAATGGATTGCGAGGCGCGTATGAAGTAACCCTGCTGCATGGGTCGAGGCAGGATTAAGGCGATCTCTGTAAACCCCATCCTCCTTAATGATTGGTGTCTATGTAGTTCACAGTCAACGCATCATTCACTTTCAATAGAAAAGTCTTTCTCTCCGCTCTGTGTTGTTGACTCGTTTCCGTATTTTCACTTTCTCCACAGCTCCTTGAATACTCTTGAATCAGTCATCACCGTGCTATTGGTAGTATAATGCCCGATGGATGCTGTCAGGCTTTCCGGGATATTCCACTGCACGTAACAAACATGATGATCCCATGTCTCCCTATCTTCCCTCTCTCTCTCTCTCTCTCTCTCTCTCTCTCTCTCTCTCTCTCTCTCTCTCTCTCTCTCTCTCTCTCTCTCTCTCTCTCTCTCTCTCTCTCTCTCTCTCTCTCTCTCTCGCTTCCAATCTGTTTCTCTCTATCTATAAGTGCTTTTGCTACCTTCTCTGTCATAGTTTTTCTCTCTATCTCTCTTTTTCTTTCAAAACTCGTATCTCTGTTTTCTTCCCTTAAAAAACCTTTCCCTAGCCGAATACTCCAACCTTCCATCCTGTGCGCAGCGAAAGTAAAGCATAACGTGTAGAATAATAACTTTGATTGCCCATAAGATGAAGGAAGCCAAAGGTGGCAAAACATCAGCGTAATTTCACTTCTATAAATTTGTGCGCGTGCTTGGCTTCAGGGAGAATGGCCTGGAAAAGTACCGGTTTAATGGATGAGGAGGGGAAGGGGGTAGGGGGTTGAGAATGGAAGGCAGGCAATAATGATGATAGAGGCCGGAGGAAATGTTTTTAAGTGCGCCTCATTTCTATCGGAAGCTACTTCACTCAAATACATAGTTAAATGAGTTTTACCAATAGGTTCTCCGAGTGAAAGGAAAGGGGCTCTAAAACGAGAACATGAAAAGCTTTTCTTTTCAAGATGGTTAAAAATTGGTTTTGTAATCTTCGCAAGTTAAGTGCCTGATTGATGCTGGGCAGTGTGTTTCTTCTTCAAAAGTTGTGTTCTCGAGAGAACACTAATTACAGTGATATTGTGAGATTTGATCCAAAGAAAGAGAAAGAAAAGCAAACGATTAGCAAAAACAGAGATAAGGAAAGAGATGGGAACGTGTAGAGGGATTAGGATACGAAAAAGAAATATTGTGAAAAGAGAAAGAGAGAGAGTCAGATAGAAGAGAGAAAAAGGAGGGAAAAACATGAGTTATGGTATTTCCTCATTCTCGCGTACTTCGCTGAGGGTGAGTAGAAGAAACACTCCGCCCATGCTGTGTTACTTCTGCTCCCACAACCTCCACCCCCCCCCCCTCATGTAATGTAACAGCCTACCGCTCCCATAAATTCTTCATAGGAAGCTGTTGAGGCTTGGCTTGCCTTGTCGAAAGCTTTTGTTCCACGGCGAACAAATTTCGTAGCTCCATCATTCAAGCTCAATCAAAGCTTTTCGAACACTAATGGATTCGAAGCCAGAGGAATCGACCACCGGGGCTGTTGGCAGTCGGAATGAGTCTCCGACCAACTCCTGGGTTACCAGCTGCTCGGACGAAGCCTCTCCAACCCTCTCTGTCCTGCTGTCATCCGGCTATTCAACGCTCTTGTCGTCCTCCAAGTCCTCTCTGACCTCGGGCTCGGCATCATCAGAGGAAGACCGGGGCATCTTGCCGCCGCTCCGTTATGTCGACAACCGCCCGGTTTTCCGTCCGCCGCAACCCCATCCGGCGAAGTGTGCCTGCAGTGGCTGCGGTCAGCTCAAGTTCGCTCCTGAACACGCTCTTCAACCGCTTCGCTCCCTGCCGAAGGCGCTTGTTTGTAGCGTGAGTGTGCGCAAGAATCTCATCAAATTCCGGACAGTCTTCGGCAGTTACGCGAGGTTCTTTTCGAGTTCTTGATGTAGGGTCGATCATTGCGAATAGTCACTTACCCGGTAGTCTGTGATCTCCGTTTTTTCTCTGTCTCGGTCTTTTATCTAGCTACAGCCATGAATGAATTCAGACTCCACTATGCCCTCAACAATAAAACATGATCACATGTCGTTTGAAAACTATGTGCATTTGACCTCGGTGGGGGTATTAGAAGGCATTACAAGAGGCTGACTGGGCGCACATTGTTGAGATTGTGGCATCAACAGATTAAGCTGCGAGCTTTCTCGAGTGAAAGGACAGGTATTCATGAAATCTTTCTTGCAGTCTGTTCTCAAAACTTCTATGTTTCGTTTTCCTATTTTAGTGTAGAAAGTTGAGGAAGGCTATTACGAAATTAGTACCGAGTGAAACACTCGTTTGTGTGTACACTTCTGTTTTTCCACAAACTTGACGCCATAATAATTGCGTATGATCGATTAATGGATGCAGTGGTTTTCTTTTTTAAAAAGGGATGTTTTCGAAGCAACGAAACGTTAGTAAGAACTTTCGTTTTTCTAGTCATGTTACATGAAGGCTTATGCGAATTAAGCTCTTTCTATCTTCAATCCTCGCGCTAATTAAAGCCCGGATAGAAAATAGACGAAGAATAAAAAGAAACATGATGAGGGGTGCGTAATAGGTGCAAATTTTGAAAAATGAGCGAAGGAGATAGAGAGAGAGAGAAAGAAAGAGAGAGAGAGAAAGAGAATGAGAAAGAGAAAGATAGAGAGAGAGAGAGAAAGAGAGAGAGAAAGAGAGAGAGAGAAAGAGAAAGATAGAGAGAGAGAGAAAGAGAGAGAGAATGTGATAGAGAAAAAGTAAGATACATAGAGAAAGAATTCCGGTTCGGGTAAAGCAAACTCAATTATCGCTTGTGTTGGCAGAAGTTTATGGCCTACCGTGCTAGTATCTAGTGACGTAATTTTGATCAGCAAAAACATCGTTCTAGCATGTTTTTTGGTGTGTAGAGTACAGTAAACGCAAAGGCTCGAGAATTGTGAACACGAAGAATGGCGCTAATGTTATTGTGCAAAATTTTCTCAATGATAGTAGTAAACATGTAGTGAATGTTTATGAGTAGGAGACATTGTGGTAGGTAGAGAAAAGAGATGGAAGAACAAGCTCATCAAAAAGACGATCAACTTTATCAGCTATGTTCCTATAAAAACTTGTACATCATACTTCGTGTTAGAAGTGAGAAGAGCTAAACCAGTATTGCACATCTGTACATTCTATTAACTTTATTGATAAAAAAACACATTTATTGCATAGTTTTATAATGTAACATTTTCTAGGCTGCTATTAAACAACTACGCATTGTACTGAATGACAACTGAGAATCAGAAGATACGCGCTTATTTATCTATTTGTATCTGCACAAAAATTCATCTATTTGTCTCTACACTACAACACATGCGCTGATGCAGAAACATGCACTGAATTTTTACCTGCAAACTCAATAACAATCAAAGTAAGATGAACAGATTGGATAAAAGGTTTATAACGAAGCTGATCAGGGCACACATATTTTTATGATTATAAAGGATCTGAAGAATACAATAATCTTACTGGACTTTTTTGCAATTATTTAATTCCACTTCATAACCGAATGTGGAATGAATTCCAAGTTTAACCCGCTTTATTGCCATTCGCACGCTTCTTACTCCTCCTGCTGTCGATGGAGGCCACTGGTTTTAACATTTGAGGTCTGTCTGTATTTTGAATCAGGGAACTTCGCATACTTACACTGCCTCGAGATCCATATGAAGAGCGAAGGAGATACGCTTTTACAATATCCTAGTCCGTTCTAACTCTAGTCTAGTTAAATCAGCTGACCAAGCCTAGTAAGTTTTCTTCAAGGTACACGGTCACTTCAACCACTGAAGGCTTGCCTGCGACCTCCTCCCGACTCTCTTCCGCTCTCTCCAAAGGGTCGTCCAACTCTGCCCTCGCATCCTCATCCAACGATTCACCCTCTATTAGGATCAAGGTTAGGACAGAAAAAACCTCCGACAAGAAGAAACTGGTTCTGAATCGAGAAAGTTTGGGACCAAGTTGTGATTACTGTATATGATTACTGTATGAAAAGTTATTGCTGTATATTCATGTACTAACTGTATATGCATAGCATCATGTTTGTAAACGGTATGTTTCGTTGAGGCACGATGGCAGTCGGTGGACATTCTTCCACGCGCAGCATACGGAGACCTGCTACATTTCACATGCACCCAATATCTCCCGCTCTGCCTCCAACTCGAGCCGATCCTTGGCGTCAAAGCGAAAGTTAGTCGTGTTCATACTAGTTTCGCTGTTCCATCGATATTGTACATTTTCGAGGAGTGAGTAATATCTTGGTGTTTCTAGATATGTCAGATCTAGCCTTGCCTCATTTTTCAAAATTTCTGTTAGGTTTTCGTTAGGCATTATCTTTGAAGCGAGAGGAAGTGATTGCAAAAATGAAAGAGATGGGGGGAGAGAATTAGAGAGTAAAATAAAAAGAGAGAGATAATGTTCTACAGAAAGCAGAGCGAGAAAGAAGAAAACAGAGAAAAGGCATAAAAGAGAGGACAAGGAGAAGGGAGATGGAAATGGCTGAATAATTGTCACTGACTAGACAGACAACAGATTTAGAAGATTCCTTGCTTTGTATTCCTCGTTTCACTATTTGATGGATCGTTCAACTGTCGGTAATTGCTTGTGGGGAAGTACGTAAGAGGAAAAGATAGAGAAAGAATGGAGAAAGAGATATATAGAGAGAGAAGGAAGAAAGAATAAGAGATATATATAGAGAGAGAATGGAGAAAGAGTAAGAGATATACAGAAAGAGAATGGAGAAAGAGTAAGAGATATAGAGAGAGAGAGAAATAGAGGGAGATGATGGACAGAAAGAGAAGGAAAACACTAGGTAGTGGAAAAGAAATGTTTCAAAAAGTTAAAAGATAGACACAGCATTGTTTGAGCTGAAAAGGAGTAGAAAGAACAGTTGAGAGACCGGAGTTGATATATTTCATGAAGGCACCTCCCCCCACCCAATAACAACCAATTGTGTTCTTCGAAAAAATTTTGAGCGTTGTCGAGGCTTCGAAGGAACACCCGATTGGTAGGGCAGAGAAGCGCTCTGAATGATAGAAAGAAAGGGGTTCAAAATAGGGTGTTTATCTCACTTTGAGTGGGTGTACATACATATAATCTATGCGCTCTCACTTCGAGTGGGGGTACATACATATAATCTATGCGCTCTCACTTGGAGTGGGGGTACATACATATAATCTATGCGCTCTCATTTGGAGTGGGTGTACATACATATAATCTATGCGCTCTCACTTGGAGTGGGGGTACATACATATAATCTATGCGCTCTCATTTGGAGTGGGTGTACATACATATAATCTATGCGCTCTCACTTGGAGTGGGGGTACATACATATAATCTATGCGCTCTCACTTGGAGTGGGGGTACATACATATAATCTATGCGCTCTCACTTGGAGTGGGGGTACATACATATAATCTATGCGCTCTCCAAAAAAGCCAGTAATACGAATTATCTGTTTGAACGTCATTCTCCAGTTTTCATCACATGCTCTCGGTCTCTCTGCAAGTTCTACCGGTACCTCATGAATATTTCTTCTGTGGTTGGTAAAATAAAACCTACTTCGGAACAGCTTTTCCGTTTTCAGGAAGACCTGGCGACTTCTCTGGTGCGTGTTTTGCACGAGCAAGGAAGGGCGCGGACTTTCCTTGTGGATATCATCCTTGCTGAGATAGACGTTCTCGACAATGAGCACCTTATGTTCAGGTACTTCATGTGTCCTATATGTGTTTATTGCGAAGAAGCCTTCGACAGATTTAATGTCCAACAAAGCGCATGAGTAAGATGTCAAGAGTCGAATTTTGTCAACAGGGACGGACTTATATCTGTCTCTCTCCTCTTTCTCTCTCTATCTCTATCTCTTTCTCCTCATTCTCTCTCTCTCTCTCTCTCTCTCTCTCTCTCTCTCTCTCTCTCTCTCTCTCTCCCTCCCACTTTCTGCTCTTTCATCGGTATTATCATTGATTCGGTTATTTTACAGGGGAAACTCCCTCGCTACAAAGGCAATGGAAGCTTACATGAAATTGGTGTCAGAAGAATACTTACAGGTTCGGTCATGCTTTCATCATGAGCTGAGAACTAAACAGTTGATTCTTTGAATTAGCCAGTTTTACTATGTAAATAAATTGGGCCTTGGAGTGTATTTTTTTATATATTATATGTATGTATATAGGCCTTGGGTACTTGTTAGAAAGAATACTTCATAGCCTGAGGGTATTCATGTTATAGGGTCAGTTCAGAAATTATTCGCACTGTTCTCATGTGATCATTCGTCTCTCCTCCCTCCTTCATGAGCGGCTGCTACCGAAACTTCTTTCAATAAATGCTCATCATTCTTCTGCTACTCGTTACCCCGAAACTTCTGCTTTGAAACAGCTCCCAATTATCATGCTTGCCCTACCCCGTTATTCGTAGAAGACAACTCAACCCCGTCACAAATCCTCTCTTCCTCTATACCTTCCCATTCACCATATCATCCATCAAATACGATGATAAAAAGAATGAATAAATAAATAAATCAACTAAGTTAAAGATAACGGAAAGCATAGAAAATTTTATCAATAGATGACAGACTAATATTGGTAATGTTCCAGTCCACGCTCGGAGAGTTTGTCAAAGGCGTCCTGGAAGCTGACGACAATTGCGAGGTACGTTTTAATGAGTGAGCGCTGATTCTTGACATTGTTCTCTCTCTCTCTCTCTCTCTCTCTCTCTCTCTCTCTCTCTCTCTCTCTCTCTCTCTCTCTCTCTCTCTCTCTCTCTAATTCTATGTTCCTCTTGCTCGTTTTCCTATTTTCTCTCTTTATCGCTCTGTCTCTCTTTTTTCTCTATATGATTCTCTGCCTCTACCTTTCTCGCCCTCTCACTCTTCATTTTTTCTTCTTGAAAACTTTACCTTATTTGCTCTTATCTCATTCTTCGTTTATGCATAATTAAAACCGTCGAAACTTTCTGAATTACTACAAACTCTCGTGTTTTGTTTGTTTACTCGCAAAGACTTCATGAACCTACATATATTGATTGAATGTGACCGTCCATCTTATTAGGTGGATCCTCTGAAGCAGCCAGGAGTCAGCCCTGCCGCACTCGAGAAATGCCGGAATTCATTGCTGCGATCTGTCGAGACGGCCTGGGGCAAGATCATCAATAGGTTTGTTTAGCCAGATTTGAATAAAGTTCTCTCTGTGCAGTGTAAAATAGTTGATAATGTGGAAGACTCAGCTTTCTCTTTATCTTATCTGCTTTTTATCTCTCTACCTCACCCTTTGTTTATCTTTTAGTAAATCTTTCGGTTTTAGCACGCATCAGCTTCCGCTCGAACTCCGCGAAGTGTTCGAATGTCTCCGCACGCAACTGGAGAGCAGCGGAAGGGCTGAACTCGCGGACAACCTCATATCTTCCTCGATCTTCTTGCGCTTCTTGTGTCCGGCTATTCTCTCTCCCTCACTCTTCAACCTGGTTCGTCGAAAACTAGAGCTCTATTGTAGCGTCTCATTATTCCCATATCCAAAAAACATAGACCTCCAGAAATCTTAAATATGTATCTTTCAACGATCACAAGCAATTTCCGTTTGTTTTTCTTCTTCAATTCTATGAGTAGAAAGGTTCTGAATTGATAACATGACTCTCGGTAGAAAAATACCAACAGACACCCCCTGAGTGAAGGTCAACTTCACCATATAACCCTTGTCTTCCAGGTGACCGAATACCCATCTGGACGCGCGGCTCGTTCACTGACTCTCATCGCGAAAACCCTGCAAACGCTAGCCAACTTCACCCGCTTCGGTGGCAAGGAACATTACATGGAGTTCATGAACACGTTTGTGGAGCGAGAATGGCAGCACATGAAGGACTTTCTCCATAACATATCCAGGAGGTGATAACATATCCAGGAGGTTACAACAGCAATCAGCGGCCTGACGGATAATGTAGCTTAGGGGTTAAATCATCTGCTTTACAAGGGCGAAGGTTGCAGTCATGACTTCTGGTCGTGGTTTCTGATTAGAATGCGTATTTTTTCTTTTGGAAGTCTGAAGATTAATCGATTCACAATTTACTTCTGGAATAAAGTTTGAGTAATGCTAAAACTTGAAACGTTTCATTGTTTGCCACTATTCACTAATTACTTGGAACCAGAGTAACCTTCTTTTGATTATTTTTTAAAATATATACCAGGAAGCCTCACTGCAGCGGGCTGAAGCCTATCTTCCCCTCAGGTTTGAAGGCCAATTTTAAAAAAAATTGTTGTTTTTTTATCCAGGAGTAACATGCGAAACAAGACGGAAGTCATCATCGACCTCGGAAAGGAGCTCAGTCTACTCAATTCTTATCTGGAAGAGACCTGGACAGCGGAGGTGCGGTTACTTCATCGTCTTCGAAAAATAACGAGGGGTTCAAAACAAGTATTTGAAAACGCTTCGGGGTAGTAAATCCTAGAACCATATCCTGAAACTCGTTCAATAACGATCTTCTTCGTCTTGTTCTTTGCTCGTGGCAGGCTGCGCGTTCCCCTGATAAGAAGACAAACCTTTCCTGAAATAATCAGTGTCTGTACACTGGGTTACTGTTACTATGTGTTGCAGCATCGGGAGGTAAATATTTGAAAAGCGCTAAAACTATTTTTATCGATTTTCTGAATATGCCCAGCTTATGGTTGAACTTGTAACCATTTGCACTTTTTTTTCGCATTAATTACTTACATGAAAACCCGGAAAGCAAATTGACATTCCTGAAGTCTAAAGTCCTTTTTCAATTCGTTGTTATTTCCCTGAATAGAACGCATGATGTGAGTACGACCGTCACTTCAAGCTTGTCCACATGTACCCATGGGGCTAAGGTGGCGCTCTTTTTTCTCCCTCTTTGTGAACGCTCTAGCAGTTAAGAAAATTTACTTCTACTCAATCTTAGTCGATCTCAGCTAGCTGTATTATAGTTCAATCGGTATTTTGAGTGGTGTCAAAAAGTTCATGAATCCATTTACAGATAGCAGACAAAGCTTCTTCGGTCGAAGGCCGAGTAGCGCCGCTGCGAAGCATTTTGATGGATCTCGCTGTGGCAAGAAGGCGTGGGACGACATCTTACGAGGGAACAGATAGTTACAGTAACCACCCTCAACATCAGGGACATCCACTCGTAGTCTCCGCGCATTCAACGAGCAGTGATTACGAGAACGCGGCTTATAGGTACATTTGAAGAAAACCGAGAAACCTAGTTACTAAAAACTGATAGTGCGAGAGAGAATCAAGAACTACAGTTTTTGAGTTGATCAATCACTGTACCACTAATGTATCACTTGAGAGGACCGACAAAGTCATACATATATATGTACATATATGTATGACATAGTTAGAAATAATGTTTGTGAACCCACATATATCTCTACCTATTCTCTCTCTTTCTCTATCTCTACCTGTTTCTGCGACCAAAGAACGATTCTCAGAAGTCGGAACGAGAATCTTCCCGCATACCGCGCGACTCCGCCCAATGGCCACGCCCAATTGCTGGATGCGACCAGTGGCAACCGCTCAGAGCATGCAGCCTCCTCTCAGCAGCATCATCACCCGGTAGCGGGTGGACGCAGTACGGCACCCGCGCCGCATCTCAACACTGCCGACGACTATGTCCTTCCAACGGCGTTTCTGGATGAGACGCTCGCGATGAGACAGGCCGGATTGCAGGTTGATCATCGTTGAATCATCTTTTGCTCATTAATAGGGCTTTCTCTTTACTTGGAATAGACGACAATTATATTTTTACATCCCTTTTTAAACTCTCAACATAGCATTTTAAAATTCCGCTCTACCCTCAAGGTGTTTTACATCTATTCTCTGACTATCTCTCTCGCTCTCTCTCTCTCTCTCTGTCTCTCTCTCTCTTGTTTATTTTTTCTTTTTCTCTGTTTTTTCTTTCACTCTTCTTTCTTGCCTTCTCTCTGTCTCTCTCTCTCTCTCTCTCTCTCTCTCTCTCTCTCTCTCTCTCTCTCTCTCGTTCCTTGAAACACTTTTCAGGGCTTCAGTTTCGAGAATAAAGGGGCAAGTTTTCAGGCACAGCGCCGTCTCCCTCGGTCGATGGTTCATGACAAGACGGGAACATCGACTTCGTCTTCTTCCTCCGCTTCTTCACCTGGAATGCAGTACCATTCGAGAAACAACTTGACGTCTGGTAAGCTGAAAATATTCATTATTTTTTATTATTCAATCACTGATTCAGCATTTTACTTATCGTGCTTCGGAAATAGAAAGTACTCAGTAATTTCAAATTTTCTTTTAAAAAAGTGAAAATAGATATTTATCGATTTCAAGGGTCTCTGAAGAGCGCTGCCTCTCCTTCGCAAGGAGGAGACTCCACCTCTCGCATCTCCGTCAAAACATCGTCAACAAGCTCAGCCGAACCACGCGAGGATGAAACGGACTCCGATGATGCAGTCGGGGTCAGTTTTTGGAAGGTTTTGCTGTCATACTGAGGACAGGAAGTGCAAAGGCCGCGAACCATTTGGGTAGCAATGAGTGTTTAGTTCCACGAAAGGTCGGTCATGGTTTGCACAACACGGCTCTGGAAGATTAACAACTAAGTGTCGATACAGTATCTAAATAGACATGTCTAGCAGGGCTGGCGGCTGGAGATGCCTTTAATCGGGTGAAATTGAGCCTTGCTATTGGTACACAAGACTTCGTTCTTCGGAAAGACAAACGCTTTGAAAATAAAGAAATAAAAAGTGTTGAAGTTCTCAATGAATGCAGATGCGGTCAGCAATAAGACCTCGCAAGCCGAAGCGAAGACAACTCGGCCGGGAGCAGCAAGAAGGAGCTGGAGCGAGTGGAGGAGCAGTCCCTGGGGAAGGGGGTGGAGCGGCTGGGGAGAAGGTCGCCGCCACCCCCAGTAGCAGTGGATACACCAGCCACACCCATAGCAGGTAGACAGTCTTCCGCGCGTTGATTCCCGCGTTGCGGCAGGACACCCGCTTTTCTGAAATGAGTTTCACACTCAGCCTTGTAGAATCAATGATTGCTTTTCAGGCAGTGCTGAAGCGTATAGAAGTAGGGATAAGAGTAAGGTTCGGGCAAACACTATCAACATTTCTTCACCCTCTGTTTCGGGTTGATATCAGGGGTTAAATAGATCGCTCCCGTCGGCGGATGTACACACACTATTGACAAAAAACTCCCTCTCTTTTCTTACCCTTTTCCTTCATCCCCTCTTCTTTTTTCCTCCAAACTTTGAGCGGCGGATACATGTAAACGCAAATAGGGCGGCTCCATTTAACCCCCGGTTGATATATATGAGAGGAGATTGAGTTGAGCTTAGAACTATCCCTATCAAAAAGCTCTTCCTATCATTGCGCCAAACCTAGACTCTACTGGTTTCGTGAAATTATTGTAAAATCTAAATGAAACTCTTTCGTAATTATGAAATTTTTGAGCATAATCATCAGAGCGCGCTCTTACTATGTTTGGTAATTCAAAGTGTAAAAGATTTCCTGCAGCGTGTCCGCTTCTTCGTCCTCTTCCTCGCCAATAGAGCGTACGGCGATCGTCATCGCCAACCCGGTCTTCGTCAGCGGACCAGGGCCATCGAATAGCAACGGAGCGCCAGTTCAACGTCATCAAAAAGCGCTAAGCAGCAGGAAGAGCAGCCCGCCTGCATACAGCGTCTATAGCAAATACCACCATCAGCCAGTAAGTGCAAGTTAAAACGCTTTCTCATCGATATCATGAGACATGAATTGCCATTCATCCGAACGATCCCTTCTGATTCCACTGTTCTCCACAGCGAAAATAAGAACGTAGAATAGGAACTGAGGTTTTTATTATCGCTGTGTCTTAATTCCATTGATTTGCCACGACTTTTCAAGAGAACTTGAACAATACAATCCCAGTTTTCTTAAAGCCCATTCTTTCCTAGTTTTTACCGATTACTTATTTTCTGTTGTCTAGCCATGTAAGCCATAACCTAAAACCAGTTTTATCTAAGGTGTATGCGATTCCGCCGGATTCGGCAGAAGCAGGGAACTCCCTTCTTAACAACACGACTAAGAGCTCCCTGCCCAGGTGACGTTTTAGAAGGCTTGTTTTCATAGTGAATAGACTGCATAAAATGATAGATTTCGAATTTTTCCGCGATCAGCTGTTTGTTGTACGGAGTGATGATTGTTAAAATCTTGAGTGTCTTCTTTTACCGATCTTTCTTCTCTTAAACTCAATAACTAATCTTCCTCGCGCTTGTTCCCAACTCGCGGCAGGGTACGCGCTCCCCTGAGATGCAGGCCAGACCTATCCTAGTAGAAGTAACTACCTGCTAGATCACTGCTAGTGTGAGTAGCAGCAGTGGGGAGAGTCAGATTCGTGCATAAGCACTACAAACATTTCGTAACCCTTTTGGTTTGAGTGAATCTTTCCGGGTTGGGAGTCGAACTCGTGACTCTTCGCACAATAGTCGAACACACTACGATTATGTCACGCCCGGACATTAAACTAGATAACTATTGATACTGAAACGATTTCTTGTTGAATGAATCTTCTACTCAACCTTTGCTAACTGCAGAACCAATCCTCGGATCTCTCGATGCAGTACGAGCAACGGAGGAAACAGCAGATCGACGTCAGGGTTGGTGGTTTTCGAAGCTCATTCTTTCATAGGATTTAGTGCCGTTTCGACAAATCACCGTAAAGACTAAATCGTCTACAATTAATAGATCCGTGAACTTACGCGAGCTGACACTGAAATGGCATTTTGTCTTTCGCAGTTGAGCTTTCCTGCGATTGATATCCATTACTCCATTTGTTGAACTCGATCGAATATATGCGTATTAGGTAGTATTAGGTAGATCGATAGTATGAAGAAGTTAAAAAACCTTCTCTTGCTCATTTGTTTGGTTTAATCAACCCTTATTTCGACTGCAGCAGCTCATTGTTACGGCCGACATTGATTGACATTGACTGCGACCCGGTGTGGAATGACGGATCTGTCACGATGACTGGAAACGGAGCGAGTGGCAACAATAATCACCTTCCCCCATTGAACCTGACTTCGAATAGTACTAGTTTGTTTTATACTCATACTGAAGTCTGTTCATAATAAGTGTGTAGCCTTATGTTCTCTTCAAAAAAATAGTTGCTCATAATAGAACAACAGAGAAAATCAAAAGACATCTGCTTCTTAGCTTTTCATTCTGTCGCTCACCTAGTTCAGGTTAAACTTGCCTGATGTCATATATCGTATCTAGTCATGTCATGAAAGTTTAAAGTGATGAATCTAATGACTCTGATGTGACTATAGTGTCATCGTCGGGCTGCTCCTCTCCTCTGCATCATCAGCACAGTAAGACCCACTACGGGCCTCCCTCCACCTACCACATGCATCACTTCAGCACCGATGACCCCGCAGACTCTGACAAGGAGGACGATGGGTGAGTCATCTGGGGTCGGAGGCTGCCTCTGGGGTCTCGAGTCCTCGTTCACTCGTGACCTCGCTAACCTCGAAAAAGAAATTTCAGAACACAATTCTTTTTCGCCCTCTACCGATAAAACCAGTTATAAGCTCGTTTACAAATTAAAATACTATATAAATTTATAATTATACACTATATGTCTTTCTTGGATGTTTCGTATGAAACAAGAGTTTTAAAAAACCGCGAAGAAAAAATGCTTGAAATGCATGATTACTGAAGTCCGGCATATCTTGTTTATCAATTGGTCACTCATTTAGAAATTTGCCAAGTGATCAGGCTCAGTCTTACTAAGCTTTCATGTCACACAAACTACCGTATACCGCAAAGCTCTGACAACTGTATCTACAAAGTATTGTGACATTATAACTAATGACGTGACTGCAGGGTAGACGTACGCTCTGATGACCTCTCATCCTCTATGAATGCAAGCAACGTCCAACTAAAGCAACAGGTTACTTTAATCTTCATCGTCCTTCAAGGCTCTGTCTGAGACAAAGACCAGTTACTTAGCCATTCCCTTTCATTTGAATTAAAAAGCTTTTCTTGTCTAGTTGAACACCCTGAAGACCATAGGACTACTGTAACACTTGCTTTCAAAACTTCCACCGTTTAACTCTGACTACAGTATGCTGAAATACTACCGTGATGCTGTGATCCCCATATATATGCACAAACCTGGGACTCTCGGTTGCCCTGGGACTCACTGACGTTGGCACAATGACCTCACATTCATTGCGACAAGGATTACAGCAGCACTCTGACTACCGTTTGCTTAAAGGCTGCTTTAGCCTACAGAAAACAGTATGCACAATGAGAGCCGTAATACAATTCAGGACTTGATCGACGCACAGAGAGCAGAGATCGCCAGGCTGATCCGAGAGAACGCTGAGTTGAAGCGGCAGCAAATGCTGAGTGTGAAAAGAAGCGCCAGCCTCGCCGCAGTCCAGGAGGCTCACCATTTACCCGCGAACACAACAGGAAAGTACCTAGAGCATACGGTGAGTGTTCTCTCTTCCTTTCTCTTTCTCTTTCATCCTCTATTCACTCAATCTCCTCAGAATGGCAAAAGAGAAAAGCACGTCACTCTTGGACTTTCTGTTCAAAATTCAAAATCGAAAATTCTATCTCGATCGAAAATTGATGTTAAACTGTGATTAGTCTCGTTAGTCTGAATATGAACTTGCTCAGTTTGTGGACTCTGGTGCATCGGAAGACAGCTACGACTCGCTAAGCTCCGTCGATCTGGCCCACCGGCACGCTCTGAAGGGCGTCACCGAGTGTTGAGTTCTTTCAAGGAGGCAGATGGACAACCCTTTCGCACGATTTCATCGATCACAACTGTCTCGAACCCATTTTGATGACTGGCAGAATATGTAGAAAATTTAATGTTTTCCGTTATTAACTATTGTTTTAATAACCAAAGTGACTTGAATTTTTCCGGCGACAATCTTCTCACTGCATAGAAATGGTACCTCACTAGATGCATCATATCTCATTCCTTATTGGTTCTGTCGCAATGCGGTCGATCTTTTAACAATTAACCGGCTGAGTGGATGTTTAGGGTTACGTGCAGTTTTCTTCCTGTCGCTACCGATCACCGAGTGATTTTTCGGTCTCCATTACTTTCTGACTCTTTATAATTATTGTAACTTCCAAGGGAAAGAAAATGATTATTCTTTCAAATAATGCTTCGCATACTTAGCCCCAGAATTGGCTTTATCAAATTTGCTTATAGGAAAGTCTCCTGATATTTAGTGAGCTGTACAGAAATGTACATTTGTTTTTTACTAGCATGTGCTCTACCTGGTGCCTTTTACGACTTGTACCCGTTCAATAAATTTTTTCCGATATTTTAGTTGTTTAAACACGTGGAGCCAACAGGAAGCGACAAAACTATCCCTGTATTTTAAAGATTGAGTCGTAGTTGGTTATACGTAGTCTAATAGTTTCGCTATTCGCTTCCCCTTCCGAAGACTCCTTAAGAAAAGATCAGTAAACTTTTATTTTATTTTACAACTTAGAACCTGGAAATTTTGTTTTAACAAAATGCTAATTTTTTCTCTTATTTTGCTACCCCATTCTAAATTTTTATACTACCGCTCTCCAAGAACAGCTTGAAAAAGCAGGTCTATCAGAAATGAGACAACTCGAGGCCGTCTTGTTCAAGGCATGCACGCCATCTTGAGTAAATTTGATAATAATGAACATTGTCGCTTAAATTGTGAACATGGCAAAGAAATAGCTTGGTAGGGGAAGAATAGATGGAGGGGGAAGTTTAAGGACGGTCCTATTCTCTACCACGCTATCCGGAACAATCAAATAAAAATATATTGTGCTAATGTCATCATTTTTAGAGCGTATCTTATTGATCTCTGAAAGCTGCTAGTGGCGTTGCTATTTGTTTAACAACAATGTCTTCAAGCTACTCCGAACCATGAAGCTCCATTCCTGAGTGCCCCCTTTTTTCTTGCTATGCATAGGCTGATGAAGCTAAGCTATATTCTACCGGCAATACCTGATGATTAAACAACAACACGGAAAAAGTCAGTCAACTGAGGGAGACCGAATCCAGGTACACCTTATATATCTGTACATATGTTTATACAACGGAGAATGCGAGCACCACCAATTAAAACCAATTAATTACACGAAGATCAACACCTTTGGCAAGAATTGGATGTTTTTTTACTGCTAATACGAGTCATTTCAACTCTCCATCTATGTAGACAGATTTAACAAGAATAGAGAAGTTGTAACATCTGACCGCTGCTCATATCGTGAACCACAATCATTCTTCAATCCTGCTCATTCGATTCAGTCCTGCTGCGATAAATCATCTGATCTCTCCAGCAATGGATGAAGAGCGTTCGATACGAATGCAACATCAACCAATAACTGAAACGTTCTGAAATTCCAAGCAAGGTAAACAAATTCAAACAAGCAGAGCACCAAAATGGAGAGAATTTATCGTTGAAACATTGTGAGATATTTCAAAAATATAAATGTGCATATACGTTACATATAACAAAAAAAAGCTTTTGAATGATTTTTTTTAAAAATTATCAAAACTTGTTAAACATATTATAAGCAAGTTCTAGAACATCATATATACATTATCGAATTCCCGTACCACAACGACATTCACCCTTAAAGTTTATATTAATGAAGAACATACTATCATTGAGATAGAATTTTTACTATTATTATTTTGCACTTTAAATTTTTTTGGAGAGCTTGAAGCTTCTTGGAAGTTTTGAGTACCAGGTGTAACACTTTACATGGTTGCTGTGAAAACTATGGATTAAAAAAGTGGGGTTGTACTAGGAATTAATTGAAGTTAGAATGCTAGAATATCTTTCATTCTTTGAAATTTTAGTAGAAAAAATCGTGTAATTCAAAAGAAGTAATAAAAATTGGAATCTTAAACAGAAAAACTGTCTGGAAGAGTATGAATTAATTATATTTAGGTATTTCTGTTACTTTCTTTTCAAGTGTTCATTGAGGTTTTGTCTCCATTTTTTGCCAATGTCTCCGAACCTCTCAAAAAACTAACTTTCGGGCGCTAATTTGTATCCCAGTTTAATTGAGAGCCAATAGCTGCTTCACTTCTGCTAAATTTTTTTTGTTTTCTCTTAAAAACTATAACGTATGCACTTCCCGAACTAGATGACTCTATGATTGATCAGTCTTATAATTGAGGTCTTAATGTTGGTTACGTATAACTGCTTTAGTAAGGCAATGTTTTAATCTTTTCTGTTAATAAAAATATGTAGGCCCAAAGAGTAGGGCTTTCGTAAGAATTTCCCCTCCCTCCAAATATTATGTCTGAATCATTCCTTGTTATCCGACTCTACGTCAATATCTCTTACAGTATTTGATATACTGGCGAAATCGAACCGTACAAAGAGGAAAGGTTTTCTGGATGTTTTATTATGGTTGGTTTTGAGAAGGAGATCGTCCAAGTGTTTGTAAATATGTATATGTCAGGTTATAAACATCAAACATATAGCATTAGTCTAAGGACCAGGTTCCGACTGGCCACCGTTCCAGTAAGGGTTCAGTGCCATCACAATTTGTCTGCCTTGTTGTAATCTTTTGTTCTCCTTTCCTTCGGCTTTATTATTCTTTTTTGCGCCTTTAAAAATCCGAACTCATCAAGAAGAAGATTATAGTCGAAAAGCTGATCTTCCTCTGTTATAAACTCCGAGTATTCATAACACAATATTTTCCGACTTCTAGTCACCGTCATTTGGTCATGGAAATTCTGACCAATCAGGAAAAAGAGCGTTGAAAAATGGATACGTATATATGTACGACATTCTTACATTCGTCTCCCTCAGTAAGCGGTTGCTCCCCGCACCGTCTCTTCTCTCGTCTGTGAGAGTCTTTTCCCGAAAAGATTTGGCGCTCCGGGATCGTAGCGCCATGATGAGCGACAGAAGAGGAAGAATAGCACTTCGATCGCTACTGCTTGCCTCGCTCAACCTCCGCTCAACGCTCAGATCCCATAATCGATGATTTCCGATGTTACTTGTTGATCTTGATAAAGCGTTTAAAATAAAAAATATGTATGCTATGCTGTATGCTATACTACTCGACAATTTGTTTTTTAGTTCTTCGTCGTATCAATGTACAAAAAGGGTTTAAATTTTTCAGTTCCTCAAATTCTCAAGTTATTATTGTTCATACTCCGAACGTTTGATCTTCCATAAAATTTAGGTATTTTAAGAGTACTCAAAACTTTTTTTCTCAAATCTTTTTTTTTTGTTAGTATGAACAATAGAAAAATTTTTTTACCACTGCTCGTAATTCATCCAGCTGCAGAAACACCGAGGTTTTCACCAGAAATTAAAACGTATCAGTTCGAATTTCGAAAGCTTTTTTCTGCCGTTCTTCCTACGTCATTGACAGAAACGTGAAGTACTTCCCAATTTTCTTCTATTTCTGTAACTTCTTCTTAACTTTTTTTTTGCTCTTCTATTAGTTGATCAGCATCATGGGAAAATTCAAAAAAACTTTTCAAAGTTTGTGAAATAAATTTTTTTACATAGAACTTAACGGTGTTTTTGTTTTGGTTACTCTTTAAAGTACGCCGTATCACTTTTCTCATGACTATTGAAATTCTCTCTCTTTTTGGACTTTTGTTTCATTTCTCCCTCTTTCTTAGGTTCTCTTCTTATCTCTTTCTCTGTCTTACTTTCTCTCTTTTTCTCTCCTTTTCTCTGAACTCACGTACGTATTATGACCGGTTGCCAATCACTTTGCATTGGAAGTTCTTCTGATTGAAAGAAGGTTACCAAGCGGTGTTTTCGTGTGCTTTTACTCTTATTCTGCCAGCCACCTTAGCAGCAAAAGAAAGCATTCTTTAGAGGTTTTAGAAAGAAAAACAAGGCTGCTTGGAGAATCCGCTGAGATGTCGGGCGCATTCTATTCATTCAGTCGAATGATTGATTGGTCTGCTATGACCGTCGCCTGTGTCTTTTGCGAAAGCAAACTGTCTGAACATCTCTTTCAATTTCATCAAATACCTGCTGAAGCTAGATTTTTTTTGTTTGAATGTAAAAAAGCGAGTGAAAAAGAGTTTTATTATATTTCCACGGCAAAAGAAAACAACTCAGAAAGCCCGCCAAACTCTAGCTATGTTTTTTGAACTTTTGAACTGAATCGGATACTTTAAATGATGTACATTTTATTTCAAATGCTTCATTTCAGTTTCAACGAAATAAATTGCCAAGAATCGAATGTCTTCAGGCGACGGTAGTAAGAAGAGTACGGTAGTAAGAAGAGTACGGTAGTAAGAAGACGGAAGATTCTCATTTGGTTTCGGCGATAAGGCTTCAAGGTGTTCAATTTTCGCTAGAAACAAGGTTCTATCTTGTTCATCAGAAAATAGGAAAATCCAAGTCTGACATATAACTCATAAAGTAAAATATTTTCTCCTATGTACTACTAAAAAAATTCAGAGTAATTTCTTTTTGTGAATCAAACTCGTCGTGTGTTATGTAAGGAACGGAGCGGATTCTCTTCAAGTCCTTGTGACTCAAGAAAGCGAAGGTCGAAGAGGATAAATGTGTAGCCGAGGAGTACATAGAGAAGAAAGATAGAGTGAGTGACAGTGGTTCTCCACGCTGACCACCCATGGAGAAGAGAGATGAGAGAGAATTAAGCGGAACTGTCAGAGACAAGAGGATATGATGGAGAGAGATAGGCATACAGTGGAAAGCGGTCCTCTTGTAAAAGGATACGTCTGATAGGTTAAGATGTATACAAGATATCCTTGCGACAACTCTTCTGAGATGTAGGTGTTCTGTACTACATCTCGCCATCAACTGTAGGCTCGGGAAAACCGCTTGAAAATATATTAGGAAAAAATTGGCAGCCTTTTTTTAAAAACTACAGTCCACGAGCGCCACGATTCTGTTTCTAAGTTTACAAAAATAGAACTTTCTCGAGCAAATCAGCTTCATAACCACTGAAACGATCATAAGCTTTTACTCTTGAAAACAGTTCGTAACCGATGATTGTTAGCCGATTTTTCTTACGACTGATTGAAAAATTATGCTTTGATTTTGGGGAATTTTTAGACTCATGAGAAGAAAATCGCTCCACCAAGAATTTTCAATCCAACTTCACAGTTTCTTGATTCACTTCTCAAATTTCCTCATATTGAACCTTGTGTCAATTATTTTAGCGATGCCTCTTAACTCCGCAGTTAAAACATATTTTCACTGTTTTTTATAAATGACCCCCCTGAAATATACACGGAGTTATATTGTATTTCCTGATCCTTGTCAATTATGGTTAC
Source organism: Allodiplogaster pararmata (assembly GCA_964056735.1). Lineage (NCBI taxonomy): Eukaryota > Metazoa > Nematoda > Chromadorea > Rhabditida > Diplogasteridae > Allodiplogaster > Allodiplogaster pararmata. The sequence goes on along the minus strand of OZ057408.1, from coordinate 13,275,737 downwards.
CGACCTGAGGAAGTAAATACTCGCTAATCAACTATTAATATTCGTAGACAACTGTTCACGCTTCACAGGCCATTAGCTCACTCCATTCTGTACGCACAGGTTTCTGATAGCCTCCTCTGCCATCCTCTATCACACACAAATCATTTCAAATTTCCTCTTTTCCATCTCGCTCTGTTTTCTACCTTCCACTTCTCTTATCTCTCTTTTTTATGCATTATTTTCTTTCTTTTTCTGTCTGTCTCTGTCTCTGTCTCTTCCTCATAATGTTGTCCAATTCTTCACTTTTTCTCTAACACACCTCCTATTCCGTCTACATCAACCCTTCGTCAGCCTTCTGACGATGCCTGAAAGGTGCTAACAGTGACGCGAGTCTTCTCTACATCTGTAACGTCTGATATCTCTCTCGCTCTTTCTCTTTCTTTCTCTTTCTCTTTCATCTCAACTCTCTTTATTTCCTCTCTCTTTCTCTCTTTTTCTCGCTCTCTATTTTTGTGGTTTGATCAATTTGTCTTCTGTCTTCTCTGCCCCTTGTTTCGAATTCATTC
>OZ057408.1:13139286-13274992 GCA_964056735.1 Allodiplogaster pararmata | reverse complement strand
GCCACTGAATCATGGGAATACCTCATTTTTACGGCTATTCTCGTTCATCACGGACGGTCAAGAAGGAGGATCACAGTGGAGAGAGGAAGAGAGAGAGAGATAGAGAGAGACCCAAAGAGTTGAATAGAAGAGACGAAGAGATACAATACCGCAGTAATTACGTATGCATGAACCTCCTGATCGGAGAGAAGGTGTAAAACGTGAAGAACGGACGGAAGGTTCACGAGCGAAAATCGTAAAATTAGCAGTCGATAAAGATAGAGCAATGGAGGATTTTAAGCGACTGAGATACTCTGCGAATGAATCCTCTTCAATCCCAACCTCATTTATTGAGAGCAGCAGCAGCACTGCTACTCTCCAAGCATTTCTTTCCTCATCATTCCGTTTTCACCGTGTTTGCCTCTTACTCTTCCTCCCATGCACTCTACTACATCCACCACTTTCTTCCTCTATGTCTCTCTCTTTCACTGTCTGTCCCCCTCTCTTTCTCTCTCTCTCTCCCTCTATCGTTCTCGTTCATTCTGTCTCTTGCTCTCGCTCTCTCTCTCTCTTTCACTGATTTCTTTTATTCTCTCTCATATTTTCTCTAACTTTTGTCCCGGTTCAATTGCACTCTGCATTAATGAATCGATTCACAGATTAGGTGGAACAATTCATGTCCTAATTCAGGCATCCCCGTTTGTCTGTTCACAAAATTGCCACTCAGTAAATACCTGCTGGGGTATTCCCGGTAGGCGGAAAATAGAGAGAAGAAAGCTAAATAGTAGTGAAAATAATAGTTTTTGTAAGGTTTTATAATAAAGATAATAAAGGTTATTACGATTTGTTTTTATAAAACCCGATTTTATAGAAGCTTGAAATTATTCAATTGAAAGGACTACCGTTAAGCTTTTAAAAGATTTTTTAAAAACTTTGAGCGAGATTTTTAAAACTAAAACTTTCTTAATGTAGTCCATGCATACTTTTGTTTATATGTAATTAGTTTTTGTCCTAAATACCTACATGCTTGGAATAAAAAATGAATGAATGAATGAATGAGAGGATCAAAAATAAAGGTAGAGTTCTCGAGCCTAAGCTGAAAGTTACCTTTCCCCCATCGGCCCTTTGATCCTCTCGTTCATTCTGTCTCTTGCTCTCACTCTCTCTCTCTCTTTCACTGATTTCTTTTATTCTCTCTCATATTTTCTCTAACTTTTGTCCCGGTTCAATTGCACTCTGCATTAATGAATCGATTCACAGATTAGGTGGAACAATTCATGTCCTAATTCAGGCATCCCCGTTTGTCTGTTCACAAAATTGCCACTCAGTAAATACCTGCTGGGGTATTCCCGGTAGGCGGAAAATAGAGAGAAGAAAGCTAAATAGTAGTGAAAATAATAGTTTTTGTAAGGTTTTATAATAAAGATAATAAAGGTTATTACGATTTGTTTTTATAAACCCGATTTTATAGAAGCTTGAAATTATTCAATTGAAAGGACTACCGTTAAGCTTTTAAAAGATTTTTAAAAACTTTGAGCGAGATTTTTAAAACTAAAACTTTCTTAATGTAGTCCATGCATACCTTTGTTTATATGTAATTAGTTTTTGTCCTAAATACCTACATGCTTGGAATAAAAAATGAATGAATGAATGAATGAATGAGAGGATCAAAAATAAAGGTAGAGTTCTCGAGCCTAAGCTGAAAGTTACCTTTCCCCCATCGGCCCTTTGAATATGTGAAATAACTGATCTGAGTATCACGAAGAGAAAAGTTCATTTCATTGAAACCCACTATAAATCAATTCAAATACACTTTATTCAATTCAAACGTCCCTCTCAATACCATGGATCTGGAGCGTTGAAATTGGAACAAAAGGTGTTGAAAATGGAATTATGGAAGAAGTTGAACTGGTTCAGCGGATCCCGCGTCGAGGTGTTGACCGATTCTTCTTGTAAGCCGGAATCTATCTTATCGATTCCACCAGGCGTACAGGAGATAAAAGCATCAACAAAACAATGCAGAAAAGGAATAACTTATGTAAAATTTGCATTATAATAGTTAGAGCAGTAGATACATATGTATAAGCATTTACTCTCTTACCTCTGCGAGAAAGAAAACGTCGGAGCGAGACGAGATGAAAGCTACCGTATGCTTTGAAAGTTTTGCATTGCCAAATAAATGAGATTTTTTGGCAGTTAGGACGTTTTTATGTTGACGTTCCCGGGACGTTCCCGGGAGTCTGACGCCAAAAATTTAATTTTCAGTTTGCAAGTTATTCGGTAGTCGGGATGTCTACTAAAATGTGGATCATCTCATTTATAAGGCGAACCTATACCGTACAAATCAGCAGATTTCCCAGAAATTGAATATTGTACGATGAAAATACAGGTGAAAAACTTACTGAACTAAATAATAAAGTCTAGCGGGAGTTTCAAATATCTTAAGCTGAAACAGAATCTTAAAAGCAAGAAGAAGCCTTTTCATTGAAGAAGCCTGCTAGTTCTTCAATTTGCGTGATTTTCTACTCTGTGGGGAAATAGATGAAAAACATACCTTTACTTGTTACAATCTTTCAATTCTGTATGTCCTCTCATCCCTTTTTCTTTTTTTTTCTTTTTTTGTCCTCTATCTCTCAATGTTTTTTTCTCTTTTGTCTTTTCCTGTATCCTCATTTCTCTTTCCCATTCTCTATCTTTTTCACTCTAGCTTCATAGTAGAGATCATTCCGACTCTTCTGTCAATGGCATAATCTATAACTACATGAACTCTTATAATCTTCTTCTTTTCCAACTCCGTTTCCATTTCTCCCTTTTCCTGATATTTCCACTTCTTTCAGTTTATCACTAATCCTATTTTCAGCGAATTTCTGCTTTCGTAACCGAAATTGAAACAAATCGTATATTAACAAATAGGGATTTAATCCTTCTCTACCCTCCCGTTTCCCGGCCCCGCCTCTTCTCGCTTTTCATCTCTTCCAAGTTTTTTCTCTTTATTCTCTCTGTCTCAATCTCCTACTTGCTTTTGCTCTTACAGTCTCTTCGTCTCTCTCTCTCTCTCTCTCTCTCTCTCTCTCTCTCTCTCTCTCTTTCTCTCTATCTATCTATCTCTATCTCTCTTTCTTCCTATTTGAATCCTTTCTCAATATATCTCTCTTTCTCTAAATTTCTGTTTTATTCTGGCTTGAAGCTACTTCTGTAGCAAGTGTATCATCTTCCCCTTCTCTTTTTCTATTTCCCCCTTTAGCCTATCTTCCTCCCTCTCACTATCTCACTTTCTTCATAACCTTTCAGTGCTGCAATCACTTTCAGCAGTCAATATTCCAAGCGGTTTCCCAATTTGATAACTTTTCCAAGTGCACCTTTGTGTTGTTAGGTACGAATGTGGAATGATTATGTTTATCCGCTTATTACTTCGATGTGGAATCGGCTTTAGTCTCATCAAGATAATCTTCATCCGATATGTTTCATAAAAGACACTGAAGACGGAGTAGATTCTTCCTCTGGAGAACGATTTCGACGTCAAATCCGATCTGTGAGGCGTATTTAGGAAAGGGAAAGGGGATTAGATCTAAGCCGTTGGGAGGAGGAGGCTTTCAGTTAAAGTCTGCACGGTCCAGTGGAACGTCTCTTAGAAGGTCGGCTCATCCAAATGCGCACCAAAACTGCTAGGAATTACCGGAGATTCGACACCGCTACTCTCTCTGGTTATAAAAGTTTCACTTTCAAGAATCCGAGTCGAAGTTGGTTCGAAAATACCAAAAATCTCTCAGCAGTATTTCTAACTTTGAAGTTTTCGATCAAAGTTGAAACTAGTGCTACCATGACAAGCCGGCTCTCGAGATAAATCACTGACTCTTTCGACGGATCTTCAACCAATGGAACTCGTTCAACGATTCGGAAAGTGCGTACAGAGTGTTTCGTGACTCGTTCAGTCTAAAGTAAATTTCAAAATTTTACTTCAATAAAGCATACTAATCTCATCAAGGAAAAAAGGAAAAAAAAACTTAGCTTTTTTTTCTGTACTTTGTCAGAAATTTGATACAGAAAGTGATATGAAATTAAATATTCAATACGTGGACTGCTTATGACGAATGTTCTTTACCTGCCTAGTTTACTCACTCAATTTCTCTGAACCTTTCGAAAAAAATTCCTCGCGAAGATTCACACGTTGTGTTTGTGCGTACATTGAATAATGTCAGAAGATATCAGAGTAAGTTTACTAAGGTTTCAAGACCCGGGAGAATATTTTTTTCTGCTTCGAGTTTCAAAAATCGGTAGAGGTTTGGAAATTCGGTATGCTTATTTCCTCGGTGGTGTGTGTTACTGGTAATGCTTTAGGGTAAAATAGATGGCTGGTTCTTTTGTGCGTTAACTAAATTGTAATTCTATAAATGTGCGTTAACTAAGTTGCAATTTTATAAGTACATATGCTTTAAAAGTTGAAAACCGACACGCAAAGTTTTCAAATGAGTTGTGCATTCAAATTTCTCTTCCATGCATGGAAAAAAATTGGAATACATGAATTGTTACATAAATCTTCAAATGCTAAGTTACACAGTTTAAAGACCTGGTTAAGATGACAAATGATTGAACTATCGCACAGAAAAAAAGCTAGTACACCGGGCGGGATCGAAGTCAACCGGGCGGATTGGATTCGATCCCGCCCGGTGGACTAGCTTTTTTCTGTGCGATAGTTCAATCATTTGAAATGATATATAGTCGTTGCTGAAAGCTCTAAAAATCGCCATCCATGTTCTTCCAATTTTAACTTTTTTGCTATCTTAGCTCATAGTAATGATATATGTTTATGTATTTTTGTCAAGAAAAACGCTACAATACCGAAACTCTCTCCTATCCTATAAAAGAGCAAATTTTTTAACAGTTAAACTCTTCCATTATAAACTTCTACCAAGTTTATTTCACATCTTCGTTAACGTCACATCTGATAGCATTTTTTATGCAGTGGATGTCCTACTCAACACCGGGTTTCACATATGGTTTGCCAGGTTCGACAGGCAGCGCCTACTCCGGCAGTGCAGGTTTTTTTCTTTGATTTTTTTTTGCTGGATTGTTATTTTTCAACCTCTTGTAATTAACAAATTCATAGAAAAGAAACGTTAAAAATTAATGTTCTGATAGTTATTTCAATCGATATTGTTTCAATCGATATTAGTTTCCAATACTAATTCAATGGCAGACAAAAAAACTTGATTTGGCTTTTCAGTCAATTTGAATTACCGAATTTTACTAACGAAAAGACACAGAATGAAAACCAAGTAGTATAACTGTTTTCAATCTGCAGATACCGCTCCCATTTCCACTGTGTCCTTACCAGCTTCTACCTCTTGCTATTCACGATCCTACGCGAGTCTCGCACCTTATGGTTTCTTTTTTCTCTTCAAATAAGCTACCTCGTCACAAGGCATTGGTTGCAACTAACGTGGGAAGGCTAAACAAGAACAGAACAAATCTTTCTCACTAGTTATCAGATAAACTGAGAAGCGAGTAAAGTGCTGCCAGTTTTTGCTCATGAGTAGTCCAGCGAAGAATTTCAGCAGGTAAGAACATCGCTGAAAGGTCGCTAGTTCAGTATCCACGCACAAATTTTACAATTTTCGCACGAGCTTCTGCGAGCTAGGTACGTTCCGCTGTGCTAACATGGTGGAGTTGACGAGTCTGTAAGACATCTGAAAATCCAAGCATGTATAAATAGGGTACCGAAGTATTTTTCCCCAAAATCTGAAAAACCTCGGAAATACAAGTGGGCATGTAAAAGAGCCTCTCAAGCATGCGAGAGACTGAACGCGTTTGATAGCTCTGTAAGTGAGCATCTCCTGGTAAGCAAAAACCGCGGTTAAGTTTGTATTCTTTGCAAAAATTTTTGCGAGCTTGGTGACTGTTCGCAAACTGATGAGTTGTCACTTTTTGTGACTTTTTCTTCAGCGGTTTACGGTTAATCAACAAATTTTGTTAAAGATTACATTTTATTAATGTTTTTTTTGAATTGTGATAAGTCTGAAAAGCTGATATGCTGATAAGTCTGAAAAGTGAATTCCAATGGCTTCGTTGTTCGCATTTTTTGCGCTGTTTTTTTCTTCGGTTTTTCACAAACTTTTTCCCTTCACAGCCTTTTTTATCCAATTCTCTGTAGACGTTTAAATTCAATTCAATCCAATGACTTCAATTCAACACCATTGGAAATTTATCATTGGACATAAATAGGACTGTGTTGTTGTGATTGCATCACAAAATTAATTCGACTATGTAAGTATCAATATCCATGACACGTGAGCACACAAGCTCTCATAGAAGGAATCTCCTACAAACAAGGTCTTGTTTTAAATTTTCACTTCTTTTATCATAGTCTTTACATCTCAGTTTATAATTCAGTTTTTTATGTTTATTTCATCCCGTGTTTTTCGTCTGCTGCAAAGACTCTTCCTTCATACAGTGGCGGATAATTTAATTTACGATTACTAGTTACTTGGAGAAATTGGAAAAGCTCGGTGAACAAATCCAGAGTTTCAAAAACCAGATGACGCTTTGTTTCCTAACGTTTTTGGTCACTCACAGAGTTGGTAGTAGTCCAACTACTTTATGGAGGTCCAAGAAGGCGAAAACTGTTAAAAAATGGGAAATTGTAAATTGCTGTATGATGCATAAAATGACGAACTGCCAGAAAAATATATTCAACTGTACAGAAAAAGCGTTAGAAACGAGGAGAGTAGTAAGAATGAGAGAATTATGAGATAGGGGATTATCAAGAGGTACCGGTTGGGTGGGAATTAGAATACGAGGAAAGTTGAAAACATAAATAGTGACAAACAGAGAATAAAAGGAGCCGGAGAGAGAGAGAGAGAGAGAGAGAGAAAGAGAGAGAGAGAAGGGATACAGAGAGGGAGAGAGAAAAGAGTGAGAGAGAGACAGAAAAAGAGAGAGAAAGAGAGAAAAAGGGAGAGAGAATGAAAAATAAAAGAGATATAGAAAAAGAGTCTTCTAAAATTTTGAGGCGGGTTGACTTCCTTCTGGTTAAACCTCATATGTAGTGGGGTTGCTTTCTATTCTCTACAGTTGGATTTGCATACTAAACAGTGTAAAGTAATGTAAAGAGAAGATGCAGAAGATGAGCGAAACTGTAAAAGAGAATATAGTAGACTTGGAGCGATAAGGACAGAAAAAACAATAGAGAAATGAAGAGAAAGAAGGGAAAGAGAAAAATGAAAGAAGAAAATACTCTGGAGACTTAGATAGAGAGAAGTCGAAAAATAGCGAGATAGAGGGAGAGCGAGAGAGAGTGAGAGAGAGAGAGAGAGAGAGAGAGAGAGAGAGAGAGAGAGAGAGAGAGAGAGAGAGAGAGAGAGAAGATAAAAACTGTGCTTAATTTAAAAGCCAGAGGAGAAATTCACTGGGGGTTTTGAGCCAGGGAGCGAAATGTTAACAGTCGAAAAGATTTTTTAGAAAACCGAATACGTAAAAATTAAAAGAACTTGGTATTTTAGGTATAATCATAAAAGATTAAATCGAAGTGTGGAATCCGACATTTTAGTTTAAATTTCATCTTTTGCCTTCAATTTCAATTTCAATTTAAACGCTTTATCAAGATCAGCAAGCCACATCGGTAATATAACATCATCGATTATGGGATCTGTTGCGACATGTGACGACTCCACTCCTCAGCGTGCTCTGCCTTCCTTGGGAATTGGGGACTAACGGCTTTTACACAGTAGTTCCTCTATCTCATTCTTCTGTCGCTCATGATGGCGCTACGATCCCGGAGCGCCAAATCTTCTCGGGAAAGGACTCTCACAGACGAGGGAAGAGACGGTGCAAAGATTAACCGTGCACGGAGGGAGACGAATGAGAGAATGGGAGGGAGACGAATCTTTTGCCTTGACTTATTATAAAACTCTTGTTAGAAGCATATGCTATTATAGAATGGAATTGGCACAACCTGGCACTTGGTAAAATTTATACCAAAAAAAATAGCCAAAAAATATGGATTATGTTTTTCCACAAAATCCTGTAGATTTTTAAATAAAATAAAAAATTTCTCAAAGAACTTAATATTCTTAAAATTGTTCTACACTTCTGGCGTTTTGTTTTCGTAGATATTAACAGTTAAAATGGCATTTGATTAGCCAGTTTCCATGAAATTCTATGTAGTTGAGACACCAAATCTTAGTGGTATTTCTTCAGAGTTTAGTTCTGAGGATAACTTTTCAAAATTTTGTTTTATATAAATTTTACTTGCTCTTCGAATAATTTCATAAACATAACACACTTGATACAAATTTTTTGTATTTCTGATGTAATGCGAGCAAGAACTTAGAACTTGCTGTCAAGAGAATTCCGAATTGTAGTTTGGACCGGACGGTCTCAACGTACCCAGATCGGGCTAAAAAGCAGACTTAACCGAATATGTAATAGAGAAGCTGAAAGTTTAATGAAAATAAATAAGTAAGAGAAGAGAAGAAACAAAAGCAACCCCTTTCCTTTTGCCACCGCAGCATGAGAACAGATCTCATGATTCCAGAGTTGCCAGACCAGGAGTCTGGTTTGTGCTCTAACTCAGGTCACTTGCAAAAAAGACCTCTCTTTCAAGTAGAAGCGTTGATTGATGAGAAGCGAGCGAATGGTATTGTACATATAAGACAGGGAAAGAGAAAGCTTTAAAGACTCGCGATTTTATGCGCTCTTGCATGAACGGTTATTTTTCAGTTTTTTAAGTGAAGGGGACCCATGCGCTCTTCTAATTACGCTAGTCACGCACGGTTTTCCATACAGCAGAAAAAATATGATATAGAAGGTCAACTCTCTTTCTCTATCAAGTTTGAATAGCTTCTTTGATTCAGGTATTCCTCGGAAGAACCGTCGAGAGAGGACGACTTTCACGCGAGGTCAACTTGAGATCCTCGAGAAGTCCTTCCAGACCTCTCAGTACCCGGATGTTTACGTCAGAGAGCAACTCGCAGTAGAGACTAATCTGCAGGAGTCCCGTATTCAGGTTGGAGAGTTTCGTATTTGTGTTGAAAACAGAGGAAATTTTTAAGCCGAAAGGCTGATGGTGTACGCCACGGTTTACAACAACAAAAAACATCGATTCACTTGTATGATGCTCCACTAGTATAACATAATAAGACATACGTAAAGAGAAAGATAGAGAGAGAGCGAAAGAGAGCGGGAGAGATAGAGAGATAAAGAGAGGATGAAAGAAAAAGTTGGAGTAAGAGGAAGAGTGAAAAGGGTAAACGATAGAGAGAGAGCATGAGACATAGCATGTTGAACATTTTTACGATATAACGAATTATCCATCATATTGTTTGAGAACATGTTGAGCAATAACCGTACCTAGAAGTAAAAGAACCCGTAGAAAAGTGTTTCTGGTTTTAAAAGAATATAACTAAAGCGAGAAAGATAGAAAGAGACCGAGAAAGTGAGAAAAAAAGAGAGAGAGAAGCTGAAAGAGACCCGAAAAATAGAGAGAGATGATGAGTGAAAAATAAATCATGAGCCATATTGTGAAAAAAGTCGATTAATCGGTGCGCATCTGGTTTACTTCGAAATTTTAACGCGACTTCATGGATGAAATTTTGGAATTAAAAATTCAAAAAGTTTAGGAAAACAAGCTAACACAAACCTAAAACAAAAGGAACAGCTTTATTCCATTTTTTCCTGAAGCAAAACGTTACCTGCACGTATCAGTGAGTCAACTAGTAACACATATCGAAAAGATTCATTGATCCACAAGTATTACCCTACTGTTAAAGAATTTATTATATTTGTAAACCTTTTTTTCCGCTCACACTAACAGCGACACGAAGATAACGTTATGACAACTGAGAAATTCCTATTATCCTGTTTTTACCAGGAAGTAATTCTATGCCCATATCTTGCGTGTCAGGGTATCGTTTGTACTTAATATTTTTCGTAGGTATTACTAACCTTAAATGATGTGTGAAAAAATGTGTTATACTGGTGTTATATTTCCCAGAATAAAACCGCGGTTTTTACTCAAGCAGCTGGATCATATTGTTGATGTATATTGAATATTGAATAGCTTTATCACCAGAGGATAACTTGTTAAGGGTCATCACTGACATGGTTGACAGAGAGGGGATAAGAAAAACGGTAATTGGGTAGAGGAATAAGCAACTGTGGCGTTGCACTGAAGAGTCTTGGTAGACCGCTTAGTGTTTCAACCTCATACCGAATAGTTTCCGCGATATCTTGAATCCGAGCATAGAAGATTATAGAAGAAGACGCCGAAGATTATAGAAGAAGACGCCGTTATTGCCTTGTTATTCTTTCTAAGTCACCGTCTTTTGGTCCAATACGGGTCTCAAATGAACGAACTTTAAAAAATTAGTAAGCAACATTGCTTTTGAGCTTGAGAGTCTCGGTAGACTACTTAGCGCTGTAACGTGCCGCGCCTTCAATTTCACCATAAAAAAGTTCGTACTATTGGGCTTTCGTACTAGTTCGTACTAGTGTGTAGTTCACACTAGTGCGAGCTAGTTGATAAAATCTTCAGTGTTATTATAACTGATAGATGTCGAATTGCAACTAACGCAACCAGTATAGCGCCGGTTACTTCAAGATAGTGAAATTGAAGGCGTGGCTGGTTTTTCCGAAAGATCCGCTATAAGATAAAGTGACAATACAGGTAAATGTATTCACTCGGTCTCATATTGATCGGTCGCTCCGTTCCCCTCTCACTTCATCTTGTAACAATCTGATAATGCGGATCTTTGAATACAAGGCTTCATGAAACATGATTATGTGCAGAAATTGCAGAATCTTCCTCTTTGCAGGTCTGGTTCAAGAATCGCCGTGCCAAATATCGCCAGCTGGAGAAGAACAAACCGCAGCCACAGGCATCAAGTGAGAAAAACAGTACGGACTCCCCCGCGTGTTCACAGCCACCGCAGATTGCACTTCTCTCACAAAAACCTTTCGTTGATTCAGGTAAGCATTGCTACAGTAACCTCAGAAAATTCATAGAGTTCTACACAAATAAATTGCATATTTTTGACTTTTTCCTTCAATTGTATACAACCGTTTCTCTCTTTATCTCACTCTTTCTTTATCTATGTACATATCTCTCTATCTTTCTATTCCTGATCGCTCTCTCGCTCTCTCTCTCTCTCACTCTCTCTCTCTTTCTCTTTCTCTTTCTCTTTCTCTTTCATTTTCTCTTTCTCTTTCTCTTTCTCTTTCTCTTTCTCTTTCTCTTTCTCTTTCTCTTTCTCTTTCTCTTTCTCTTTCTCTTTCTCTTTCTCTTTCTCTTTCTCTTTCTCTTTCTCTTTCTCTTTCTCTTTCTCTTTCTCTTTCTCTTTCTCTTTCTCTTTCTCTTTCTCTTTCTCTTTCTCTTTCTCTTTCTCTTTCTCTTTCTCTTTCTCTTTCTCTTTCTCTCTCTCTCTCTCTCTCTCTCTCTCTCTCTCTCTCTCTCTCTCTCTCCCCCTGTATTTTATTTTTCTCCATACCCCAACCTTTCTCTCTCTTTCTGACTTTGACTCTCACTCTCATTTCCACTTTTTTACCATATTTTATTTTGCTATCTTCCGCTTCAAGACTGAGCTTGTTTCTCCTTCTCACCTACAATTTGTAGCCTTAACAGAGGACCCATCGCTTGCGGGTAGGACCCAGCCGTCTCCGGAGACTCTCTGGCGTAACACGGTGGCTGAAGCAGTCGGCCTCAAGCAAGAGTCTCTGCCCTCAATCGACGTTCCCGTGAGTCTGACGCCAGTCTTAACTGAAGGAAGTGTCCCTTCGACATTGGCGAGCGCTTTCTCCGCTGCTGCGACATTGGAAAGCGCGCGATGGATCGATACGGCCGTTCGTTGACTTTCCAGTCATTTATCGGAAAATCAAAAAATCTAAGTCACACTGTTCAAGTACAATGACGCCTGGCTAAAAAAATTACTTTTATCGAAAAGTTTTTTGTCACACGCACACAAGTGGGTACTTTATTGACAAATAAGCAGTGAAAGACGGTTTCAAATACACAAAAAAAAGAAATAAGATAAAAATTAATTGCACAGAGGTTGTGGCAGATAATTTTCACTTGCGCAGAAATAGTGACATTTGTCTTTCCTTGGCGATGAATCGGAAAAGATAGTTTTCTATTGCAGAGAAATAGTTTTAAAAAATTTCAATGGGACAAAAGAGATTTTTTTCAAAAAAAAAATTCAAAATGACAAAAGAGCTGGTTTTTTATTGCGCGATTGCATTGTTCCAATGTTCAATCCCCGCACGGAAAAATCCACCTAACTAAGGGGATCAAGTTCCGTTTGTAGATTTCCCGAATCTGACTCCTCTCACCACTGCTATGCACACTAGCAGTGACCCAAATAACTGCCACTGGTTCTGCGGTGCATCCCAAATCAGTTCAATTCAGCCTAAGGCGAAAATATCATCACATTGTGTTGTAGTCCATGCTTCCTTCATCGGCCATGCTGCAAGTCCCGGCTGCGGGGGTATACCCGCCTTATCCACTGTACTCTCCCGCCTACTACCCGCACGTGATCGAGTACCCATACCAGGCCGCCGCCGCTGCATACTCTCAGCCCTACAATGCATACTTCTTTGCCGGATCTACCTAAGTTCATTTCAATTTCAGCTCAAACGCTTCATTTTCGATGTCACGGGATGTGAAATTCAATTTATTCAACCTCTCTGTACGTTATTTTTGAGTTCTTCGTACATGTGTGAAAACGTAGATTGTAGCCGTAGATGAGAGAAACTCAGTTTAAACTTCAAAAAAATTCGTTTTTTGCGATTCGATGTTTTACAAATAATACTGGGCCTAAATATCATCGCTGAATTGAAGTTCAGCTCATTTAGGTCGAAGTTTTTAACGAAATCGTAAAAGTATAGTAAAATGGGCACACTGACGTAGAACCATCTACATTATTCTGATGGGTGTTAATGCTACTCTCTTAATCAGTTAAATTTACGTGAATTCGTTATTGCGATGTTCCCGAGCTCTGTCTAAAAATGGCCTAAAATGTGCTCCCAGTTGAGTAAATTCAAGTCAATCAAGGAAATCCGGATGTCTTGTGTTTCATTCTTTCTTTTCAAATATAATAGTTTGCTCCAGACGGATGGGTTTTCCGACATTTAATGATAGAAGGAAAGAGTCCTTGTAAAGTAAATAATGTTTCTTTGATATCGCACAGTTGTGAAAAGAATTGATTAATTAATTATGTTTTAATTAGTAAAGTCACAGAGTATTTTGAGGGAGTTTGTATATATTCCTTCAAAAATTGTTCATTCAAAAATTAGTTGGATAACATTGATTCTGAAATATATTTTGTTTCTCTATATTTTATAAGCCTCAGAGGCGATTGCTCTCCCATGCTCTATTCATGAAGATCATGGAAAGCTCATCATCATCATCATCATCTGTGTGAATATGTGAATACCTTTTTTGAAGATGTGAATAGCTGTGAATACCTTTTTTGTGTAATCAAGTTTTTTGTTTAGAAATTTGTACCATCTATTAACAAAAAAGATTTTCTCGCAATCTTCTCAAAAAATTCTAAGTTTTCTGACTTGGCTAGAAAACCCTAGTTTGAGCGAACTGGCTAGAAAACCCTAGTTTGAGCGAACTGGCTAGAAAACCCTAGTTTGAGCGAACTGGCTAGAAAACCCTAGTTTGAGCGAACTGGCTAGAAAACCCTAGTTTGAGCGAACTGGCTAGAAAACCCTAGTTTGAGCGAACTGGCTAGAAAACCCTAGTTTGAGCGAACTGGCTAGAAAACCCTAGTTTGAGCGAACTGGCATGAGACTTGAAAGCAATGCAACCCAAAAACAATTTTCTACTACATGAGTTTTTTTGAAATTATATTTGTATCCCGAAAGGTTTGAAATCTTTAAACACGTTTTTTCTCTCAATCGCTTTGTTGTTTTTTTTAGTTCTAGTCAGATGTTGTTGAATAAATAATTTTTATTGAGAATCGTCAATTCCTTCATCTTACCAAGGCGGAAAATACATTTTATAGGGTGTGGCCAAGTTATGGAACGAATGTTATTCATCATTTGTTTTTAGAAAAAGCAAGCAAATCAAGTCTTTAGTATAAAAATATTTTTTGGATACAGGTTTAATAACGATTATGAAAAATTATTCGATTCGGCCTGATCTTTCTCTTACTGAGACGATGCTCAAATTGCTGGACCGTGTCTCGCTTCCTCAGTTCATTTTCTCTGATGAGAAATTATTTAAAGTAGAAGAGGATTTCAACCCCCAAAACAAACGCGTTCTTGCTCACACTTCTCTGGAGGCTGATAAAAAAGGCAGATGCATCGAAGGAACTCAACTCCCTGCTCAGGTTATGGTGTGGGGAGCAATTTGCTCCTCAGGCAAGAGTCCCTTGTTATTCGTTGAAGAAAACGTCAAAATGGATCGACATCTGTACACGGAAAAAATCTTGAAAATGTATTGAAACCGTGGCCAGATGCTCATTTCAAAGAAGAGAAGTATGTCTTCCAGCAAGACGGAGCTCCTTCTCACACTGCCCAGTTCACTCAAAATTGGTGCGCAGCAAACCTTCCGACCTCTTTGACAAAGTCCGAATGGCCCGCTTCCTCTCCCGACCTGAACCCGCTGGATTACTCTGTATGGGGATATTTACAGTCCAAGGTCTGCGCTACAACTCCTGAAAATTTGAATGTTCTCAAGGCCCGCCTGACCACAGAATGGAACAATCTTACTGATGAATACCTGCGAGACACGCTCCAGTAATTCAAGCATGGTCTCAGGCATGTTGTAAGAGAACGAGGAGACCGCATCGAATAATTTTTCATAATTGTTACTAAACCTGCATGCAATAAATATTTTTATACTGGAGACTTGATTTGCTTGCTTTTTCTAAAAACAAATGGTTGTGTTCCATACCAATGTTCCATACTTCGGCCGCATCCTGTATATCATGAATTTTCAAAAAAATTGTCGTATCCCATTGTTTTCAGATTACAGATGAATACTGCGAACTGAAAGGACTACAAAGATCTTTTCGCGAATCACCCGCTAATGAAGAGAACTGTATCATTCAATTTTATTTCAATATTAGTTCTTTCGAAGGATGTTAGAAAAATCATCAGATTTTATTAGCAGAATCGTAAAAGGATACTGTAGAAGTTTAATGGGTACCCATGATTTCTCTAACATTCTTCGACTGGAGAGTGAATCTTCGAGAATTATTTATCAAAGACGAGAATGCGTCAGGCGGTGGAGCTGAATGAAACCATAAGCTCACTATGGTGTAACGCTTTTATTAATACATAGTGTGAGCGAGTTTGAAATGCTAAAACAGCAGGAACAGTTTTCTCGATTGCTTATCATATCTTATCTTATCCAGTTTTATGCGAAAGTTAATGTCTGAAGATTAGGACAAAAACAGCGCTTCACGGAAAAAAAAAACCCTTTCTTTAATAGATGCAGATTACATTTGGGCAGCAAAACAGATAAATCAATATTTTAATGTTTTACGAGTCACTTCATGTAAAGTAGAGCCAATATTGTTGGTAAGAATACTGATTAAATATTTTTATTTAGAGATTTTCATAGAATTCTTGGAGTAAATGAGTGCTCTTGCTGTTGATGGGAATTGAAAATTCACCTTCGTTTGGGTTGGAGAGGCAATGAATGGAAAAATTTTTATTATTCGGTTCAACCCTTGTATGAATGCGGTTTTATATTGTTTTTTTATTGGACGTTACTTTTTCATTGCATCAAGGGAAAAAACTTGAAGACCTTTGTGATGGAATTCTTCCCTGCGCCATTCTGCTCTACAGGCAACCAGCCACTAAGAGAGCAGCATCTAATTCTACCAGTTATGTTCTGTACTTCATCTCTGGTAGCGCCCACCTTGTCACGAAACAAAATTTAATGAAAGTAAGATCTTGGTCATTGAATTTCTATTGTTCTTTTCGTATAGGGGGTTTTCTGTTTGATTCGAAGGTTCGAAAAACCCCTCTCCGCCAATCTCTCTCGGGTGCCTCTCAAGGCGAACCGTCGCTTTTGATCTTCATGAGAGCAGAGGAATACGTTTTGAAGGTGTGAAGAGCAGACAGAGCGAGAGGATTACGAAGGCGAAGACACTTGAGACCCCTGACCTTTTCGGCTTCACCTCTCTTTCTCTCTCGATCTTTTTCGCTTTCTTTCCCTTTCTCTCTTTCTCTCTCTATCTCTCTCTCTCTCTAGACCTTGCTTTTTTTCGTATCATTTTCTCTCCTTCAAGTTCTCACTGTTCTTCATTAACCCCTCTTTTACTCTCTTCAGCCTACTTTGCCTATCTGTAAATTTTGTTAAATACACTGCTTCCTTGCGCTCTTTCACATTGGTTTTCTTGTCTCATTGGACTTTCACGTTCACGTCACTCGAATCATAGGGTTGTGATCAGATAACTGTTTGATTGCTGAAACTTCAGCTCGAAAAGAAGTAACTTTCGTAATTCGTTTATACACTGGTAACTTTTCCAGATTCATTATAAGGATTACGCAAAAAGTTAGTTCGTAATGTTCAATTGACATCGATTGTTCTTTATACTCTGTTTTTGAAGCTTTCTCACAAAAGTTTTTCCTTTTTGTTCTCAATCCTTTGTTTTCATATCACTTTCTCGCACCGGAATATAGAAATTCTTTCCGAGACCTTTTAATTCCTCATGAAAAATCCAAATATTGTATACAAATTCTTTCAAAGGCAGATCATTGAATTGAGCTGTCAACCTTCTGATTGACAAGTCCTTCATCCACATCCACTCAGTTACCGTTCTGTAAGAACTCTTCATGCGACCTGTTCAGTGTATAGGAAGAACGAAAAGAGCGGCCGCCTTATTCTCTCTTTATATCGTCCAGATGCAAGATAATTCCCTGAGGGTATGGAACTGAGAACTCTAATGGAGAAGATGAAGGGATGTATTGAGGAAGGAGGTAGGCAGGCAAGTGTGAAGATGTGCGCTAGTGTGGTTGAAAGGTATGGTACTCAGAAAGATAGGCAGGTGATACTGGCCGGTGAAAGATCGGGAGATAGAGAAAATGTTCGAGAGAGAAAAGAAGAAGAGAAATAGAGAGAGAAAAAAAGAGAGGAAAAGAAAGAGGAGGAATAGAAGAAACAGAAATCAAGAGGAAGAGAAAGAGAAAGTAAGAACAGAGTAATAAAGAACCCCTCCCAAAGATATCAAGAATAATAATAATAATGATGAGCGCAGGTAATCCTCAGATCTATTATAGATAGGCGTTTCCTCATTCGCCAAAGAAGGACAAATGACAGGCGGAAGGGAGCGTGAGAGATGAAGAGGAAGTGAGACAAGGGGAGGAAGAGAGTGTGAGAGATGAAGAGGAAGTGAGACAAGGGGAGAAACACGCGGAGAGAGTGTGAGAGATGAAGAGGAAGTGAGACAAGGGAAGGAACACGCGGAGATATCGGAAGAGATAACATTATGAGGGATATGGCAACGACACGAGCAGCTGATTCTGATCATTCACACTTTGGTTCTTCGACAATGATTTTTTGTGGCTGTTTTTCAAACCTAAATAGTATGAATTTAGTTTATTGAAAGTTTGTAACTCGATCATTTGAAGTTGTAACGGAAATCACTTCAACAAAATATTCACAAATGAATTCAATTTGATTCAGTTCGAAAGCTTACTAGTCTCATAGTCAATTACATCCAACATATCCATGTTTTTATACTAGAAAGTTCGAATATGGTTCCATGATTTGAACAATTTGGCTTTAGGTGTCAAATTGCTGATGGAATACGGATTCTATCCAGTCCATTGAGCATAATTATAAGAGCAGAGAGAAAATAGAAAGTCGATTTTCCTAGTCAGCTAAAACAAATTATTTTAAATATTCGTTTAAAATGCAGTTGTGTATTAAATATTTCGAAGTCTGATTTATTGGAGTGCAAAAACAACGCTTTGAACGTGTGAAAACGCCTTTTTTGTTTCTTAGCACGATTTAGATGAAAAATATGGTAGAAGTTGAAGATACGGTATAATTAGAAAATACTCTATCAAATGAGAATACGGTCTAGATTGAGAATACGGTTTAGATCGAACATTACGGTACAAATTCAGATTTCTCAAAAGCAAAAGTAAGCCTCGCTAAAACGATTCTAAAAAAAGAGCTGATGATAAAAACTGTTTTTATCTAATGCAGTGTTTTTATTTGCGAAAACATAAAGAAACATAACGACATCCCGTTGTTTTCGAATTGCGTGAACGTCTTGTTCTAACCTAAAATTTGTACAATTTTTTGAACTCTCTCGCCACAAGAAAAATATTACATCGCTGCTCATGTCTCTTACGTTATATCTCTCTCACTAATTGTACAAGTCTTGGGTTATAACAAGACGTTCAAGCAATTCGAAAAAAACGGGATGTCGTCTTGTTTCATTATGTTTTCGCAAATAAAAGCACTGCAGTAAATATCAGAGAGAAATCGTGAGGAGATCGAAAAAGTTGATATAAGGCGTTAAAACATTGAAAATATGGAAGTGAAGATTTAGATAAGACCAACAGATGAAAGAGAAGTTTGAACGAGATTAGCTGATCAGAAAGAAGTTGCTTACGAGATGAACATGTCCCACGTCAAACAGCAATCCAAGCGTTGCTGTATACTCTGCCCTAGTACTTATATTTTTTCCTGAATTTAACTTACAGCTTTTTATAACCGAACCACTCGCCTAAGTAGTGAACAATATACATGAAAGTTGAGAATCTAGTTCCGGATTTGCTTTTCGCCTCTTCCATTCAGCCAGCTCGCTGATGAATCTATCTTGGTGACCTTTCAACGAGAACTGCATTTATCGGCTTAGAAGTGGACAGAGAGAGAGAGAGAGAAAGAGAGAAAGAGAGAGAGTGAGAGTGAGCGAGAAAAGAGAGAGTGGGAGAGGGGTTGAGAAATAGTGTGTCTACGAGAGTGAGAAAGGGAAGCAATAGGAAGCAATAACATTAGAAAATGGGTACAAGAGGGAGATAGTAAAGAGAAATCATAAGATAGCGGATGACAGTATCTGAGAAGTCGAAAGAAATCACAGAGTACAAAACAGGGAGATGTGCTTTTTCTATTCTCATTAAGGAGAGAACTGGGTGAGAAGGAGGGAGTGGGCAGGTGGAATGGGAGCCTATTTGTAGATCATACAACTAATCTCAGACTCTGCTCTCTTATTATAGAAAAATTTGTTTTTGTGTGCCTCCATTACTTCTTTTTTTCTTTTCTGACAGCTTCGCTGCTTATTAATCACTTTTCTGCTTTTGTTCACCTAATTTGTTTTTACTAGCAAAAAACCGTTCTCTAGAAAGCATTTATTTTCTACTAGCTAAGTCATGGTTTTTTTGTTCTAAAATCTGTTATTTTCTTACTTCTAACCATTTTATGTTACCCGGTCGTACATGAAATTTTTTTAATGAGAACTTTCAAAATTGAGAATTTTTTAGAAGGTCTGCTCGATAAACGTCATCTGATACTAAAATAAATCGCTCAAATGTATTTTAATTCTCCTATGTGTTTTTTCAAATCTATTTTCATTTCCAACCCACCACAGTTCTCTGGTTTTTCGTTTAATTAGTGACGAGTCCTAGCGTTTCTCGTTTGCCTCGAAAGGAGTCCTCCTGTTTCATATGTTGGTTCATAACGAGCCTTTCTTCGCTCGATTCGAAACAAGTCTTTTTGTTTAGTTTTGTTTCGTATCATTTGACACGATTCAGTTCATTCATTCATTTATTCTTTTGCACACAACGGATAACTGTCACAATTGTGAGACAGTACAATACAATAAAATAATACATATGTACATACAACGCGAGTTGAACTCTTCAGATATCTCCCTTGATTTCTCGAACGCGCGTATCATGTTCAGGAGCTCTATGCTAAATCGGGTTTTCTCAAGTTTTTCTCCTTATCTTTTTGTCTTTGCTTGGTTTTTTTCAGTTTTTATTATCTGTTTCTCTCTCTTTTTTCTTTCTCCCTCTCTTGCTATCTCTTTCTCTCTCTTTCTCTCCCGCTACTCTTGCGTGTCCCACTATTCCTCCTCTCTACCTGCCCTTCGCATCCACTTTCCGTCTCCTTCCTGTAGACCGCGCGGATATGATGGATGATACGCACCAGACTAGAAACATAAAAATATGCTTCCTATTTTCTATTAAATTTTTCTTCATATTTCTCTCTGTCTCTCAATCACTCTAGTTCTCTTTCTCTCTCTCTCTCTCTCTCTCCCTCTCTCTCTCTCTCTCTCTCTCTCTCTCGCTCATTCACACTCTCACTCCATACACAGTACTGGGTTTTTTGACAAAATACCCAATCCGGGACAAACTCGCAACTAAATTTGAGTTTAAAGGCTTTCAGTTAGTTCCCTTTTCCCTGTCTATCTCTCTCTGTCATTCTTACCCCCCCCCCTCTCTCTCTCTCTCTCCCTCTCTCTCTCCCCCTCTCTCTCTCTCCCTCCCTCTCTCTCTCTCTCTCTTTCTCTCTCCTTTTCCCTCTCTTTTCTCCCACCTCTACCTGTCTTCTCTTAAAATCTATAGTTCTCTCTAATATATAATACTTTAGTCGCCCTCTAATGAAAGCATTCATTGACCGACTTCCAGTCTCCAAATGTTTCCTAGCATTTTTTTTCTAAAATGAATAGCTGGTTAGTCTTGGATAAGCTCTTATTCTCCAACTCTTCAATGCCAAAAAAAATCGTTGATATAAGAAGTCATTGGAAATTATTCTGGTTATGTGGAAATGAATAAGTTAATTTACATAGATAACTATTATTTGTGTTGGAAAGCAAAATAATTCAAAAGCTTTGTTTTAATAAAGAATACAAAAAGACCGGTAGTCACGAAACATCATCTGACACTACTTCCAATACAGAAAACTACTTTTTTCTCTGATGAACATCTTTCAAGATTATCTAACTCTGCTAAAAATTGGGTTTCATGAAACTCAGTTTAAATGAATGATTTACCGCTGCTAATGTCATAACTGACGAAGAAATGGGTTCGAGTAAACTTACGAAACTTTCATAAGTAACTTTGGCGTTGCGCTGAAGTTTTTTGGTGAGAAACTTGTTGTTTGAACCTCATATGTCTGCGATATGAGATTAAAAGATGAAGATTAGCAATCTAAGTAGAATAGACAGTCATTTAGTTGCAGAAGTGACTGATTTCGAGTTTTGAGAGAGAAATTAGGTTGATTTTTTGCATTCCGCTAAAAGAGGATAAACATAAAAAGTTTTAAAAGCTCATTTTCGTGAACGCCATGTTTTTTACATTCCTCTTTTTTCTGTTTTCTCTTCCTCTATGTAGACTACTTATATCCTTTTAATTTGTATTTAATGCTCTTTTTCCATCTCTCAGCTTCTTTTTGTCTCTCTGTTCCTCATCATTTCAACGCTACCTAAAATTTTCTCCTAGAATATTTAATGCCTTTTCCGATTTCCCACAAATTGCATCTAAGATCGCAACAATTATCTTGAGTCGTTAACACAGAAGCACTGCACTGCACTATAAAACAGACCTGGCAGCAAATGACGCAGTCAATATTCTCTAATAGAGGCTTCATTCTATTCTTCTGCGCTATTTCTCTTTTTTTCATTTATCTTTTCTCTCTCTTTCTCATTCACTTTGTCTCTTTCTCTCTCTTCTGAGGCTGCTATGTTGTATCGGAATCAAGGTATTGTGATAGGGTGAGAAAGTGGTCTCGGAGGTGGAAAGGTCAGACAATAGCGAGAGAAAATGAAGAAGAGAGAGGAGAGAGGTAGTGTTGATGCGTTTGAGGAGCATGTGAATGAGCCTCAGGGTTAATGGATCAATTAGGAAGAGTAAAGTGGTTGATGCCGTTTCGGTAGGGAGAAGGGAAAAATTGCTCTGCTCGCAAAATTAGCATAGCGTTACAGAAATCATTTATCACCAACAAATTTGAAATAATGCTGTATAATAAGGCTCTATAATAGAATCACGCATAGTTATTATTGAAGAATTCAAAGAATCATAGCGTTTTATGTCTATGATATCGATTATTTTATAATATTCATTCATTAAATCATGCTCTATTCCATGAATAATAATTCAATTTATCCAAAAATATCAACAATACAGCATGCACTGAGTGGTGGTAATGTTGATCAGAAAATAAATGTTACAGAGAGGTTTACCAGTGAAATGATTTGCTGCGGTTCATGAAATGAGACTCTTGTTCAGGCTGTTCAGGCTGCAACCCGAAAAGAAGTGGTAGATCAGAAAGACAATCCTGAATGTCACAAAACGAGGAAAGAGACTGAGAGCGTGTGTAAAAATTAGAGAACACATACTAGAATTCGTGTCAGAAGCCTTTTTTTGTATAGCGCATAGATTTGGGCATAAAAGTTAAAATTCATGTGCTCTATAACTAAGAGCTGATGAGAAATCATTAAGGTTTTATTGGTTTCTCTTTTTCACTGCACTTTCCATCTACTTTTTTTTTATTGAGATTTCTGATGTATCAAAATTGGCCTTTCTGATCTACCTGATCTACCTGAGGAAACAGCCTGCTCTCGACATGGATTCATTGCCTTGAAAGCTGTCAAACTGAGAATTTGTTGAACAGCTCTAATATGCTCATTTCGTAAGTCACATAGACAGAGGTATAGAGCATGAAACTATCACAGACCTGATTATTAAATTTTTGAGAAAATTCCAATATTTTCCAAGTTGGGACGTTCTCTTTTATTCGAAAGTAAAAAAAATTACATGCATGGATTAGCCAAGTTACGTATATGATGCGTTTGTTCAAAATGAATCGAAACATATAAGGTGAGTTAAATAGAAGAAATAACTTATTGAGTAAATTTGCTGACGTCACATCGTTAACAAGATGAATCGAAGAATGAAATTCGGTGAACGTTGTAAGGTAAGACAAAATGAAACTCACTAGAAAATAACATTGTTTCCGGAAAGAATTGAAAGTTCCAGAGAGTAGATTGAATGAATACTCTATGGCATCCCTCAATCATTCTGCCTTGCCATTATGCTCCGCCCTTGAAACACCATGTCGCACTGGTGCCTATGTATATATGTAGTTCATCTTCCATTCTCAGCGCTCTCTATCTCTCTCTCCTTTTCTCTCTCTTTTTTTCTTTCTCTCTCTTTCTCTGTATCTCTATCTCTATCTTTCTTTCTCTCTATCTCTCTCTTTCTCTCTCTCTATTTTTCTCTCTCTCTCTCTTACCCCTAGTCTCTCTTTGTTGCTTACCTCGCTTCGTTGTACATGCAGACAGTACCTTTTCCCAGCCCCTCCCACCAACGCATTCATAGCTTCGCTCCTCGATCCTCTAGTCCTGTCTCCGTTACACAGAACCCATTCTTCTCTCCCTGATCGAATATAAGTAGAGGGAGCTCATGGGATAATCTATAATAATCTGTAGAATAATCTTCGCTGCCTCAACTGTTTCTGTATTGTCACGAGTAAACAGTGCTATTCCCATACTTATTCAGTCCACTACCAATCTGATTGGTGTGCAACAGCTTCTACCAAGATTAAAGCCATACCCGAAGTGGAAAGTAACCAATCTCACGTCTCCCTCAATTCATGCGGATTTGTGTTCGCACGAAGCTTGTGCACAGCTAATTATCTATGAATTATATATGAAACTTAATTTTCCGTATTACTATTTCCAGTTTTATCATCTGATTCTGTGATTCTCAATTATTCGAGTCTGTGAAAACTTTCGAATTATGCCCGATGTGAATCGATGTGAACTTTCTTTGGTCTATGAAATGTTCGATATTGATTTAAATTCCAATTTAATTACTATTTTAATTTTCACGAGGTGGATGTACTTTTTTATCAGGTTGCAATTTTTCTAAGTGCTATATTTCCTGCAGATATAAATACTCCAAAGGATTTTTTCGCTTTGATTCTGAATCGTTACATACCGTCAAAGCAGTTAGAAGTACCATCTCTTTTTGATTCAGGTTTTTTCAGAACAATCTTATTTAGCTTTTTCCAAAAACCATGTCTATTGAGTAAGACAGATTAATTGAAAACAGCCTGACTCTTCTGCCAAACTTTTTTCCTTTCCTTAATTTCTCTTTCTCTGACTTATTTTTTAACTTATTCACTCTTCCTCTTTTCCCACCTCTCTTTCTCTCGTTTACTTTTAATATACATATAAAAACTCAAACTTCCTCTGACTGGTCAGAAAAGATTACTTTGACAAAAAACAGTTGTAGAACTCGCCCAAACAAAACATGTTTTTTGCTGTGATTCTACATTTTTGTATCAAACATGTGACGAATTTTGGAGGACTCGTCATTCCAAATTATGGAGGGGGCTCGTCATTTCAAAATAGTAGGCTCCTAGTTCGACAATTTTTAATTACGCTAATGCATTCTTGCATTCTAGGTATATGGATGCGTTGGCAATGACGCACTACATGTACATACATGGATGGATATACTTATCTGATTCGTGTACAATTAGAAGGACTGGATATCAGAGAAGAGAAGATAGAGATGAGATGACTGCGAAATAACAGGAAGAGAGAGGGAGAGAGGTAGGAATTACACGCCCCACACAGAATGAGATTTTAAAATTATCAACCCTTCTTATAAATCTATCTTTTTATTTTTTCTCTCTTCTTCATATTTTTATCTCTCTTTCTTGTTCTCTTTCCCTCATCTTTTCTCTCTCTCTCTCTCTCTCTCTCTCTCTCTTTTTTTTTTCTCATTCCTTCTATATTTCTCTCTCTCTTCTCCTTTTCTTTCTTTCTCACTGCTTCTCTCACTCCGACTTGCTCGATATTTGAATCATTTCACACATTCTGCCTTTTTTGATGCGAATACTCTCAAAGTTTTTTCTACATTCTTTTCAAATTTTTCCTTTTCATAGGTGAGAATTTGAAAACTTCCGACTTCCCTAAGAATATGTCTTCTAAAAGTTCTTTTCTCAGTAAATTTTTTAACAATGTTTAATATTTTTCGAAATTAAATATAACTACATTTTTGGAACAATTATACACAATTACAGAACAATGTATTTACTTAAACTTTTTTCTAAACTTTGTCTGTCTTTTATATTTTTCTATATTTAAATAAAGGACATTGGGAAAATTTGATAGATCTGATAATGCATTTACTAGGAAAAACAATGAGCTAGGAAAATTTATATTCATTTCAAGCTCGCTGTCATGAAATATTTCTTATTCTAGTAAAACCTTCCACCATTGCCTTTAAAAATAAGAGTTCTTTGCGAGAAATTTTTATCTCTGTGAAATCTTTTGCCATTTCAAACAAAATTTTTTTGAATCTTCCGCTATCGCAATTGTTTACATTATTATACCCGAACAATCACATACTGTAACAATCACATACTGTAATCTTTTTTTCCTTTCAGGAATTCATATTACACTCTTTTATCCCTCGTGATAAAAAGCGAGAGAAACAAAAAGAGTGCGTGGAAGAGAGAGAGAGGCACGGGTGAGAGCGGGCTGGGCGTATCTGCCATGATGTCCAATAACCCCGCAGGCGTATCAGGAGGCATGGTGGGCGGAGCATCAAGTGAAGTCCCTTCGTCGCAAGGCTATTCGGGCCTACATCAGGCTTCTCAGCCAAGCCAGTGCTTGCCACCGCAGGGTTTGCACCTACCATTTCCCAGCTCGACGCAGGCAACTCAGTTCGCCTACCCCTTTCCTTTCGCTTTCCCGGACATGTTAACTTCCGCGGCTGCAGCTAGTTCAAAGTGCGTTTATCAAGATTTTTTTGGGGAAGGGGATTACAAAGAGTGCTTCTGGTTATCTCAGAATTCTTTAGGTCAAAGAGATTCGATTGTAAGACAACGGTTAAATTACAAGAGACAGCTAGTGCGGGAAATGGAAAGAGCATTTGATACTAACAAAATTCTCTCATTACACTTTTTTGAAAAAAAACGCATAGATTTGTGCTTACGTTTCACCCGCAGTGAGAATATGGGAAACATGTTGATTGAACAGATAAAGAAGTCACAGCTAAATAACGGGTCACATAGATCTTCATGGACTAAAAAATAGTAAAGTTCTCCTGTGGTTGCCTAATCTCTAAGCTTATCGCCTTCAAGTTTTTTAAACTCCTGAGTCACATTTTCCATAGAGTTTTTGATAATACGTTCTTTGTAACTAATTTAAGTTTCTTTGATTCGCAGAAACCAAAATCTAACCCGAGAAAAATATGATTTGTTAATCAGTTGTTTCCGCTGTGAGAATCTCAGCTAAACGAGAGAACAAGTCTTCAGAGGAGTGAAAAGAAGAGAACAAGTCTTCAGAGGAGTGAAAAGAAGAGAACAAGTCTTCAGAGGAGTGAAAAGAAGAGAACAAGTCTTCAGAGGATGCAAACATTTACCCTGAATTTTCAGATCTCTTGATTTTCTAAACAATATGTGAAAATCTGCGAATGAGAAGCTTTCAACGACGCGATACGAAATTCAGAACCAATTGCTTCTTCTTAATACCATAAAGACAGCCTTTTGCACTCGTGGAAGAGGATTATCTAATCCTATGGTTAGAAAAGTCAGAAAAGAATGATATCCGTTGCTTTCAAAATTATAATTCAGTCAACGACGTGCTGCCCGCTTCATGCCGTCTGATGGACGAGGTCGACGGGAGAGAACAACGTACTCACGAGACCAGCTGAGAGTCCTGGAGGCCTTCTTCGAGAATAATCAATACCCAGATGCCGTGAAACGAGAAGAGCTCGCCCAGAGATTGGATCTCAATGAACCTCGGATACAGGTAGGCAGACTGTTTCTTATTTTCCCTCTCAATGCAAAAGCAAAGTGTACAAGACTTATGATTTGTGGCATACTTGAAAGAGAAAGAGAGTGAGTGAAATTGATGGAATACAGAAAGTAATCAAAACATAGAATCTTTATCAAGAGCTTTCTAGGAAGGGCCACAAAGTTCGGCAAAAAAAATTTTTTGTAAGTCGTCTTGAAATGATAGAAGAAAAAAAATTAAAGAAAGAAATTTTTTAAAATTAAAGAATAAAGTTATTAGATAAGGACAAACAATAGAATAAAGAAAACTTGAGAAAGTAGAGCAATGCAAGCAGCCGATACAAAAAACTATCCGAATACGACTTTATTGATATGTTAATACATATGTCATATTAGAATTAATAGATTGCCAATTTTTGAAAGTCAGTGAGAATGAGAGATTAAGCGATAGAGAGAGGGGAAAGAGTGCGAAATAAGAGAGACAGAGAGCGATAAAGGTGTTAGTTGAAATAGACCCTTTACTAATTCACACTTCCCGTCGATTCTCTTTGACTGTGGCTCGCACCTACTAAATGTCCCCGCTCTGGCTCTCTTCTTCCCTCCACCCTACCCTCCTACCGTACTCCATCAGCCTATTGCACCAAACCAACCACAAAGGCGGTGAATAACAGAACATTGCGTGAACGCTTTTGATTTACCTTTCCCTCTCTTTCTCTCTTTCTCAGTGCTCTGTCTTCGCTGTCTCACATAGCTCTCTCTCTTGTCTGGCGTTTCTTCGATTCCTTATTATCTAAGCCATGTTCCGCTTGTTCTGTTTGCACTTCCCAAGTGACTCATAACCTAGACTTGTCATGCTTTTCTTATGGGAACCGCTTCTTAATTCCATTCGAACATTCTTAGGTTAGCATTTGTATTCGATCCAGGTCACTTTTTAGAATGGCCGTCTACTTATTTTATCATTCCGATTGTCAACCAACACTTATTTTATCATTCCGATTGTCAACCAACACTTATTTTATCATTCCGATTGTCAACCAACATCAGTTTTTCGTAGAAGTTTATAAACTTTTTTCTCGTTATACAGTATACGTACAGTATTATTTTACTCTGATTTAACAATATTTTCCACTCTTTTTGTGCTAAGTAATTTTTATATGTGTTGTCTTCCATTCATTTCTTCTTTACCCATTAGTCGATTCCAAAGTAAAAACACCTTCCCGATAATTTTAATTTTGATTGATCTGATTCTGAGAGGTATAGCGTTTGACTACCCGCGTTTGACTACCCGCGTTTGACTACCCGCGTTTGACTACCCGCGTTTGACTACCCGCGTTCAAAGTCCCGGGTTCAAAACTTTCATCTAAATTTCTTGAGCTTTCCTCGTGAGATGAATTAATCTCTTCCCTCATCATTCCATCTATTTTACGTACTCAGTACACTCTGCTTATTGACACCCTAGCGTTTCGCTCTAAGAGTACTCTTCTCATTACCTTTGAGACACACATTCACTGAATCGGGCTTATCCTTTTTTTGATATTCTCTCTCTTTTTCTCTTGTTATTCGCCTCTCTTCCTCCATATCCCTCTATTTATGTATATCTTTTTCACTCTTTCTGTTCTCTCTTGCAAGTTTGAATCCCTCATCTTCTAATAATTTCACTCCTTTTTTTCTTACATTCTAGGTATGGTTCAAAAATCGCCGCGCGAAGCAGCGGGCTCATGGCAAGACGGTGACTGGGATGGAGAAGCGACAAGAGTCCGGGTTAGTCTTCGGATTACACAGATTAATGGAGTTCAATCTCAGAGGGAGGATGGGGTATGGAGGTATCCAATCTTCTCTCTATCCTGCCAGCGCTCTCGCTTGTACCCTTTTTAAATCTCAGTATATTATCTTCCAATCTTTATCTCTTGCTTCCCTTTCCATCTTAATCTCTCTCAATTTTTTCACTATATGCTTATTCGTTCCTGTTTTTTCATTTACTTTTTCTATCCCTTTTACTTTTTTTTAGTTTCTCATTTGTGTTAGTGTATTTAGTGGACATTCTGAGAAGTATAGCTAGGCAGAGGATGTGAGTATGTGCATCATCGCTGTTTGAACCATTAAAGTGATTGGTACTTCTATTTCCTTTCGAATTTTTGCTTCTTGAGATTATCACTCCATATAAGCCCGATTTTGGGGCTTTCGCTTCAAAATCACTTCTAAGGGATCTCTAATTATACTTTAGCTAACTGAGTTTCAGTACTCAGTTGGTTCGGTAGTTGACCCGACCCTCCTCATCAATGCAGAGTCTTGTTTTAACGCGAGTAAAAATTTTTTCACAGAAATGAACTATTTTAAACACCACTCATATTTATGAAAACTCTTTTTGAATCATTGAGGCCTTCCGGCCACTGGATATTCAATAAATAACTATTATGTGAAATCAAAAAATTGATTGATCCAGCTAACTCATCAAGACCGAAACGGTTCATTTGAGTCACTGAGTATGTAAGTCATAATGAATAATTAACCGATTTTTTATCATTTCTATGCTTCTCAAACAACATCAAGGGTTTGAGATTCTTCATTTTAAAAAACCCACTCTCCCAACTTGTTAAGTTTCGAATCATCTATGGAGTTTGGTCTTCAGCATCACTTTTAGAAGTTGTATTTCAATGAGTCCAATTTTTAATTAATTTAGCGCTTCTTTTACTCTTTTCCCCTTTTCTTTCTTTCTCTCTCATTTCTTTCATACTGGACTTGCCTTTGTTTTCTCGTTATCTCAGTCTTCACTTTATCTACTCCTCTCTAAATTTTCTGCATCTTTTTTTAATGAATTTCTCTCTGCTTTCTTTTTTTCCATAATCTTTTTCTCTCGCTTTCTATACTAAACTATCCTCCTCTAGTGCGATTCAGATCCACTAACATATTCAGGTCCTCTTCTAGCTCATCCCCCCGAGACAAGTTCCGACCAGTGGAGGAGATGCCGATGATCCCCCTTCCAAGTGACCACCAACGCCAACTCCCAGCCAATCACGACATCGGCCTGGCTGCACACAACGCAGCTTTACTCGCTGCATCACAGGTTACATCCGTTTATGATGCCAGTTCTCTGCATAATTATAAAAATCGTTTCTATCTATAGAAGAAAAGAATTTAACGAGACTGCACAAAATGGCTCGAGTTTAACCGCTCCACCATCTCTCTTCCTTTTCCCAATCAATTTTTCTTTGAAAGTTATAACAAAACTTCTAGCGCACTTGAAATAATGCTCTTCTACTTTCGTCTACTATAAGATTTCGTAGATTTTGTAATCCAATTATAGTATCGCAGCGCTGCTTTTCTCTGCGTCCTCTCTTTTTTTATTGAACCTCTACATAAGAAGTGTAAAATTTCCACGAAGAAACTTTTCTTTTAATTCCTATTATCTTCTACATAAATGCTCAAACTTCTTTGTTTAGTGTAATTTAGTATCAAAAGCTCAGCTTGACAAGAAAAAAGTTCTAAAACATGAGATGGAAAGAAAAATTTTAAAGCGAAAAAGACAGACCGAGAGAGAGAGAGAGAGAGAGAGAGAGAGAGAGAGAGAGAGAGAGAGAGAGAGAGAGAGAGAGAGAGAGAGAAAGGAGTTCAGCAAAAAGTTTTTAGTGAGAGAGAGTTGATAGGAAGAGGAGAGCGAGTATGAGCAAGATGAAGAGCTAGAGAGAGAGAGAGAGAAAAGAAAGAGAGAAAAGAGAAAAACAGGAAAAGGTAAAAAAAGTAGAAAGGGAAGGAGAGAGGAATCGAAAGAGAAAGGGAAAGATATAGCGGAAACTTAGGCTGCGCTTTATTTGTAGCAAAAAAGCTGAGACCTGTATTTTTATCAAGATGTTCATTCCTGGTTAAGATTGATCGCGTGTTCAGAATTTTCTGAAGAAAGAGGAGCCTCTTTCGGTGGAAGACTCTTCCTCTCTCTCCAGTCCTCTTTCGCCGAGGAAGCCTGAGCCAATGCTGCCAGGGCAGTCCGTTGAACCTGCCTCCGCCATGCCCGGTTGGTACTAGCGGGTTACCCGTGCTTTTTTTCATGTTAATACTGACGGGTTTTTGTGCGGTTTTTGGTAGGTACTGACCAGTTCTGATTATTTTTCTTATATTTGCGCACGCTCTATATCTTTTTTTCTATTTTAACATATCCCTCTTCCTCGCTCTTTTTCTTTTTTTATTTTTATAGTTTCTTTCCATTATTATTTTTTGATCTTAATTTTTTTCTCTGTTTTTTTTATTTTTCGATACCTCTTCGGCATTAGTAATTGGTATTGAAATAGTATGTATACATATATAGATTACTCTCGCCAAGCTACAAATAGACAAGTGAAGTTTTACTGGTTGGAGTTGGCTTTCTAAGGTTTTCCAGTAGCGCAATTTTCGTTTTATCGTCATATCAATAATTTTTCTAGGTTCTTGTCAAAAGTAAATCCGTGTTTTCAAAATCAAAAGGAAAGCTATTTAAATGCGACTTTGGAAGAAGAAAAAAAGTTCGATTCTTCCGAGCACTTAATAGAAAATTTATATTTTCATTCTTCTCGAGAAAGATAGAAATTTAAAAAAAATTTATGTCAAATTTTTACCTTGCTAAAATCTTTTTCGAGAACAACATAAAATAGGTGTATTTGATTTCAGTGACGAATTATAATATTTGTGAAGGAGAGAGCATTTTACCTTAAATTTTTTTGAGAAGGCAGTGATTGGGCGGTTAAACCATAAGGTACAAACGACCCATTCCCGCATTAATTTTATCCTTGAATGATCGTTGCAAACGATTTGAAGTCATTGTCGCAGAAAACATATAAACTGTAGACGCGGCAAATTTTGTCCTAAATTGTATGTATGAATGAAGGAGATTGCAGTGAACGGTTTCTGTGCCAATCCGTACGCGGGCTACTTCAACTACAATCCTCATTACCACCCGAACTTCCAATGTTACTCCGGGTATGGGACGACGCCGGATGTCTACATGCCCTACCCGCCAGCCCCCTCATCTTACATGTGCCCGCCATAAAAGCTTACCAGGACAACACTAAACTCCGGCTCAAAATTAGTCCTGGGTGGTTGTCTCTTATTTAATGAAAGTATGCTGTCTAACGTCAACATAACGTCTGAAGTTAAGTTATTGTCTAACGTCAACATATTGTCTAATATCAGAATTTTTCTTAAATTTTATGGTCTGATTACTTCATCATATCGTTGACTACATTGAAACATCGCCAACTATGTAATGTAATTGCATTTACCACTGACATTTTATTTTAAAAAAAACCAAAAAGTAACAGGACAAACGTAGAAGCTATGTTGCATTTTGGATGAGTTACATTTAAGAATAAAACTTCCTAGTTAGACTGTAAAATTCAAAATCATCTGATTGAGAAAACTGTACTTGCGTTATTTCTCGGTAGCTTCCGAAATTGCGGGATTCTTTGTTTTAGGACTTTTCGTTGAGAAATTGTCAGACATTCCGGAATTCACATTAGAACGCAATTGTTGTTCAAAAGTTAACGTTTAGTAATTAATTGTTGAGAATTTGATATTCGTGCATTCCTAGTGGTTAAAATTATCTACATTTGTTTTTGCGTGCTTTTACAGTCTTCATCGCTACGATGCTTCTGAATTTTCCAACTTTTGTACAGTTTTTCTTCGGATAAATATTTCGCTGGAATCGGAATGGAATCTTTTCTGAAAAGTAGAAAACTTCTTGCTGATTCACATCGAAGAATCTTTAACAACTTCTATTAAAAATCACAAATTCAGATGCTGATACAAATTATATCAATGGTTTCCATGACTTCTCTCTTGTTTGCATGACTTTTAAATTTGATGTAAAAACTTTTGTTCTCGTAGTATTGGCTTGAGTTGTTTACTCCTGTACGTGTTCTCCATACTTTGCGTCATTTTTTTGCATAAAATCTGAAAAGAGAAAAAATTTTTGCACCACATGAAATTTTTGTTCCTTTCTCAAAAGTGCTAGAATGTACACACTTGTTTTGTTTAGTTTTGAAGAATCATAATGAGATCACTTGCGAATTTGCAACAGAAATTTTTGTTCTCACAAAGTCGTGAGAAATTTCGCCTGGAATGTTAGTGAGGTATGTTCCTATGCTTTGTCTGAAGCGAGTCCATGATTTTTGTTGCTGACGTTTTTAAGTCAGAAATGGTTGTTCATGACTATTTTTGAACATCAATCTAATTCACACTTCCCTTTGGTACTCCGGTCATTCTCGCAGGGTCAACTATGAATTCAGTTGCTGTACTTTTCAGAATGTCATGATATCTGCGAGTTATACAAATGCTCGGCGTTTAAGTTCAAACTTGTTATACATTTCTTGAATCACGCATTACTTCATTCCTTAAAAAAATAATTCGAAAACTGAAATTTGAAATTTGAAAAGGAACTTTTTTTGAAAAAATCGGCTCGATAATTTTTTTGTGGTTTTCATGTAGAAATCGAGTTTCAGCTCAAAATAAAAAAGCATTCAACGAAAAAATGCGATGGTTATACTTTATCAGAAAATTTCGGCATTACTTGTGTAACTTTTCTATTTTTTCTATTTTTTTCATTTTTTTCTGTGTTCTTTTTTACTTTGTTTTGGGAAAGTATTAAACATCTACCAAATAATTGTCGAATGCCCACCAAACAAGTTCATAAAATATAGATTATACGTCCACCGAATATTTTTATTTCTGTTTTCTTTTCTCTCATTTTATTTCTTCTCTTTTTTGTGGTATTTTTTGTTTATGCTTTCTTCTAATTTTTTGGCACAATTTTACTTTAAGAGGGTCAGGTTAATTTTTACTGAGTTTTTCGCTTCGGCTTAGGTGAAGTTTATGCTAACGAGGCCGTACGGCTTAGGAACGTTACCGCATGAAAAAGTTTATCACATTATTAACTTTTTGTTGAATCATTAGCTGAATTTGTAGAACAACAGAGAAAATGATCTACTAACTACAGTAGTACAAACACTAAAAACAAAAGCCCATCAATTAAAGCGTGGCCCCTCAAGTAAAACTGTGCCGAAAAAAAACTGAAAGAAAGAAGCAACAAAAAGGAATTACTACAAAGAAAGAAAGACAAAAACTGGAAGGAAAAAAGTTTTTTTTAAAAATTGGTGGACGTGTCAAGATTATTTGGGGGACTTTTTTGGTGGACGTTCAACATTTATTTGGACGACGTCTAATTCACGTCACTTTGTTTTTAAAAAAAAAGTTTCTTCTTCTTTTCATACTTCCATTTTATTTCGAATTTTTTCTTTTTATCTTTATTACACTTTCTCACTCTCTCTCAATCCCTTTCTCTCTCGCTTTCTCTCGCTCTATTACACTTTCTCTCTTTCTCTGTGAATTCATTTTTCCCGGACATTCATGCCCACTCTCTTTTCTCTCTGCACCTCACAGCTGTCTATTCTTGTTTCTTTTTCTAATCCATCATCCCAGCTACCGTAATCCACTCAGAGCTGCCTGTTTCTCTCTCTCTTCCTTACAATCTTCTCTTTCTACAGCAGCCTGCCCCATGGCTCTCTCACCGCTCAATCTAGCGCTTCTTTATGTCAATTCATGTCGAGACATAGTTGGGTTTTTTTTCCTGCAGAGGGGTATTATAAACATGTTCCATGGCAGGTATAAGCAGGGGTTGAAAACCACTGCAGTTCCATTCTGGTCCAGAGAGCGAATTAAGGCTTACCTTGCAGCCGTCCAAGACTCAAGAAAAGGTCTTTGAAGCCTGTATTGAAACATTCTAAAACTTTTTATGAAGGACCTAAAAAGGATATGGATGAAGTTTCGAGGTTCGTGTTGGCCGAAGGATGGTGAAATGAAGCAACCATATGCAATAAATATCTTCATTTTCTGCTAATTAGGCTACCAAAATACTTGAAAAGTTCTTTTTAACTAGTTTGTAAAATTTTATCTTGTAGCTCTCATAATGAATACGTTAATCTTCGGTCACTACACGTCTGTTTTCGAATAAACAGAAAAACATTGTCCATTCACGATTAAGTCATCTTCGAATAAGAAAATGCTTTAACTTAATGCAAGCAAAATATTAATGAAAATAAACAAAGATGTGTTGATACTTTTCCATTATCATGGAAGAGTATTAACAGGGAGAGTTATTGTACGAGAAATAAAGCAACTTGAAAAGAACTGTTTTTAAGATTAGAAGAAAGAGGCAGTAATTAAAAAAGGGATAAATTATTTGTTATCAAACGAGATGAAGAAAGTACATGAAGAGGATGAGAGAATTTGGAGAGAGAGAGACAGAGAGAGAGAGAGAGAGAGAGAGAGAGAGAGAGAGAGAGAGAGAGACAGAGAGAGAGAGAGACAGAGAGAGAGAGAGAGAGAGAAAGAGAGAGAGAGCTGTGAGAAAGACAGAAAGATAGAGAAATCTGTGAGACGGAGAATGGAGAGTAACTCAGGAGAGAAAAATGGAACTTGGGCTGATAAGAATGTTTTCTTAGCTCAATTTTGTTGAAACACTTATCATTGATGAGGACATAAATTTCCAGGTTTCAAAGAATGTTTGATAGATTGATTTGAAAAGTATTTTTTTTGTGTTTTATTTATAGACCTGTGGAGGGGAGGCATGAAAACACGTGATTATGAAAATCAAACAGAAGTTGAATGAGATTAGACGGGAAATAAAATCAAAAAGCTCAACTAGTCGATAATTTTCTTTATTGATGGTTAAATGCATGGAACTTTTTTTGCTTTCTCGAAAAAAGTTGTAAATTTTTGAAAAAAAAGTAGGGAAAGAATGAACTCAGCTAAATTTCGAACCAGTTTTTATACATATGTCTTTATCTCCACAGGATGACTTGTTGAGGTCATCACTTACGTGGTATGACAATAGAGCTTTACAATCAAAAGCAAGCAACAACAACAAAAAAAAAAGAATTGAATACTGAATGGAAGGGATAAAGGGGACTTTTCGCATCGAAAGTTTTCGCATCAAAAGATTTTTTAACCATGGCATATTACTTCCTGAAGCACGACCGGTTTCAGATGGGTTACGTGCCTGAACGAAGTTAGATTTGTTGGATAATTTTAAAATGCGGTCAAACTTGTGGAAAAGTACGGGAGCTTTTGGGTCGTTCTGACCCTGGAGGTTCAAACATTCATGCAATGGCTCACTAATCGTTTCCTGTCAGAGTGATTTGGTGTATAAACGCTCCCTTGGAGCTCTGACCTGACACGCTGGTGTACAGCTAGCTCCCTTCTCCACAGTCAAACCCTGTTGTTTGTGGAGAGTGACGTAATCAGAGAAGATACACGGACATTCCTTTGCTTCCTGTATGCTCTCGCTCATTCTACCTTGTCCACAATCTCTCTTTCTCTCTTCTTCTCTTTTCTTTCTTGATCTACTTCCTCTCTTTTCCTTTTCCATGTCTCGGTCGACGGAATAATTTTGAACATCTATGATGACTTTGGGAGAGAAGTAGACAGAAATAAGGAGAAAGAAAAGAGGGAGAGAGACAGATAAAGAGAGATAGAGAGTCATTAAGAAAGAAAGAAAAACAGATAAAAAAGAGACAGAGATAGAGTGAGAGAACCGGGCCCTAGTCAGAATATCATGCTTTAATAAAATGGAAGATGCAGAGAAAGAAGACACAGTTGCCAAGGAATCGTTTAGTTGGGTGACGTTTGTTATTTCTGTTGCGCGATAATTCTGTGGCTCGGGCCAGCGGATTTGGAATGCAAAACCCGTTCCTGTCAGGCTTTTTATGAAGAAATTTAAAGAGAGAAATAGATAGAAAGAAAGAGAGAATGAAAAAAGAGTTTACAAGAGAGAGAGAGAGGAAAAGAAACACAGAGCGAAAAACAGAATCAGAGAAAAGGATGAAGAAAAAGAGAAAGTAAGCGAGAGAGAAAAAGTGAGAATAAGAGCGACACAGGGCAACAAAATCGTAGTGAGTGACTTCCGAGAGAGTAGTTTCCTATGTTATCCTTTTTCCGTAGATGATGGCTCCTAATATGAGATCTTTTATGTGAATGCCAATCACCAAAAAAGTTTTTAAAATGAAAATTTCAAAGAAGGGTACGATCGGCCGAAGTGTGTACATAACTCTAGTGTGCGAAATCCTACGATAGTTCAGTTACAGTAGGCATAATTGCTCTTTTGAAAGACCCATTACATGAGATCTATTACCTATGACAGTTAATAATCGTTATTTTGCACCGTTATTCCGGTTCATGGACCTTTTATCTTTTGTAAAAGATTCGTTTCTCTCTCTCTCCTCTTTTTCTCTCTCTATCATTTTTCTCTCTTCACTATCTCTTTCTTACTCTGGCTTTGTCTCTCTTTATCTCTAACTCTCTCACTACTACTGGCTAAGGATCGTTTGAAGGGTTTCTAATTGTCTTTATTCCTCTTTATTCATCCCAATGCCTCTGAATCTTCAGCTGAATGTTCTATTATCTGTCGGCATCTCCACATGAAAGCAGCAGGTCTTTCTTTCGGTCGCCTCATCCGTTCACCTGAGGACCTCTTCAACCACTCTAATCCCCTGCTCCTCATTACATGCACATCCATATTCTTTTGTCTCTTTCAAAGAAGAGCCTTCTTTCCAGAGTTCTTGCAGCTCTCTTTCTCTCTCCTTTTGCCTCTGCACTTTTTTCTTTTTCTCATTCTTTGACTCAATTCAACTCAATTGAAAAGCTTCCAATGTCAAAAGCATGCAGCGCCAAGAACAAAACATTTTCAAGTGTTGAGTGGAAGAGGTTGATATGTTTTCAACGATAATGCTCCAAGGTAATCATTTTCTGCTAGAAGCCGGGTTCTATCCAGTCGATTAAACGGAATGGAGCGGGCAGAAAGGAATAAATTAGGTTTCTATTAGGTTGTTTAGGTCGAGGCGAGACGAGCTTCTATTAAGCTGAGGCGAGCAGAAAGAAATTATTAGTAGTTTTTTAATGTATTATCGACCACTCTAGACATTTTGAACAATGAAGAGTTTTTATTTCTTTAATTTCAATCGTTTATTCTTCTTCTTCCTAGCGTTGTCCCGCGATGGCAGGGTCCGCTTTGTGGATCTAATTTCTCCACTTGTCCCGATCGAGGGCATTTTTCGGGCTTAGATGACTGGCTTTCAAGTCCGAATTGATGGTGTCTTGCCATCGCTGCTTCGGTCGCCCTCTTTGGTCGCCGACCGTCCACTTCGAGATTGTAGGCTGTGCTGGCTACAGTTTCCGGTGACGCTCTGGTGACATGGTCGAATTTCAATCTTTTATTGTTTTATGCAATTCATTTCAGTCATTTCTTGAGGCTCTTTCTTTCTTGACTCTAAACCAAACTTTTTGATCTTGTTATTCATCTATTTTCAAAACATCTAAAACTTGATGAATGATAAAGATTCATTCGAAATTATTGTTTGTCTGGGAATTATCTGATTTGCCTGCCCAGAGAGTACAAAAAGTTGTCATAAAAAATTTCAGTAGAACATCATAAAAAAGAAGATTATGCGCAAAAATTTAATGTTTCAAATCTTCAACTAGTTCAAAAGTTAGAAAGACAGGCACTTCTTCACTTTTGCAACCCCCACCCCTCCCAGAGGTTCTATGGGTCATGCTTCTGACTTACTTACATTTACAAAAAAGTTATTTTTACATTAAAAGTTAGTTTTACATTAAAAAAGCTTATGCTTAGGAAAAAGTTTACGCTAACGAGGCCGTACTAACGAGGCCGTAGCATAGGCGAACGAGACCGTATCAAGAAAATCACTCAATTGAACTGACCCAATTGAATCTCTTGGAGGAGGCCCCCGTTGAAACTTTCAAAACTTTCAAACCTCCCCGCACACACCAACAGAACCCCCCATTGCTAAAGTGAAGAAGTTCCGAAAGACAATATTTTCTTTAATGGAGTGAGATCTGAGGGCTGAGGGAGGCGCATCGCGAAGGATAACCTTTCAATATGGTCATTAAATGATAATTATTTAACTAAGCAAAACGTAATGAAGCTAATACTCTTAATTCAAACCTCCCCGCACACACCAACAGAACATAAATTTCAGTTTAGTACTAACCAATCACTATAATCTCAGCCAACTCTTCGGTAGATCCATTCTCAATATACAAAATACATTGACTATACAATGAAACTAGAATAAAGAAGACAATGGCGATAGAAATAAGACAATGAATAAGAACAAGACAATCACTTTACTTGTCATTCCATTAGGATCCAACCACTAACTGGCGGGCTAAGATACGTCATTTAGTTTCTTCCCTATCGCATCGCATCTCATAACATCAAACTGCCGGATAATCCTTTACCTCCCGCTCTCTCTCTCTCTCTCTGTCTCTATCTCTTTCTTTCCCTCTCATTTTCCTGTCTTCTTCCCTTATGGCTACCAAGTTTTCGATCCTTAAAAGTTTCATTCTCGAATCGTTTCTCCCTACTACGTTTCTCTTCTATTCTTCCTTTATTTCTGCTATTTCTCTTTTTCCATATACCTCTCTCTCTCTTTCCCTCTTTTATTTTCTTTTTGTTTCTGGGTCATCTTCTTGAGGGGGGGGGGTCATCTTCTTGAATTTTGATTTCGAGAAACACAAACAAAGGTTTTTTCTCCACATATGAGCCTGTCGAACCGTAACAATTTTATAGAGACTCTCTTTTCTTTTTTATCTTCCTATAAAGTTCTCTCTATACTTTTACTCACTTTGTTTTTTCTCTCTACGCCTAGGTCTGTCCACTTTTGGACATCGTCACTAAATACGTAACCGTCACCTGGAAAGTGGTTAGAGAGTGAGAGCAAAGAGTCTTTTTAGGAAGAGCCCCTGATAAGATCAAAGGACCCGTTCCTCTACCACTTGGAAGGACCCTCGAAATATTTGCGCATTGGATTAGTGGCCGAGGCCGCGAATATTCCTCAACACATACATGCCTTAGTACTAATTCAGTCCTTCCTCTCTTTCGAAACGCATCTAATGCTTCCTGACAAGATTGAATAGAGAATATGGAAAATTACACTTATATCGTAAGATATGCGAGCTAGAAGCAAGTTTCTCTATCGAGGCCCAAGACATGAATGAAGCCACATAAAACCGAGTCTTCTATCCTATTTTTTTTACAGAAAGAGTTATTTAGGGTTGTGAATGATTGATTGTAGGTTGGAAGGTCTCAGGTTTTTTTTCTTCAGAGGATCCGAGTATAATTCCCGCAAAAAGAAAGATATATTGATCAGAGATAGAGAATGAGAAGGAAGTTGACACATGTTTGCTCCAATAACATGTTCTACGTTCGTCCTCTATCTCATTATAATGCTTCAATTAAGCTATTTGAGCTTGCTTATCACTTGAGACTTTTAGTTTTATGAGAAAATTTAAAAAGTCGGAAAATTAAAGAAAAAACTTTATAATAAAAATAAGTCCTTGAAACTATTTTTGTATAAGTAAAAATTATGTTTCTGTTAGATTCAGATTCAAAATGGGCTATTAAAAAATTATTGTTTAAGTAGTCCGTTGAACTCATTAAAAGAAAAGAAAACAAGAGAGGTCGTCTATAAACTGTGATCTTGACAATAAAGAGGGTTCTTTCTCATTCAAGGTCGACTATCTATTTGCTCTGGTCGCTTCATTGCGACTGATCGGCAAGACAGAAAACGGCTTCTAGCAAGAACTGGACATTTTGAGGCGGTATCATCCAAACCACATCAAATGATCTACTCTTTCACTTCCAACACTTGAAGCTGTTTGATTTTTGGTGTCTTTTAAATTAAGATTAAAAGTTTGACTGAATCGCTCAAACATCGTTTTATCAATTCAATCAATCACTTGAGACACAATATAAAAAATTATGAAAAATATTGCTCAAAAAATCTTCAAAAGAATCAGCTCTTATTGTACAATAAATCTGATTTTTCGAAAAGAACTAATAAAATGAAGTGACACCTCGGAATCATTATTTCGTTTGAAGATAACTTTTTTTTTTATAAAAAATAACTACGGAGAAATCTGAAGCTGACTCTAGTGAAATTGAAGCTAACACTAGAACAATTAATTCTGAAAAAGTATTCATCGATACCAGAGTTTTATTCAATTGCTTTATTCACCAAAGGACAGTTTGTTCTCACCGTCACTAACATGGGAAGGGGAAAAAGAGAATGGGGACTGAAACACCGAAGCCATTGATGAATATTAAATACTTCATATCAGACTGTCGAAAACGTCAGCCAAGAAACTGAAGACGATGAGGATAATTCGCTCATTTAGAAGAGTCTAAAGTCATCGGAAAACAAAATGACTTGACATAACCATCTCTAGCACTTGAAAAACAGCAGAATGTTAGTATGTCGAAGTAAGAAAATAACGTCTAAAAGCAGAAATACTAAATTTTTGCTTTTAAATGTAGAGCTTCTCTTAACGTTCGATTAAATTTGAATTAAATGATATAAAAAAAACTGAGTGGAATGTAATCCATCTGCTCTCGGATTCAGAAGAAAATACAATTTAAAATTGAATTTAACCCCTCCAACATCTATTCTTAAACTTACTTCTTCTTAAACTTCTTAAACAAACTTCTTAAACTCAAACTTCAACTTACAAAACGAAAATTCTGTCTAGTTACAAGTTTTTTTATTTAAAATAATTCGCTGTGAACTTAACACTATTTATCAACCTGAAATTATAGTATTAAGAAAGTTTGTAACATATTGTACAATACATTCTTTTACCTTTCGTACACTCAAGATGGGCGTTTTGTACATATATCCTTCGAATTTCATTTCAAATAATCCCCTTTGATATCTTGAGCTCAACCTAACCCGGATGACCCACTTTCTTCTTTGCTAAACGCTGCCCAGATCTTGAATCCAAATAAGATTTCCGGAATCACTTGCATTATTTTAATGCTTATGTTCGCTAACAATTCTTTCCAAATGATGATTTGGTTAATGGATAAATGAAGGACATCGTGGCTCTAACAAGGATCACCTACTAGGGCCTATTTCTAAATCGATCACCTACTAGGGCCTATTTCTAAATCAATATTTTGGATTCAGCCAGTCAGCGTTATAATATGTATTGTCTTTCCAATCTTTTGATACAGCGATACAGTTTTACAAACGGATACAGCGATATTCTTTGAAGGACCCCTGCATCACTGCGAAGGGTATCTTTCTAATCTGTTAAAGTTTACAGCAAAAAATGAATCTTTATTTTTTGAAGCGGACTCAATTTCACAGGTTTAGATGCTGCTGTAAAGACAGCACTTGATAATGATGTTTGACGCAAAAAAAAAATTAAAAGGGAATTTAACAAGTTTTGATTTTTTTTCTGCTGAACTATTAAAGGGGTCTTACAGTTATAGTCGTTTAAGGGAAAAGATTTTTGAATCAATTTTAAAGGTAAATTGAAGCTCATGTTGTAGTGTGAGTGCACTATCGGATGGGGCTTTCCAACGTAGTATGTTTGTTTTCATCTTACTTTTCTTTTTCAACTTGTTTTTTTTAGAAAAAATAAGAATGGGTAAAACAAATGAAGACGTATTTTTTCAAACACATTAACCCAAAATTCAGTTTATACTTATGTAATCATTAATACAGTTTAAAAATAAACCTAAGAAGTCAAAATTGTCTCAATTGCAACAAACATTTTGTATTCGATACAGCAACTTTTTGTACCGGCTCCTGTGTCCGATAAAAGTGTACACTGTATCCATTCATTCACATAAGAGAGTTGAAAGACCTAAAAAATATCGTTGTATCCGTTTTCGCATTGTCTCATTGTATCCAAAATATACATTCATAAATAGGCCCCTGTACTGCATACAATTTTTTGCGGTATAAAGATTGGCCATTGATCACGTCAATTAGTAGGGAGAAGGTTTCTAATGAAGTCCGGCAAGGTTTCGGATATGTTTGGTGCGACCGCATGGGTAACAGCGAGTGTTCTCGCAGCAGCCTCTACTGCAAAGTTGGCTGCAGTCTCCAACTCACAGCCGTGCAGCAGACAACTCAGGAGCACGCTGTTCAGCCTGAACAAATTTTCAATTTCTGTAGTCATCAATGATCAATCTCTCAGTTAATCTCAATGATTGATGAATGGTTTGAGTACAAAAATCACTGAGTTAGCTTATTTCTCATTAAAATTAAATGTTCATAGATGGGATGCATTAAAAAAGATAATTGAAAAAAAGCTACTATCAATTTACGTAAGAACTCTTCGGTGTTAACGACTATCTTTGATCTGGTACTCAAAGCATAAATCTGAAGTTATAAGTAAGGTTCGAGAAAGACGACCCGTTAATTGAGAAAAAACTTCGAGACTGTAGACAGTTCGAAAACAAAACTGGTTTTCCGGTGGTTGTCGCAGAGATTTGCGAAGATGTGTTGAAAGCACATAAGTTTAACGGCTAAAACTCTTTTTGCTCATTTATTGTGCTCATTTTGGTTTGAGTGAGCAAAAAAACTTGCTACAAAAAGTTAATTTGAACTTTGAAATTTCAAAAAAAATCATATGCGCACTCTTAATAACTAATTAAAACCGAGAACCAAAAAGTACAAGTATTGAGGGCTGCCGGACTGTTAGTCTAGTTCTCTACCCGTTAAGCGAAACGAGTAGAGCTAATCATTCAGTTCCAATTCTGTTTAAATTGCTTAACTGCTAAAAACCAGATATAAACTAGAAAACGGACGTGTCGCCTGCTCCAGACACCGAAACCAGAGTCCGTGGCTTGACAGGGCGGAGCTGAAGGAACCTAGGAGTTACCGATCCTGGATCAGAAATCAACAGGGAGCCTTTCTCTGCGAGTGTGATGAGTAGCAGTGAGAGGGAGCAGAGCGGAGTCAGAGAGGGGAGCAGAGGAAGGAGGAATGACTCCAGAGAAGCTGGCGAAGAAAACGCTGCTGCTAGAAAGGAGCGAAATTTTTAATCATTACAAACTTTTTTAATGAAACGTTTTAAAATGGAAAGCCTTTTGAATTACTTATAAACAAGCTTTCTCTGTAGGTTAAAAAAACTCTTATGTATAATGGTTAAGTGAAAAATATATTACCCTGTTTTGTATTTTTCGGAAATTGTCTCTCTGATTTCCCTTAACCTTTCTCCGAGTGGCGTGAATTTTCTCTTCTACTGCTAAAAAAACACAAAATTATGTAATATGAATTATTACATGTTATATATATTCTATTGCTCAAAAAACCTGAATTACCATATGCAAAAGAAGAAATATTATACTCGCCGAGTATACAATCGTTGCTTCAATACCCCCTACAGTCACATGCCTTCTAATAGAATCA
This sequence comes from Allodiplogaster pararmata, assembly GCA_964056735.1. Taxonomy (NCBI): domain Eukaryota; kingdom Metazoa; phylum Nematoda; class Chromadorea; order Rhabditida; family Diplogasteridae; genus Allodiplogaster; species Allodiplogaster pararmata. The sequence goes on along the minus strand of OZ057408.1, from coordinate 13,231,051 downwards.
GAAACTCTAAGCTTAGACTTCAGGCCTTAAGTAGTAGGAGGGAAACGAATGATTTTCATCTTTTAAACAAGCTTATATCTGGTAGAGTAATTCTTTCTCAAAAAAGACGAAGTTTTTATAAATTAAATGTTTCCACGACTCGAGGCTCAAAATTAAAAATTCAATATAAAACTCCTCGCACTAATTGTAGGAAGTTTAGTTTCGCTATAAGATCCGCTCGATTGTATTTATAGACGCTCGGATTCATTGTTCAGTTTCATTTGTGTTCTTTGTTTCAGTTTCATTTTGTTTTTCATTTGTTTTTGTATAATATATATATCCACCACGTGATTCTTTTCGCGTAATAAAAAGTTCAAATTAAGATTTTGTTCAAGAAAAAAATTGGTTTAGTAGATTATTTGTACAGAAATTTTTTTTCGTTTGTTAAAAGGTCGAATTTCTACTAGAAGACAAATTCGAAGAAGTTGATTAAAGGTAAAAGAGAAAAAATCTACTAAGTAGAGGGAAAAAAGGGAGTCAAAGGACTCGAGAAAAATAAGACCGAAGAAAATCACCTGGTATATCAACTCCGAAACGCCGTAGAATCTGTATAAACTCCTTTGCATTAGGGGAGATGGCAGTAACAGCAGAAAAATTGGTTGCATCCAGCCATTTGGTCGCTTTCGACTGGTCCGTTGGATCGAACCAAACTAGGACGAAAAATCTCGAGTATTAGAACTGACGCTTTGTCAGCAGAAGCGAGCTTTATCAGCAAAATCAGAGAGCCTTAATTTTTTTCAAAAGCATTAAAACTTAAGACCTAAAAACTTAAGAGAAAATCTAATCGTGACAGGGTTCACGTTCGAGAAAAAGGGGACCTGTCTCAGCTCGTAAAACTTAAGCCTATACGAGCTTTGCTTTATGGGGATTTAGATAGACACTTCACCCAGACTCCCTTTAGTGATTTCTAAAAAAAAGCTGAAGGAACCTTTCTTGTGATTCCTCTCAGCTATTAGGAGCAACTCAGAAAGAGTGGGAGCTGAAATGTTGGCATCCATGACGATGAAGTCAGCTGATGAAATCACGTCTTCGTTCCGGCGCAACTGGACAGGAAATAATGCTGGTGTATTAATAACGAGTGTTTAGACAAAATTCGAATCAATATAGAGGTATGCACTTGACTTAAGTGAATTCCTAACTCTTTTCACTATTGACCTACCTTTTCATTATTAATTCTTTCATTTTCGCATTCTCTTTCTCTCTCTCTATCTCTCTTTTTTCTCCCTCTTTTAGGCTCTAAGACATATCATCTATCTCCTATTCATTAGTTACGACCAAATTGCTTCCGCTAATGCGTCAAATATCAAACATATCCTATGGGCGGATCTTTCTTACAAACCGCAAAAAACATCGAAAAGATTAATTATGAGGAAAGGGCACCTTTTAGAAAGAGAAACAGAGTGCGTTCGAGAAAAAAGGGGTTATCATTCGAGAAACGTATCACTAGCTTTTTCTAGGAAGGGCATATATTTGGGCATACATACATTCAACGGGAATCCGAAGTAGAGAAACTCTCTACCCAAGACTCGACCAGGGCCCAACTGGATTTTACGCTTTAAAAAATCAGATGAGAGTTTTCTACATTAAACATCGATACATCGCTTAAAATATTCTCAAATCAGCTTTTTTTTTTTCTTAAAAAAACTCTTTTCTCCGCAACTAACATAGTTGGGGGTTATTTTAGTGAGAGACTCATCAATCGCTGAGAGTCCATATCTGACGTCTCCCCGCTGGTTGATGGAGAGATAGAAGCCAGATGGAACGTCCGCTGAGTGCAGCACACGAGACGTGTCCTGTTGAAGCGAGATCATTTAGTGGGAAAGTTTCCACTCACAGGTTTTTATTGAGCGGCAAGAACTTGGAGTAAATGAAGAAGAAGAAGAAAAGTGACAGAAAGAGATAAAGAGGAAATATATAGCTAAAAACTGAGAACGAGAAAAATGAAAAAAAGTAAAGGTGAAAAAAGAGAGTCAGAAAGGAAGAGAGAGAGAGAGAGAGAAAGATAGAGAAAAAGATAAAAATGCTGAAAGTGAGATAATTGTATTAAGGATTCTGACTGTGCAATGATATTTATAGTCTTGGGTGGGAAGGAAAGTTTTTCCCGTTTTCTACAGAAAGTTTTTTTTAAAACACAAATTCAAGTTTTAATGATCAATATATGCCCCATGATTGTCAATGACCTTCTATCATCTGATTGAAAAATCGTGAATGTCCTTGTGATAGAACGCGGCTGGGTGAGAACTGAAGAAGTGGTGCACCGAGGTTTTGACCTACTCTTCGTTCTCGAAAGTTTTGTGAGCCAGGTTCTGCATTGAGCTGAATAGATGGTAGTCAAATAGAGCAAAGTCAAGTGAATATGCAGGGTGAGGCATGATTTCATAGCCCAGCTCTAGAAGCTTCCGCACAGTTTTGTTTGCAATGTGTGGCCGAGCATTATCATGCAGGAAGCGAACTTGAATGAGTTGCCTCTTCATTCTGAGCACTGATTGCCTGGTTCCGTTTATCGGGCTGACCACATTAGACATCTTCAGTGATGTTGGTGTTACGACGGAACAGTTCCCAGTACAAGATATCACTAGAGTTCCACCAAACCGAGAGTAATATCTTTATCGGGTGAAGTCCTGCTTTAGGCGTCGTTTCTGGAGGCTGTTTTTTGTCGAGCCATTGACGCTTCCGCTTTATGTATGTTGGCATAGCACATCCACTTCTCATCTTCAGTGAACAAAGTTTTCAGCCAAGTCTTGGTTCGATTGTACCACAGGAGTTGTGCAGCAAATGTCATGCGTTGATTCCTCCTTACCTCAGTAGATTCGTATGGAACCCCATTTCCGAGCTTGTGAAACTTGCCCAACTGATGTAGGCCACTCTCGATAGTAGTGTGAGAGACATCGAAGTGCTTCTTCATATCGCGGGTTGTGAGCATCGGATGACCTTCAACGAGCTGCTGAAGATTGCAAAGATTGAGCTCGACTGGTCGTCCAGAACGGTCCTTCTCTTCGAGTGATTCGCCTCTCTCCTTGAAACGTCTGAACCAAACTCTGTAGCTACTATCGCTGATACAGTCCTCGCCGAATACTTCACATAATTTAAGATAAGCCGCCGCTTATCTTAAATTATGTGATTGCTTTTTACCATTTACCAGAGAGCATAAGTATTACCAAGATTGCAGCATAAGTATTACCAAGATTGCAGCATATTTGCCAATTTCTCTCCTAAAGACTCTACTCTTGCCCACTTACAATTGAAATCCGCTGCTCTTGAAATACAGACTTTTTGTGATGAATGGCAGTTGACGATCGCGAATAACAAATGCAATGTTTTACATTTGGGTAAATCTAATCCTGGTCTTCCTTATTTTGTAAAAACCGATGATCATAGTGACATTCCATTCAAAGTTGCAGAATCACCAATAAGAGACTTGGGAGTTTTCCTTGATGTTGATTTGTCTTACGAATATCATATTGAACATGTTACAAAACGAGCAATGAGATTAGTCTACGCTTTATTTCGGTCATTATGCATCAAAAGTCCATTAGCATATATTCGTTGCTACAAATCTTTCATTGTTTTTTTACTAGACTTCGGCTCTGTCATTTGGTCTCCGTACAAAAAGAATCTCATTATAAAAATTGAGCATGTCCAGCATATTTTCACACGATTACTATGCATTCGATGCTCTTACAATCGAGAATCTCCGCAAACCCGACCTTCCTACAAGTATAGACTTAAAAGCTTCCAATTGGATACTTTCTTGTCGCGTAGAACTAAGACAGATATCATATTCTCTTATAAAATACTGAATGGATTAATTGATATTCCAATTAGTAAAATGTATAGGCTTAAGCCTTGTAATGGTCGTACTTCTAAGTATTCATTTCACATTTCCCGTACGCGTAGACTACCATTATTCCATTCTTTCGTCTTTCGTTCCGCTAGATATTATTGTAAGCTTGCCTACGATATTGTTTCTGCTCCCACTGTACTTGCTCTGAAAGCAAGATTGAGTTCTCTCGATGTATTAGAACTACTCAATCTGCAGTTACCTAACCTGTAGAGAATTTATCATGTGTTCACCATGTTCCGAGTGTTGTCGCATTTTTGTTTCAAAAATGTATGTGAATAAATAAATAAAAATAAATAAGAGAAGAGATGCTCGAATGATGAACTTTTCCCGCATTTCAGCCAGTCGCTAGTCGGAGACAAGCTAATAGAGTGAGCCTTATGTTATATGCTTATCTGAAAACATTCTAGAAAGTTCCTGGAAAAAGTTTTCAATTTTTCAAAAAAGCGGGAAGACTTTTCAGCCAACGCAATACATAGAACTTTGCTTTAAAAATTCATTAATTAACATTCGTCCCTACATATCATCAAGACAGTAATCAAAATCAGTATCATAATCGTTTTGCATTTTCTCTTCTTAGTCGGCTCAAAGTTACAAATGAGCTCTGTACTTTTAAATATCTAAGTACGTCTTTTTGAAATCTGTCCAAAGCTTATCCTTCTCTTTGCAGTATTTGGGGAGAGAATTATACTTCCCAGCCGTTCAAATAGTCCACAATCTACTGTTTTCCTTCGCAATCGCTTTGTGTTGACTCAAAAGATTGCCCAACTACTTTCGTCAAAGCACAACAGCTGCTTTCCTTGCCTACGCATCATAGATATTCCATTTCTCTCAACAAATGCACCAACCATGAGCGGTGGCTGGCCCGCTTCCAAAGCACCGCGATGTGCGGCAGCATCGCCCCCAAGGGCGGAAAGAAGGTACGTTTGGCAGGCGGAGCGAGCCAAGGCTTCTGCATGATTACGGCCCACGCCTCCTGCTCGAATACAGAGGCGACCTGGATAAGTTCCGCCATCTTCCTGCAGAGAGAGAGAGAGAGAGAGAGAGAGAGAGAGAGAGAGAGAGAGAGAGAGAGAGAGAGAGAGAGAGAGAGAGAGAGAGAGAGAGAGAGAGAGAGAGAGAGAGAGAGAGAGAGAGAGAGAGAGAGTAAGACAGCTAGAGATATTAGACAGAGGTTAACAAAGATCACGAGGGAAGATGTTTGAAAAATGAGGATTATTAAAAAGAAAAAATGATTGAGTGAAAGGAGAAAGCGGATAAATAAAGAAATAATTAAATTTTTTAGGTTTTCAACAATTTCGTTGATCATTTGAATAAAGGCAAAAGAAGATCCTCAACCAGTGAAAGCTGTTTTGAATTTTCTATTGATTCGCGAACTTTCGATTTGTCCAATAACGTTCTAAAAAATTTTTTTTAAACTGTGTGAAGATTATTGAATCGAATACCGATGATCTTTTGTGCAGAATTTGCTTAAATGTTCTGACATTTTTTGGATGTTCTGATATTTATTTAGTTACAATACTCATGAACTAAAACTTTTGTTTTCACTCAACCGTATTTAAGCACTTAATGAAATATTGAATAAAGTTATTAGTAACTTGATTTGTAAACCTTGTTCCACTTATTTTAGCCAAATCTATAAAGCCCACCATTCGTTAAAATCAATTTCGTGAAGATTCTTTCGTGAAGATCCATAACAAAACTAGATTCCTAAAGATTTTTGTAAAGAATGTGAAAAATTTTTTTCTTGTTATTCTGATTATGTTTTAAATTTCTGCTTCAGAATGTGGCAAAGACTTCATCCGGTCCCAAACTACAGATTATGGATCTACTCGGTGAATGCACTCATAATTTTTTTCCAGGTTCGTTAGGGAACTTTTTCAACGGCCTGTTTATTTATTTTTGAAGCTTGTCTGGGAGAGAATTACAAAAATCAGCAAGAAATCAACAAGAACCACATGGCAGGATAAACTGCTTACCATGAGTCTAGAAGTCTGTATTCAACTATTCTGAATGAGGAGAATATCGAAATCTAATTATGATCACAATGAGAGCATGGGAAGTTGAGGCAGGGAAGTCCAGCAACTCATCTAGGCTAAGAGTTCTCGAAAACGAAGCAATATTAAAATTTAAGCTTGAATAGTGTCATTAAAAATCAAGGCCTGAGAAGTTGCACCTGCATATTAGGGTAGCAGAAGAAACTTCACCAATTTCAAAAACCGTCACAAATCCCTTGTCACAAAAAACATTGTAGTAAAAAATGTGTTGATCTGAGTTACTCGCATCTTGAAGTTCTTGAATAATTAGTTTTCTGTGTTGAGTCGTTGAAAAGATACAGTTTGGTTAGTCGTTGTGATACTTGGCTGCTTGATCTTCGACTAACCAAACTGCATCTTTTCAACGACTAAACACAGAAAACTCATTATTGTACGTAAAATGAACTAGAAACAGATAGCATTTACGGAATTCTTTCCAGGTTATAGTTGTGATACTTGGCTGTTTGATCTTCGCTCATCCCAACGTCGAAATGCTCCCTTTCTCCCCGACAACTCCCATTTTTCTCGCATATTATCTTCTCTTTCTGGTACAGGTGCCTGGATTTCAAAAACTTTGATTTTTTTAGTTGGAGACTTTTAATTGAACGAATTGCAATCTTTGGTACGAGCATTCGCTAATTTTTTTCCAGACTTTTTCGTACTATTAGAACGCTACACTCTTTAAAAAAACATACGTAACGGAGACAAGTAGAGGAATCGATTTTTTTTCTTTTTTATCCTAAAAACAAGTTCGAGTGTGAGCTTCACAAAGCAACCCTGTTTGCCAACTTTTTATCTCATGATGTTAGAAGTTCGGGAGTTACGAAAACGATGAAAAGTCAAGAAAATGGTTTTTATAAGATGCGTGAACCAGAAAAAGCTGTCCCTTTTTGGTATATGCACTAAAATGGAGCAACAACTCGCTAAGTTTCAAATAACTAAAAGCTTTTAACATGTATTATAGAAGACTTTGCTCGCAGACGGAGCATATGTATATGCTAGGGGAAACAAGAGGAGATTGAGATGTCAAATATTCATGAAACACTTTCCATCTTCATCACTTCGCATCAGTTGGGGACTTGCCTATGCGGTCTCTTCGGTGTCTTCTGCTCTTCCCGTCTCATTCTCCGCATCTACTGGCTCCTCATGGTCGGTGATCATTTGCAAATACTCTTTAAAGTGGGCTCTGCTCTTATAAGGGTTGGGAGGAAGGGTGATAGACTTTTCGAAGACTTTAGTTCAAAAAAAGTTATCATAGGCTCAAAGCATTTGGTCTCAAAATGAACCGGACATTCAAAGATTTCGCTATTTCATACTAAATATTGTTCTTTCAAACCAATTTCAAAACTTCCGAGCAGCTAAAGTAATGAAAAGCTGAAGTGAATACCAGCTAGCGATTAGGCATGAGCAATGCTAATCAGTTGAAGAATGATGAGAGAGGAGGGGGAACGATACATTTTTTATCGGTATGCATTGGTAGTACTAGAATGCTGCAAGGTTTTTACAGGGTAGATTGAGGCAGTCGAATATTCGAAGCTGATATAATGAATAAGGGATTTTAGTGAAGAATCGTACCCAACTACTCGTATGGAACCTAGTATTCATGTTCAAGTTTCCCTAGGTTCCTTTGGTGTTTGCCGACATCGTCATGATTTTGATGTCTTCGCTCACTCTCCGCTCCGCTTTCATATTGGTCTCTTCATCTTCCAGTCATCTTCCTGACTCTCTCTGCCGGCATTGGATGGACTTTGCTGTGAAAGAAGACTGTAGTCCGCCGTGTGAGCTGCCTGTAGGAATCGAGGCCACATCAACGGCAAAAGTCCCTTGCAGCACGATTTTGTTGAGGTTTCAACAGTAGTCTTTCAAGACAATGATTCTAAACTTATTATGAAGCCAGAACATTTCTGAGTAGAACAGAGTTTAATTAATGTTTTTATCGTAAATATTCACTACAAAGTCATATTACAGTAGTCATAGGAAACGGGCAATAGTCGTGCCCAGATCATATTGGTTTCAAACAAGCATTCATAAAAAAGGGTGCTGGTGATAGTGAGTCATGTTAGTACCAAAGTAGTGGTCGTAGGGAACGGATGCTAGTCACCTACCAGTCATATTGGTTTAAAGGCAGTAGTCATTGAGAACGGTTTCAAGTCATAACTTTTTCATGTTACTAATAAGCGCTTCTTTTCTTCTATTGACTCTTCCACTCTAGATGGATGTACAGCAGGACTGACATCGTCGGCATTCTTCTCTATTTTGTTCTACTTCCCTTGAAGTTGATCGTTCTTGTCGTACTCAGGTTAAGAAAAAAAACATAGCAAATCTTTGCTTGAAAATTAAGTACTACTAGCTGAAATTGCTTTGTCAAACTAATCGCGAAAAGCCTAGTTTGCGTCTATAAATTATGTTCAAACGTCTATCTCAATGTCTAAAAGCATAAAGTGTCGAAAGTCAAAAGTATTCATTTCCTGGAAACGGGAGATTGGAAAATTGTGATATGGCTCTGGTAATTATTCGAAAAATTAACCCAAATTTCAGAGAAGACATTCACGAACTATTGATCGAGAGTGTCTATTCCAACAACGAACTACTCTACAAGTCAGTGGGATTCTTTGTTTCGCTTCAAATCTGACACAAAATCTTCTCAGTTTCTCACATCGAAATCGAGCAGAGAGAAATTTTGTTTAGCATAAAAATAATGACAAAGAGTTTGCCTATTAGCAAAAAAAAGCTTTTTAAAAAATTGTTTTACTTTGCCCGTTTCCCGGGAATGCCTAGATTTATGTTGATGTTCTACCCATGGTGTAAAGGACTCGAAAATGCCTGAAAAAAAGACAAAAAACCGGTTCTATGCATGAAATTACCATCTGGAAAACTTTTATTTACATGTTCTTTACCGCCTACAATGAACAATTGTTGAACTAAAACTGATTTCCCTACTTGCAGACACTGGGCATTGGGCGATGAAGACGACATGCGGGACCACAACATTGGAAGTCACCAGGAAAGCGAGGGCTTTCCCAGCTCATACGAACTTCATCCCTGAGCTTTTAAAGCCCAACAACTGTTCAGTTTTGCCTCTCTTAGTCCTAAGCACAACTCAAAAAAAGCTCATTTTAAAGGCTTTAACACCTGATTGATAATATTTGATGTTACAAGTATGTTTGTTTGTTTGTGTCTAGTTCATTTGCAGCCGCGTATAACTTTACTCGTCATACGATTAAGTTATTGCAAGAAGTCAACCTTAAGCACGATGGGCCATTTTTTACCTTGAAAGATCGAATTCATTAACAGTTTCCGCCGAATAAAAAATATTTTTTTATTTTATGCTCCGGTTCCTATAACATGTTTTATTTAGTATACAATTAAGGTTTTATCCCTCTTTATGAAATTTATATATCTACCAAAAATTTTGGACTCGGTTAACATTTTGAGAATCAAACAAGATCATCCATAAAATTCTATTAAATTTTTTTTGATAGATGCGGTTACAGATCTTTTGAGGAAGGAGACAATAATAGAACGGAGATCGACGTTTGAAGAAGATAGAAATCGAATCTTTTGAGTAAAAAAAAAGGTTGAATGGAATTTTTTTAAACAGAACTTTATTGAATGAGTCTAATAAAGTTCAATCGATGGTGACTTTTTCGGGTATAGACTCTTTTAGTTGATTCGACGTGTGTTCTGTACTAATGTCTGTTTAAAATGCAGACGCTTATTGATTCGGCTTCTAGAGTCTCAAATTCCAGCTATAAGCCGGGTAAAGTTTAGTAATTCAGACAAGGGGAGCATAGAGGAAACAGGAAGCCAACCGCTCAAGGTAAGGCGAGCAATAAATTAATTTAGCCATCTTTTATCAATTATAAAACTGGTTAAAATTATTTTTTTACTTTTGAAATGAATAAAAAACGGAATAACGAGAGACAAAAGTCATGCATTTCAAAATCTGTTTGGCAAATCGAACCTTCAGATCACAGTCCGAGCTTGCTTCGATGTCAATTATTGTGGCTCCTACGCAGACCTGAAATTTTTGACAAAAAACTATTTTGAGAGTTATTAAATGTCATGCATTTATTCATTCGTTATTCATTTTTTTAACATGTATAAAAAGTTATGCCATAAGGCCAAGGCTTTCCCTATCCGACGGAAAAATTAAGTGATTGTGTATAAATGAACGGAAGTGAATACCCTATCCTTAAAAATTTATGAAATTTTTTACTTGAATGACATTTTTTTAATTTCAGAAACAGTTATGCCATAGGCCATTCACATGCCATTATCGTGTCGATTAGCATTGCCTCCTAGGTAGTGCAGTGGCTTAGCCAGGCAAGAGAGAAATTACGCTGGGGTCAATCCCGAGCCGTGGACTAGACTCAATCCTTGAGATAGTTTAGTCCTTCCGAACCAGAAAAATCTTTTAAGAGGGTGGGTTTTGGGAGGTTCCGAGACAAAAAAAATAAAACAAAGAGGGTGGGTTTTGGGAGGTTCCGAGATTATCCAGATTTTTTAGGAAAGAGTCAGTGAAAAGACCACTACTTATTCATACAAGAGGGCTTTGTGGGAGCTTATTGGTTTTTTGCTCTAATTTACATAACTACCTCGCATTAAAAAATACTTTGTATCAAAAAAAATCACTTACACCTACTCTTAAAATATTGAGAAGCCGTTCATTTTCTACAAACGTGTCTTCCACTAAGAAACTTGCAATAAGTATCTAGAATTGATGGAAAGCTGAACATGTACCGATTCTCCAGTTGAGTCTCTCTTTTCAATCGGTTTACTCTTTACCTTCTGAAGAATCTTACTAGACCTAGTCAAGCTAGTTCGCAAACTCCTTGCTAACCACACGAGGCAACTTCTTCTGCTGAGTCTTCTCGACGAAAGAGGAAGACTTGACAGGGGATGAGTATGTCTCATCTTTTCCACCTTGCTTCTCCTGAAGGCCTTCTAGAGAAATTGCGAGGCGAGCAGCGACGTACGCATTGGCTTTCAGTAAGGCGATATCTGTCGGGGAACAGGCATACATATGGAACTTGAGACAAGCCGAAGTTTGATTGAACTATTGCAACAACAAAAGCCTGTTTGGGAGTCGGGATCGAACCCACCTTTCTTTCACTGTTATAGGGAATTTATTTCCGTTCAGAGTATGTACAAGAGAGACACCTCAGTTCCATTTTTTAATTAGAAAGTGATTTTGTCTTTGCTCTGAGTTAACTATTACTTCATCTAAGCAAGCGTCATTACGTCTAATGGAACTTTCAAATTTTGAAAAGTAAGTACTTTTCAAGCGAAAGATAAGCGGGCCGCCAATATCTTCTTTAGTCTTACCACAAATTGCCGTGAAATGGCAATGGATTACGGTTTTTTTATACATATGTTACTTCATTTTGCACGGAGCAATCACTATTAAACAAGATTGAGCAATAAGAAAACACCGTAATCTATTCCCAATTCACGGCGATTCGTGATGAGACTAAAGAAGGTACGAAAATGGCGGTCCGCTTATTATCACATAAAATTACTTTTTTTGAATTCTAACGCTTCATAAGATTTGTCTCTAAACATTTGTTAAAGCTAAAACTTTTCACATATGTGTAGCTTCCTTATGAAATACGCTCAAAGCAAGTAAAACTTGGAGCGAAATAGAGCGAATATCTTCAGTTTCTATCGTTTTTGAGCGTCCTAAGAACAGTCGATCTCCATGAAGCTGATAAACGAAGCAAGCATTTAAAATAAGGTTTTCAAACGTACTTGTTCTCAATGAACTTCCGCCAGTTTTCTCTGCTAGACTCGAAAGTAGGAAAGGAGTTATCGATTGGCCAGAAACTTTTTCCTTTCTGAAATTCAACAAACCTTTTTCTAAGTTCAAAATATTTGAGTACTTCATTGAAGTCGAATACTTGAAGAAAACTTTCATCTTCACCAGGGGCCACTTTCTTTAAATGGTTTAAATAATAAGGTTTGAGTACTATGTATTATTGAAATATGAAAAGAACAGTTTTTCTTATTCTTTGTTTAAAAAAATTATTGAGGTCGAAATCGGTTTAATTTGGGGATATGATTCAACTATTACCGGAAAAGCGAGCGCGTTACCAATATGCACGATGAGAGATAGGCAGATGGCTAGGTTTGATCTTGTCCAGAGGGTTAGATTTGTCTGTCCAGAGGGTTAGATTTGTCTGTCCAGAGGGTTAGATTTGTCTGTCCAGAGGGTTAGATTTGTCTGTCCAGAGGGTTAGATTTGTCTGTCCAGAGGGTTAGATTTGTCTGTCCAGAGGGTTAGATTTGTCTGTCCAGAGGGTTAGATTTGTCTGTCCAGAGGGTTAGATTTGTCTGTCCAGAGGGTTAGATTTGTCTGTCCAGAGGGTTAGATTTGTCTGTCCAGAGGGTTAGATTTGTCTGTCCAGAGGGTTAGATTTGTCTGTCCAGAGGGTTAGATTTGTCTGTCCAGAGGGTTAGATTTGTCTGTCCAGAGGGTTAGATTTGTCTGTCCAGAGGGTTAGATTTGTCTGTCCAGAGGGTTAGATTTGTCTGTCCAGAGGGTTAGATTTGTCTGTCCAGAGGGTTAGATTTGTCTGTCCAGAGGGTTAGATTTGTCTGTCCAGAGGGTTAGATTTGTCTGTCCAGAGGGTTAGATTTGTCTGTCCAGAGGGTTAGATTTGTCTGTCCAGAGGGTTAGATTTGTCTGTCCAGAGGGTTAGATTTGTCTGTCCAGAGGGTTAGATTTGTCTGTCCAGAGGGTTAGATTTGTCTGTCCAGAGGGTAAGATTTGTCTGTCCAGAGGGTTAGATTTGTCTGTCCAGAGGGTTAGATTTGTCTGTCCAGAGGGTTAGATTTGTCTTTCCAGAGGGTTAGATTTGTCTGTCCAGAGGGTTAGATTTGTCTGTCCAGAGGGTTAGATTTGTCTGTCCAGAGGGTTAGATTTGTCTGTCCAGAGGGTTAGATTTGTCTGTCCAGAGGGTTAGATTTGTCTGTCCAGAGGGTTAGATTTGTCTGTCCAGAGGGTTAGATTTGTCTGTCCAGAGGGTTAGATTTGTCTGTCCAGAGGGTTAGATTTGTCTGTCCAGAGGGTTAGATTTGTCTGTCCAGAGGGTTAGATTTGTCTGTCCAGAGGGTTAGATTTGTCTGTCCAGAGGGTTAGATTTGTCTGTCCAGAGGGTTAGATTTGTCTGTCCAGAGGGTTAGATTTGTCTGTCCAGAGGGTTAGATTTGTCTGTCCAGAGGGTTAGATTTGTCTGTCCAGAGGGTTAGATTTGTCTGTCCAGAGGGTTAGATTTGTCTGTCCAGAGGGTTAGATTTGTCTGTCCAGAGGGTTAGATTTGTCTGTCCAGAGGGTTAGATTTGTCTGTCCAGAGGATTAGATTTGTCTGTCCAGAGGGTTAGATTTGTCTGTCCAGAGGGTTTGATTTGTCTGTCCAGAGGGTTAGATTTGTCTGTCCAGAGGGTTAGATTTGTCTGTCCAGAGGGTTAGATTTGTCTGTCCAGAGGGTTAGATTTGTCTGTCCAGAGGGTTAGATTTGTCTGTCCAGAGGGTTAGATTTGTCTGTCCAGAGGGTTAGATTTGTCTGTCCAGAGGGTTAGATTTGTCTGTCCAGAGGGTTAGATTTGTCTGTCCAGAGGATTAGATTTGTCTGTCCAGAGGGTTAGATTTGTCTGTCCAGAGGGTTTGATTTGTCTGTCCAGAGGGTTAGATTTGTCTGTCCAGAGGGTTAGATTTGTCTGTCCAGAGGGTTAGATTTGTCTGTCCAGAGGGTTAGATTTGTCTGTCCAGAGGGTTAGATTTGTCTGTCCAGAGGGTTAGATTTGTCTGTGTGATAGTGTGATCATATTGCATCTCAATTAAATTTCATTGCCTCCAAACTGTGTATGAGAACATTCAACCAAATGAAGGAGTTTCAAACTATTCAACTGAACCTTCGAACAATTAAATAAATTTTGTATAAGCAGAACTCGATAATACGATTTTAGGTTTTTGAACAAAAAAACTGAACGTGAACATTACATCTTGTTAAAGTGTTTTATCAGTGTTTCAAACCATTTCTTCGGAAATATTCTATATTTGTTTCTGCAAGTTGATTGACTGCATTACGGCACTGAGCCGAAATAATATGCAATGCATTCGATTCGATCCCTAGCAGATCCAATAAAATCGGACTTTGCTTCCTTAATCGCTCTCTGCAAGGCTTCTTCGATAACACGTCCTTCTGTGTGATGATCTTTCGAAATTGGGACAGCGACTACGGTTCCCGAACGCATTCCAATTTCACTGCCTTTTTCTGAAAAGAAGCAACTACAATACAACGATTTCAACAATAATATACACTGCCACTGAAAATTTTCATTTTCATTAAAATCATTATCGAATTCTATTCAAAAATCATTATACGTGGAACAATAAATTTTTCATGCAACAATAAAATGGAACAATAAAATTTTACATGGGAATAAAGAATAAAGAATTTAAAATTGAACAAAAAGTACAGTAATGTATCGCATAGCGTTGAATGGAACCAAATGATCCAGGCGCTTACAAGAAGTTTTTGGAAACCCAGTTCGTGAAAAAAGAAGGAACCATTATCGGGGAAATTGATGCAAAAATGTTTGGTTGACCAGGAACCGAATACACAAGCTTCGCTTTACTAGCAATGACCTTTTCAAGCTTCGCTTTACTAGCAATGACCTTTTCATAGAGTTAAAATTGCACACGATTTTTAAAACTCTCTGAAAAGTTTTTACCGGGTTAAAAAAGGACTTTTCAATAAGAACCTATTATCAGGGCGATCTCGTCGATATCTTCTGTTGCAAGTTGGCCCTTGAAAGGTGTCGTAGACGTGAAGAAACCAGGAAACACATTCTCTTTACCGTACACTATGCACCCGATTCCTTTAGTTTCCTGGAAATTCTCTTCAGAAGACGATTCTTAAACCACACGAGAAAAAACCTTTTTCATTTCGTAAACGCTGGATATAGTCATTTTTATAAATTAGAATTCAGATTTACTGCTTTGCCGCAAATCGATTTTGCATTTTTATGTCTTTTCCTTCCGTTTTTGGTAGCTTTGTTCAATTCTTGAAGACGAGAAGCCGATAACTAACCATAACTTCCAAAGTCTTCCCGATGTCTAGAATTGACTTGATACCAGCACAGACCACTGTTACAGGAGTCTCCGAAAGCTCCGTCAGATCAGCACTGATGTCGAATGCTAAATGACTATTACTAACAGGTTTGCAGTGTTTTAAGCTTTGAAGTAACCGGCACTATCAGATTCAAACAATGTAAAATACTGATTGGCAACTTCTTCTAGAAAAATTTCATGGGTCAAATACTGAAACAGAATCATAGTAATATAAGAAATCATTAGGTTTTCGGTACTTTATGAGAACTCAAAATTTGAAAGGAATTTTAATTGAGTTTTTTTAATTTAAAAAAAACTTACTAAGGAAAATTAGAAGTCTTTTGAATAAGACTATGAATCGTGAAAATTCTACAATATTAAACAAACAATATTTGCTGATATTCAAATAAACTGCGGAATTCTCATTGTTAAGCTTACATCGCCTATAATACATCGTCTGCAAGACAAATACTTGTTAAGTATTAAAATAGTATTAATAAAAGTATCATTAACTTTCATCACATACCTTGCACCTCAAAAACCGTTGTAACAATTTTTCTTCATAGAATTCTTATGTACGTAAAAATTTATTCACTGGAACGTAACTACCGTTGTTATACATCTGCTCTACACAAAATTTAATTCACTAATATTGTATACCTCAAAAAATTCCAAAAATTTTACAGTAATATTTGTGTTACTTGTTGTTTCGAAAACTCAGAACTGTGTCACCTATCCACTTGCACTTGCGATCCTTTTTACTAATCAATAATGTTCATTTTATTCAACAAAGACATTTAGCCGTTCACTTTTCTATCCGTGAATCAGCATACATATTCATATAGTACCTGAACCATATTTAACTAGAGTTTTTTCAGTAATTTTGAAAATTTCTGAGCTCACACCTCGCCCCTCGTGAACAATTTATACATTTCCGAATGATATTTATACATTTCCGAATGATATTTATACATTTCCGAATGATATTTATACATTTCCGAATGATATTTATACATTTCCGAATGATATTTATACATTTCCGAATGATATTTATACATTTCCGAATGATATTTGATGCATGTACGTAGTTTTTAAATAATGTGACAGTTATCCATTGTACTTGAACTTGTTCAAGGAATAAATGAATGAGATGAAAGAAATTAAAAAAACGGAACTTGATTACCCTATATGAATGAAGGCTTGAAACAGGATGCAAAACTGCGGTGGACAAGAACCGAACCTGCGATCATTGCTACCCTAACGATATTTTTCCCAGTGAGCTGCCATTGCACATAGACATATGCATCATCTTCTACTTACAATTCAAAAGCTTTTCCATTGTGTTAGGTGAATAGAAGAATACAATTTAAATGTTTCTAAGTGCAGGTATTTAGTAAGAGGTCGGAAGATACTCACATGGCTTAGACATGTCGGCTCAAGGGGGTCTAATTTCAGCTGAAGAGTAGGTTCTTTGATGACGATCAGTCAAATTGAGGCAAGCGAAGTGGAAAAAGAGTTTAGACCCCTTTATACATTACAAACGGAATAAAGCCGATGTTTTTTTTTCGCTTTTCAAGAATCATTTTCTAACTCTCTTCGGCTCCTCTGTGCACTCCTCCGATTCCACCGGTTGCAAACACCCTTATATCGGTCGCGGCTGCTGCCCACATTGTCGCAGCGACGGTTGTGCCACCGACAAGTCTCTAATCCATAAAGAGCCGAGGCCGATCTTTCACTAATTTAAATCATAACTGCATCTAAAATCTGGGCTAATCCTGTAGTTATTTCTCACAATCATCTTCAATTCTTATTTTATTTTCCATCACTCTTCAATGTTATCTTGAACTGTAAAGTTATGCTATTTACTCAAGACACATTCTTTCCATGTGCAATCGTGACTGAGAGGACAAGGCTGATGACTCTTTCACATAGCCCTGTCGCACGGAATAGCTATGTGCTCTGGGTAGTTCGATCCCAACCCATCTATCAAGTTTTATTGAAGCGTTTATTTACAACTCGTCATTTTCTTTATGAAAATTTGAAATTCATTCCTGAAAAAAGCTGTAAAATAGAAAGTGGTTTATAAAAACGGTGTCAAACCTTTTGAAGCGCATATGGTATATCCCTTCGGGAGATTTTGACAGATCCCTTCACTTCGGCGATGTGAGAGAGAGCAGAGGAGGATAAGCCAACATGGACCGGTAATGGAAAATACGTCCAGTAACGCCCATATTGTAAAAATTCAATAACTGTGCTTATACCAAGATATGTTAACAGATAATACAGAAAGAACGAATGAACATTTGGCTAATTGAATAAGTAAATGGATGAGTGTATCAATGAAAGAATCAATACACTGATGACTAGGGAACGCTAAATGTATGAGCGAAAAAATCAATTATTTAGTGAGTCAGAAAGTGAATGACTGCATTAAAGAATAATAATGATTTAAACATACATAGAATGAACAAATTGATAAAAAGTTCTTTAATTATATATATTTATGTATACAGGACCAACCTTGCCTCCTAAAAGAGCGATGGTAGCAGGGATGGCCCCAGCATCTATGTATACAGGACCAACCTTGCCTCCTAAAAGAGCGATGGTAGCAGGGATGGCCCCAGCATCTATGTATACAGGACCAACCTTGCCTCCTAAAAGAGCGATGGTAGCAGGGATGGCCCCAGCATCTCTGATCGTCTTCTCAAGAGCGAAAGCTGTTCTTAAACGTGAATCCGATTGATTACAGTTCTTAACATTTCCTCCTCGTTTTCTCTACCTTCTGTTTCAATAATAGGTCACCATCTTTTCACCAATTTCCGACGGAGAGGAGGCATAAGTAATGGTGTAGTGATACTGAGATGAGCTGTAGTAATACTACATATAAGACACTAATTCGATTCTCTGAGAATTACATAGGTCATGAGAGACTAGGTCATCAGAGACTACAATACTAGCAACAGCGACTAACTTGTTGTCCCAAAAAACTTTAGGTCATCAACGATCACAAAACTCTCGAGAGTGACTAATTCGATGTTCGGAGGATACTTTACGCCATTAGTAATAACATTACTTCTGATGCTCTGATAATACAGTAGATCATGAGTGAATACAGTGCTCTCAAGACTGGCTAACTCGATGTTCTGAGGATACGGTAGGCCATGAGTAATTACGGTACTCTCAAGAGCGACGAGAGGTTGACCCGTCGAACGCGCCGCCGCTACCTCTTCGGAGAGCTCGAAGTATTTCGGAAGAGGTCTGGAATATGGTTTTTTGGAGAAAAAACCTCAGTGTTCATAAAAAGAGGAGCATGATCGAATCTGGTCCCTAGCAGGATTTGAACACCCTGAGACCGTACCATTGTATCCGATTCCTACCTATTTGTGTTTCTTAGTTTAACATTTTTGCTCAACCTTCATCAGGAACTTGAATGAAAGTTCTCACTAGGTAATGTTTTATGAATTATGGCATTCTATGGCTATAACATGCATCGCGAATTAAATAAATGAATGGAATAAAAAGATCTTCGCTCAGAGAATAAACCTTTCGTTTTGGATTTACACTTGTTTGCTATGTCTAAAACGTAGTATTCTTTATTTATTTTTTGCTCCTCTGCTTCAGGCTCATTCACGTAATAGTATATATAGAAAACGGCCTCTAGACTTAATCCGCCAACTTGAAAATCTTCAAACCCGAATGCTTTTGATTCAAGATGCAACATGTCCTTGACGTTGAGACGAACCATTTGTCCGAATTTTTTTCATTCACTAACTTGAAATAATACTGCTTGGCTGCTAAATTCATAGAGGCTACTTGTTTTGCAATTTCTCAACAAGAGAAAGAAATTAATGTTACAACACACGAGTCTTCTTCCTGTTGTGACATTTATTTACAATTATCTAGTTCAAGACGTGGCATAATGGTAGTGTGCTCGACCATTGTGCAGAGTCCCGAGTTCGACTCCTACCCCGAACAGATCCACTCAAACCAAGGGGTTCAGAAATTATAAAAAGGAAGAATAAAGGGAGAACGTATTCAAGCTCTATCGATCACTGCGATGACGCTAATTCAAACCGAGGGGTAAAAATTTTTGGTAGTGCTCATGCGAATATGACTCTCCCCACTTTTGCTACTCACACTAGCAGTGATCTAGTGGGCAGCAACTGGTTCTATCAGGAGAGGTCTGTTCCGCCTTCCAGGGGAGAGGGTATACTGCGGCGAGGCGGGAACAAGCGCGAGAAAGATTTTTGTTTGCATATCTAGTTCAAGGTTTTAAAGAGAAAAAACCTTCAATCATAAGTTATGGCTTGATATAATTTACATCAAAGCTTCACTAGCCTTTTCTCATGCTTAAGGTGTTTTGTTGATTTGATATGTTTTACGACGTAATCACAAAACAGCTATACCTTATTTCTTGCAGGATACCCTTCGCTTATACTGACTTTCTGCTAAGCTTTCTTCTTGTCGCGGTGAATACTTCAGAAGCAGTCAGTTTCCACAACATGCGATACTGACTGAATCATAAAATTGAACTACAGTACAACATGCACATCCGAATGTTTTTATAGGTACTTACTTCACTACTACTCATCTCACTGGCTCTCATTTCATAGGTATCAGCTTTCCAAAAAAATTTCCAAAGTTTTGGAATTCGTCATGATGTAACGCACTGGCAGTACAGATTTCGACTGAGCAACGGATCGCAAATTTGATTAATACACTGATCGGATTCACCCAAATCGAATGGGTTGATAAGTCCTCCGCTCAGCCCCACCCCTCGCCCTTCTTCTAGTACTCAACCAAACAGCCGCTATTTTCATCAGGTTTGGTCTGTATTCGAAATCTAGGGAATTGAAAAGAGCTCGTTTTGATAAGAAATTGAGAGTGAATACGCATACAATATATTAACTGACAAGGTTTTAAAAAAATAGAAAAATTCGAAAAAAATAGAATGAGAAACTTGTATCTGAAGTGAAATGGTCTGACTAAAACAAGCACGTTTTTCATTCGATCACTATGAGAAAAAGGCATAAATTGACCTCATGAGGTTTATCAGTAAGAGTCTTCCTCGTGCTGTGACATTTATTCGATCATTAGGAGAAAACGGCATAGATTGACCTCATGAGGTTTATCAGTAAGAGTCTTCCTCGTACCTCATGAGGTTTATCAGTAAGAGTCTTCCTCGTGCTGTGACATTGCAAAATCCTATTTTGGTTATTGAATAAATAAAAACACAAATGAGAGCCTACCAATGAATTACCCGAGTGCGAAAAAAAGATGAACAGTTATATCTCTAAGCGAATGCCCCACTGTCATTTCTAACTTTCTGCTCGATAAATAGAAAATACATTTCTTTCTTCCCCTATTTCTCATCTCTCTGGCAGCTCATTCAACTTTCTTATGTGTACTCTTTTTCTTCCGATCGATTTCTCTTCAAGGCTCGTGGTCTTTCTCACATATAATCCATACAAAGCAATGCACTCTTCAAGGCTCGTGGTCTTTCTCACATATAATCCATACAAAGCAATGCACTGATACGACTGACCCTTACTTACAATATCAGCAGTTGTGTCTCTTTCTTCTTCTAGTTGTTTTACGTCATTCAACAAACAAAATGGAAACACGCTTGCAGCTGGATTGGAGTTGATTGCGATTAATACAGATGAATATTTTCTTGAAGTTTAAAAACCATGAAACCTACTTTCCTATTTATTCGCCAAAAGTTAATAAAGTTTCACAACGAGAACCAGTTTATTTTCGGACGTGAATTAGATGTCTATCGAATAAATATATTTATAAATAGAGAAAAGGGGGACCCGTAGAGGGAGGAGATGGTATTGAGGAAAGGGGCCCTAGAGGGAGGAGATGGCACAACAGAGGGGAAGAGGGGCCGTATGGAAAGGGAAAAGAGGGAGATTTCAGAAACAGTTTTTGTATTTTTATAAATAGAAAATGTTCTCAAATAAAGAGAAAATAATTTTGAAGTCATCATATATTCTCTGTTATTTCTGTCCGCGTATTAGGTATGTTGTTAGCAGGACTCAGAAAATCGCCTGTTGTAATAATTTTTCGTACAACTGGGAATTTATTTTCAATAAGATTGAGTTCGAGTTATAAGAGTAAGCTTTATGTCTCCGTTCATAGGCTTTGTGTGCTTGCTGTCGTTTACAACTCCATGAAGATGATGAAAGAAAAAACATCAAGAAAATGAGCTGGGAGAAAAAAGGAAAGAATTACACCAAAAAAGGGGAAGAAAGAGACTGCAAGAAAAAAAATATATATAAAGAATTAGACATAAAACCAGAAAAAAGTATTTGGTACACGTATTATCTATGTATATTTGGAAATTTGAAGGAAATTTTCATCAAGCATTTGAAAATTGTTCTTTTCGGTTTATCGACAAAGTTTTTTCGACTTTTCGAAAAAAACTTTTTGTCGAAAAATGTTAGAAATTCGAAAAACCCGAAAACTAAAAAAAAAATACCTGATCGGGAACTCGAAGAGCAAAACTATTTTGCCTCCTAAAGAGTTCGCTTTATTCTTCGCTAGTCAATATTGTCGGATCATTGACACTTTTTACATGCAACACTCTGTACCGCGAGACTTTGTACCTGACACATTGTACCCACGACAAATCGGCAAAAAACTGATGTTGTGAAAATTTTTTATGTGGTTTCGTTCCTAACAATAAGCCGGTTTGCTTCGTTAACGTAATTTTACCTGAGCCTAAGCAACAAAAAAACAGTGAAAAATAACTGAATAATGAAAAAAAATGTCGAAAGTTTCGCGGATACAAAATGTCGCGGTACAAAGCGTCGCGGTTCAAGATGTCAGGTACAATCTGTTGCGGGTACAAAGTCTCGATGATCCAATGTCGTGTTACCCTACGGATAAAATTCTCTTGTTTGAGCGTAACCAAGAAAACTGGAGTACGGTAAGAGGGGTTGTGTCGTTTTTTGGAAGGGCTTTCGAATGTGCTCCGACGCTTTTTCTCAAATTAAAATTAAATTTGAACTCTTTCAATTTCGAAAAGTTTACTAAATACTGAAACCGAGCTAAACAATTATTTTTTTAAGCTTCCAGTTTCATAATATTGACCTGAGAAAAATTTAGTAGCGGTGGTTGAGGTTAGTGAAGCGAAATTTCAAGAATCAGGTGAGTCTTCTTAAAACACCTCCTCTCAAGGAGAACATATCACCGTGCATTTGGCTTGGGCTAGGAGTTCCGCTGTTTCCAAAGGCATCAGAACAGTCAGAAATTCATAACGGACAAAACAAAACAAATTTGTCGTCGCAAAAGATTGTCGCAAAACAAAACCTGTGTCGCAAAACAAATTTTTAAAGAACAACGAAGTAGGCTTGGCGCCGTTTTCTTATCATATTATATATCTGGTCCAATTCTAATCCTTAGTTCACTGTGCAGACGTGCAGACGTACCACCCATTCAGAGTGGCGGAGAAATGTAACAATTTAAAGATTTTGTTTTCAAAAATTTTTGTTTGAAAAAAACAATATCTAGACTTCTCCATAGCCCTTTTTCATGTTTCCTTTCTGACTTCAGAACTTGTCATGTTTCTGTTGCAAATGCCCATATGGATACTTTATATTATTTCTCTCTCTCTCTCTCTCTCTCTCTCTCTCTCTCTCTCTCTCTCTCTCTCTCTCTCTCTCTCTCTCTCTCTCTCTCGCTCTCGCTCTTTCTGTTTTCTCTCTCTTAGGCAACCTCTCTTTCTCTTTCCTCTCTTTTATACAACCAAAGAAATTATTGAGAATTGAAAGGTCTTCTCATCACAATTAAAATTTCTGGTTATTTTCGTTTGATTATTTCTTTTGTGAAGTTTGAAAAAACGCAATCAAAAGCGAACTGAACCTCTCTATTTCTGAATTAAGGAACGCAATGCTTACCGAAAGCATTTATTCGTCAAAATTTATTCATAAGCCTTGTCAAACTTTGATGTTGAATTTTCGTTTTAATTGTGTAAAGTTTCCCGAAATGCAGCATTGTTATACTTATGCAGCATTGTTATACTTATGCAGCATTGTTATACTTATGCAGCATTGTTATACTTATGCAGCATTGTTATACTTTTATTAGAAGCTGCAGCATTGTTATACTTTTATTAGAAGCAAAAGGCTGTAGAAAAGCTACTCAATACTAATATATCAACAATCTACTCCCTTCTCTCACCCCATTAAGCCTCTTCGGAAACGATGTTCTCAACCTTGTAGACTAACTGTGAGTGATTCACTCTTGGTCGAAAATTTTTTTTTAGAATAATGAAAGGTTCCGAAAAATTGATAACCAGAAAACATATAGGGGCTTTTATCTATTTTTTAGAGCTGTTTCGTTTTCTGAAGTTACTTGGCATCCAATTCAGTAACTCAGCTAAGCAATAATTTGGCTCAAGCGCTTTTACGAGTTGTTCGGAGAGAAAAAATAAAATTATATTAATACAAGTTCTACACAGACATAGTTGAAGATGACAAGGATCAAATCAAATAAAATTGTGTTGCTGGATATCCTAGATATCCAGCTTCACTCCGCCTGTCCAGCTGCACGAATAACGTTGAAGCAGTCGTTGTGGATGAGCCACTTTCCATCCACCTCAATTTCGATTCCTCATTCATAATTTAGTTATTCATTTATCAATTATTCAATCATTCATAGATCATTCAGTTATTCCTTGCAGAAACACTAATAAGTTCCTGCTTATTTCAAAGAAGCCTTCAATATAAAAATATACTGTATCCATTTTTTTAAGATGTTTGCATTTTTTTATTGAAAGCGAGCCTCTCTCCTTTATTTCAGAAAACTCTTTCTGTAAAGTTTTCTCCGTTTTTCAGTGTTTGCGCCTATTCTTATACAGACTTAAAACTTTTTCTGCAGTTTTCCTTTCTTGAAGAGTGACGATCAGCTTCTGGAGGCCTATTCAGTTTTGTTCCACTTTTGCTTCGAACTCTCAAATCTTGAGATTTCAGAAGTACTTCTTCTGTCGTTAGAAAGAAGGTTGGAATCGATGCTCGCCCAGGAACAACTTCTTCACAGAAATTATACTTACAATACAAGTGTATATACGTATGTATATTGAACTTTCAAGACATTCAGGATCAAATTTCAAGAAGACACAAGCTACCATCCAAGAAGACACGAGCTACCATCCAAGAAGACACAAGCTACCATCCAAGAAGACACGAGCTACCATCCAAGAAGACACGAGCTACCATCCAAGAAGACACAAGCTACCATCCAAAAAATCTCCATGAAGACTAAAAACTTACCGTTTGAACAACGGACAGAACTGCACAAAAATTATGAGAAAAAAACTTTTGACAGTAATGCGATAAAGAAAGATTGCTTGAAGCTAAACAAAGGGTTGGTACCACAAACTTAAGAACAAAATTAGAAAATCTATCAACGTGCCTGTAAGGATATTTTGCCAAGCTTCCTACGTATAATTGAAAATACCAGATTTGTTTCTCTATTTCTTCTCATCTTTCTTTATCTCTATTCACGTTATTCATTTTCAGTCTTCATCTCTCTTTTTCTTTCTCTGAATTTCTCTCCCTGTCTCCCTCTATCTCTCTAGCTTTTCCCTATCTCTCGCTCTCAGCAACCTTCTTCCAAACGAGCAGATACGCGCCGGACTCATGCCCCTTGGTTCCGTCTAAGTGGTAGCTGCCGCGTTCGAATGCCCACGCGTCGCTTCCGTTCACTTCTTCCGTGATGATCTTAACTTCCTTATTCTTTCGATTTCATTTTATTTTGTTTTCGTTCTTTCTATGACAAATTTCAGATACATGAAGCACTTGGTTTTAGACAAATAAACACATTTTTACATTTATCCATGCTCCCGATGAAACACGAGCGAAGAAGTTGAACATATTTCATGAGAATGTAGCGAATGGTTTAGATGATACGATCTCGAGGTGATCAAGTCCTGCTAGAGAGCGAGTTCGACCATGTTGATGAGTGGATGATTGAAGAGAGGAGTTGCAGAGCAGACCGATTTTATGCCGTCAGCTTTGGAGCCGAAATTTTTTCTGTCACTCTGTTTTGCTGCTTTCGAATGTCACCAAAACTCTTTCTCTCTTCATCAGAGGCTTGCCTAGAAAAAATTTCACACAGAGTTTTCTTGGGGAAAAGGGGAAAAACGTTTCACTCAATTTCTTAAGTGATTTCCATTTCCTCGTGAACAAATTTAACTTCTTGAAAGTTTTTCGGAACTCTCAGACTTCCTTGCATTTCATCCAAGCCTTTTCAACCTCTCCTCTTTTTACTCACTCATTTCTTCGATTAACCAATATTATAAACTCCTTTGCCAATCTCACATTATTTTTCCGAATTTTTGTTTCGGATTTTTCTCTTCTTCAAATCTCTGGGCTCTTTCGTATTCCGGTTTGCCCTTCCGGTATTTGCTCTAAGTTTCCGTGTGTGAGCATTTCAAAAACTTCCAATTTTCACAACTTTTCGTGAGAAAAATTGCGAAACTTTAAGAGAAATTGTCCATAGAAATGCTGTATTCTTATCCCTCTCAAGCCTTTAAAAAATTTATTGGGTCGTGAAGAAATGCAACTGAAGTCAGACTTTAGAAGTAGTCGAGAAGAAATGCACACATATCAAAAGCTCATTTTCGTTGCATTAATTTCACCCTGCACAAAGTCTTAGATGTAGTGTTGAAAACAAATGAGTCCTGGAGATAAATAAATGAGTCCTGTAGAAACACAAATGAGTCCTGGAGATAATTAAATGAGTCCTGGAGAAACAAAAGTCCTGAGTCTTTGAGATTCTATAGACAAACATTAATTGTGCTTTCACTTACCTGGGCTGTTTGCACTCCATCAGCCATGTCGGTCTTGAAATATTGCTCGATGCCTGAAAAAGTTTGATTTACCTAGGGATTCACTAACGTTTTCAAATTGAATGTATTTGATGATACATGTACTTCAAATTGCTTCAATTGCTTCACTTTTTGTCGTGATTCATTCGGAGAAAAAAATTATAGAGTAGAGCAGTAAGATGTACTTTGAAATATTTCAATAACGAACCAGCTCGTCCTTTAACAGGATTATGGCCGTTAGGCATGAAGTATCCATCCGGGTCATACACCGAAGCTGCGCCTTCCGCATTTCCCGCGTTGAACGCCTTCATGAAGTCTTGTTGCCGTGCTTTGATTTCTTGGAAGAGTGCTGTAAATTGCTTCACTTTTTGTCGTGATTCATTCGGAGAATCAATATATTAGAAATCTAAATTATTTTCGTATTTATGGTAACACATCTCTAATCAAAGCCGAAATTTTGTGGAACAACGAGCCAGAAACATTCCTATTTGGAAAAAAAATTATAGAGTAGAGCAGTAAGAAGCTCACTCATGTACTTTGAAATATTTCAATCTGACTCATTTCTTCAAATTAGTCTAAGGCTTTCAAGTTTATGCTCTCTTTTGAGGAATTGTGTATCTGTGCTCATCGCAGAAATTGAGTAATCGTTTTCGAACTTGAAAACTAGCTTTTAAACTCCAGACAAAGTTTTCGAGCCAAAAAAAACCCGAAACTCTTTGGAAAGTATAAGGGTTGGTCATCTTCATGCCTTTTACGAAATTTTCAGTCAAAAGGTTACGGTAGCTCTCGCACTTATATTCTCAACACTTTGAGGCTCTTGAGAAGGAAGCAGTGGAATGTGTGCAAAAAAGTTCTCGCTCATCCTGATGCGTCCGCGATGCTCGTGCTCTTGCTTTCGTGCACTGTGAGGGAAATTCACACAGTGAGGTTTCAGTGCGTCCGAGGACTACGGTACGTCTAGGTAGCACTAAAACGGAAGAGCCTTTTGTAGCATTGCTTAGATGCCGATACAGTTCACTTAATCATTGTGTCGTGCCGCAATGAATGCGCGCGCTGCTGAAGAGAGAGAAGACCAATTTTATTTTGATTAAGTTGTTACCAGCTGCAACAGTTGTTACCAGCTGCAACACATCCTCCTCTTTGCATAAACATTATTTATACAATTAGATATACAAAACGTTATGGTCCGCTTCGTATTTCTTATTGGCGTGTTTAACAAAGCACAACACAGCTAATAAGACTTTCTCACGCATTGGCAATTTAACATAGATGGTTCATTCAATAATCCTCCCGCACAAACATAAGATGGCGGGGTTCAACTCTGCATCGTAAACTAACTTTTTATTTAGTCAAAACTATTTCAAATTGCATCCTTTTACCCCTAATTCTTTTTTTTCTAAATGCATTTCAACATTAACTAGTCAAAGGCTAACTTTGAGAATGCATATATATGACTGTCCCGCATTCAGCGTATAAACTCAACAAGATAGAAGGGAACAGAAAAAGCCGCTGAGTAAAATTTTACAATAGAAACCGAGAAGAAAAAACTGTAATTCTGTGAACCGTGCACATTGAGAACACACATGCATTGGAAAAGCATAAGATTTGATGAGAGTGAAAATTTTGTGAGATGGAAATGCAGAATAATGCTTTTACTTTTAATTACGTCTTCGAAGACGTTTGAAAAACAAATTCAAACAATGAAACAAATCCGTGTATAGTTGTAATGTGAATCATGAAGGTGCAATACACTCGCATAAGTATGTTAACAAATTCGAATGCATTTCCCCCAAATACTCCCTAATTTCACGATAAGAATGCGGCCTCATAGTTTCCGGGTTACCAAAAAAAATTACTATTTAGATTACTATAAAAATTCTGAATTAGTGTTTTATCTTAGTCACCTTTTATCTTTATCTTAGTCACTTTGACACGTATACCATTCGACGAAAGTAAGTTTTCTTAATCGCTGGATTAATTTATGCCTGCCTTCTATTCGAAAAGCCTTTTCTTCAGAATAAACGATTGCAGTCAAAAAGTATGAGCAGGTTCTACTTTGAATTGAAATGAACGAACCCATTCGAGAGATGCGATAGAAGTGCGAAGAGGGCGATAAGTGAGGCCCTGAGTAACTGAGCTGTTGAGTCGAGGATATAGAGAGAGCCTCTCAGAAGTCAGTCCAGATTCCGTACCACTGCCTCTGCCTCCTTTTATACCCGAACTTCTGCCTACCCCTCTGACTGAACTTCTTTTCTCTCTCATCTTCGCTCTCTCTTCTCTTTCTTTCTCTCTTCCTTCTTTCTCTTTCTTTTTCTTTCCTTCATGTGTCTTATTTTTCCTTCTCTCTCTCTCTCTTTCTCTCTCTCTCCCTCTCTTTCTCTCTCTCTCTCTCTCTCTCTCTCTCTCTCTCTCTCCTATCAGCCTCTATCCTTTTTTCTCTAAATCTCTCACTACCTCATTGTTTCTTGATATCATTCTCCGTTTCCTTTCTCTCTGAAGAGTATCTTTTGTCTCCTGTTCTACTGCTTCCTCTTTAGAAGATGGATGAAGTAAGTAGACGCCCCGATGCATGTGGGAACTCGCCAGAAGGCTGTCTCTTATACATATGTTCTCATGTCTTTTTCTTTTAACCTTTCTATCAAACTACCTCTCCAGTCTTTCTTTTTACTTGCTGTTTACAACTCCCTGTTATTCGTGTGCTGGTTCGAGGGAATCGTCATTTCTCGGAGTAATGATGCTTTCTGACGGTCTGCACCTAGTCGTCTTCCATTCTATTGCATCTTTTCTCTTCTAACTCTCCATAGAGCTCCTGGTACAAATGGTTTCCGCTAAGCGAGAACAATCCTTAAAGGGGGGAAGCAATCTTACCTTGCCTACTCCGTTTCCTCTTCCTTTTGACGTTGTTTACGGTAGACTATTCAAAGCTCGTCTCAGAAAGCTTCACACACTCAATAAGCAGCACCGAATCATAAGAACACAGGAAAGGGATAAAAAGAATAAGATAGAAAAAGAGAGATACATTACAGAACGAAGGATAGCCCTGCAGACATGCAAATAGAGACGAAACTGAGAGGAATAGTGAGAATCATGCTAATAGAAGGGGCCGCCTATCTCTTTCTCTATCTCTATCTCTTTCTTTTTCTTTCGTTATTTCCTTCTTTCTTTCTATCTTTTTTCTTGTAATATATGTTAAGGCTCTGTATTGAAGTTGATTTGGCGTTGCCATTCGCAGCAGACGTCAACTGCAGACAAGGGAGGTAGTGTCACGTAGACTGTCAAAACTTCTCAAGAACAGTTTCTGTTTCGAATGCAAAGACGCAGGTTTTAAATGTTCTCCGATATATTTATTCATCTAATTGTCAACTGCACCGAGAGTCATTTTTCCATCACGTTCAGGCGTTAATAACTTTTCTCATCCATTCATTTATTCCATGTGCTCGAATAATGAATGGAAGAAAAGGATGGGGATGGGAAGATCATGTAAGTATAGACTTGGGTAGGCTCCTCTGTTTAAGAAACTGACGGAAAAGAAATTTAGCGACGTGGTGCTGAATAGAAAAGTCAACAACAAGAAGAAAATTCACTTTTCTATCATTAATTGTTTGAGCAAAGGCTTGCAGTTGAGCAAAAAAAAAGAATTCAAGAGAATTCTGAGACGAGCAATAGAAATTTTGCAGTGGGGGGCTAAAGTAAAATTTACCCGCTTAAAGTGTTCATTGCCTGATTGAATCGTGTACTGTGCAAGTTTGTGCGTACATCGAATGTCATTCAAATTAGAACTCTTGGTCGAACCATCATTTTTCGGCGCATTAAAACTTCGTCGTTCTTCTCATTATTCATTTTCTAACGGAATGTTGGAAATCGGCATATAAAGAGGTTCTAGATAAGAGCAGACTTTAGGAAGAATTTTTTTTGAGCTTTGTCTGCAGAAATTTATCGAATTTTTGAAAATATGGGAGATTTCCCGAAAGCGGGGTTTCTTTCTAACACAATAATGTCTATGTGAAATCTATGCCTTAAAAAACAAAAGGCTAGAAAACTAATATTACTCTAAGTCTGCTTGTGCGACATCCTCTATCTATCTCAAGCACTCGATTACTCTCTCCATAGCGTGCAGTTATCTCATTATTAGTGTTTCGATCAGCTTCATTTTTGAGAAGCCAGAAAGAGCCTCTCTTACAGTGATTTAGATAAACTGTCATCTATACTATCATCTCTTCTCTCCGAAGGATCAATTAGAAAATTATACCAAGTTTGCTTTCACTGAATCTTCAAGTTTCAAAGCTAAAACAAGTATTTGAAAAATTGACGGCTAACGACGCTTTCATGCAGTACCCTTTTTGCCCTTCAAACGCTCAATTACCTTTTCTCATATTTAACTCAAAAATTGAACTTTGCAACGAAACTTCTGTTGAAAATTTTCGATTTTGCGAAAGTTCTGTAGAATTCTTCAAAGCTTCCGCATTCCTTGCACAATAACCAAAAATGCTAAAGTATGAAATTCAATTTATTACTCCAATTTGAAGCACAGAAAACACGCGGAAAGGACTCTTTAGCACAGAGAGGCCTTCTTAATACAGTCAGGCACGTAGAAGGGACCTCAGTAGTTGTCATAACATAACTAAGCGATCGACAACTACTGCAGTACATAGTTTAATTCGATACGCTCACTGGTTTATATGACCTAAATCAATCATTCCAGTAGGTCAAAACGATTATGCTTCCCGATGACTGAGACCTAGCAGAGCGCGAAAAAAGCCTGAGGAACTTTCACATTAGATCTAACGTTCAAAAATTTTGAAAGATCCATTGCATCGGAAGCTGTCACAGAAAGCGAAAAATACTAATGGAAAACGACGCTTTTTCATGAAAAGTACATTGTTACAGGATGATAAAAGAAAATCAGCGTGAGCAGCGGAAACTGGGTCTTCCGTTAGAACAGTCTACTTTCATTAAACCACCTCGATTGGGTGACCCAGAGATGATAGGCTTCCGCCAGTTAACTCATACTACATAATTTCATTGGACAAACGAGGCAAAAGCTTCTGATCGGGAACCGTTGAGAGGCAAAATGGACTTGAAGTGGCTCGTGAACTGGTTTGTCGGCAGAAAACTTGTCTGCAAAAGATTTTCACGACAGAGCATCTGCCGAAAGAACCGGAAGATCCCTCTTCAAAATCGTCTACTCGTATTCATCGTTTAGTCCATACAGCGAATGACAAAAACAACATTACAAAAAAGGGAAATGACTTGATTTCTCTGCAATAGATTGATTATAAAAACCTTATGAGAAAGAAAAATTAGCTCAAGAGCGAAAGGTGTCGAAATGAGGTGAAACTATATGATAATGAAATGGTGGAGCTGTCATAATGCCTGCAAAGGCCGCTGCTTCCATAAATTCCACTACTAACACGTGCTTAACAATGGGTCAGTGTTATTAGTACATATATGTCTCTCTATCAGCCTCATAAGCCATGTATTATATTGATGAATCATTTATATACAAAGCGAAACTTTCAATTTATTCAAAACTTAATGGAGAGAAGAATCAAGCTGTAATGAAAGGTAAATTGCCAGTTTTCACAGACCGACTGGAAAAGAGAACAAGCGATTTTTAAAAACAGTTTTTTTTTAAAAAGCAACGCATTTAAAAAAATTTCTAATATGACGAAAGGAGAGAAATAAAGAGAGAGAGAGAGAGAGAGAGATAGAGAGAGAATATAAAAAGTTTACAATACAAGAGGAGTTAGAGTGGCGTACATGAGAAGGCAGAAATTGTGAACTGAGCGAATTACAGTGACACAGAATTAGATAACTCACTCACATACAAAAACATTGAGCGTTTTGAAATATCGATTAGCCTTCAAAATGATTGGAACGATAGAAAATAGGCAGATCATTGAAAGTCATCAAGTTTTAAGGAGTAGAGGGAGCGGTTTTTCTACGGTAGTCATGAACTGATGACTTACAGTCACGTGTTTCTAAAGACTATTCCGGATACCACTTGCATCGGAGATAGCTTGTTGGGACGAATCCTTCGTTGTTGCCTTGGAGACTCCGCACTCTTGTCCACCCATCTCCTTCATCTTTCTCCACCAGAAGAAACTCCTGAAACGAAGATCATCTTACTTGTAATGCTGTAGAAAGCATCGAAGAGAAGCTGTAAAAAAAAACTCACTGTTTTGTTGTTGAACTTTTCACTTCTCATTGTATAAATTCGCTCTTTCATTTACGCTTGCCGATTCCCCACCCTTGGTTTTTTTAGTATAGACGCTTTCTTTAAATAATAAAGAGTATAGACGCTTTCTATTCGTCTCATCATATCAATAAACCCTTTCTACTGCGAAAATTATCGAAATCATTTTCGTATTCTCCGTGTGCGTAGATTAATCAAATCAAATAACAGCTTGACGTCAATGATTGGCGTTTGTGGTGACCACTTCTGTTTTTCATAACTAAAATGAGTACTTTTCTCTCTATGCAATTTATAACATGTTTCTGTTTCCATCTGCTTTGATGTCGAAAAAACTGGGATTTTAAAGCCAAAAAGATGAGGAAATAACACGAACCTGCCCTTCAGACATGATGATGGTTCCCTCGGTTGAGCCGCCTTCGAATGCAAACAGCGCCGTACATGTGCCCAGGATGGGCATCGCCATCTCATCGTATACCTTGATACAGAAATCATCATCATTACTCAAACCTGGGTACTCCATTCGCACTGCGGATGAGATTTATTCCCCACGGTAAGCCTAACCCACACTTCTCATGTGAATTGAAATAATCCTTTCTTGATCGGACAATTTAAAACAAATTTTTTTCTTGAACGTTTTGCTATCGGCGGGTTTCAACACATTTTTAGCTCAATTCCTTTTTAGACACACTAAAAACGTATGCTTCATACTCAGATAACCCATGCTTTGCGTTGAAAAAAAACAACTATAAAATGGGTTCCTTTCTCTATGCGAGTGGTATTATACACGATGACTCCAATACTTTTCAGCTGAAGCGTTGACCTGAACTCATGAAATACTGTACCTATTCATATAGAATACTGTACCTATTCATATAGAATACTGTACCTATTCATATAGAATACTGTATCGACCTCATCCCGTCGATCGTTGTTGTTGGTAATGCGGCTGCCTTCACTGCTGACACTCTCTTCTGAGTAGCTGGCGCGCTGGCCACCGTTTGCACTTCCTCCTCCTCCTCCTCCTCCATTCATGGTCGGGATAGGGGGTCGTGGAGGGGCTCCTATAGTCCAAGCATGAGACCCTTGATTGAAATAGAGGGTTGTGGAAAAGCTCATATGAGTAAAATAACTTCATTAAGAAAGAGGAAGGGGCACTATTGATACAAAAACCAGTAAAAACCTTTAATTCAACACGCTTGGTCATGGAAGTATTCTAGATACGAAAAATGAAGACTTGAGCTGACAAAAGGCTTTCAAAAGAATTAATGTGCCTTACAATTCCAAGTCTTTGCTTGCTCACAGTCTCTCCGTTGTCTCACAATTTCTTTACTTCCTAATATCATGATACTCTCCCTCCTTAAACATCTCCTTCTTCTTTTCATTATGTTACGCTCCTATCCGCATTGGCGGCTGGTTTTTTTATAGGTAACCTACGTATGATGGTGTTCTCTTTCTATCTCATCTCATCTCATCTCATCTCACTCTCTCTCTCTCTCTCTCTCTCTCTCTCTCTCTCTCTCTCTCTCTCTCTCTATCTCTTTTTCTCTAACCTGATGAGTAATGAGAAGATGCGCCTGACTCTGAGCGGGAAGAGGGAGGTGTTTCGCTTCCTAAAACATCTTAATCATTCACTGTTAAACATCATGTCTTGAAGCATCTTCACGTACCATATTCCAGTAACCAATAGTCACATCTTTATCAGAGCAGTCAGTCGGTTACGAATAACCATGAAATGACTTGAATGACTTCTCAAATTACCGAGGGGAGGAGCGGTGTGGGCGACTGCATCATCAAGCATCAGCTTAAACTTCTGCATGTCTCTCGTGATCACTTCTATCTCTCGCGTGAACAGCACCAATTGCGCGTCACAGTCGTTCGGATTTCCAAGCTTCGGATTCTCCCTATACGCCTGAATATCAAGTAACGCATTACGGTAAAGCTAAGCAAGATTCAGATTTGTATTCACGCTCGTGTCTTATTATTTGCTGGATTACTGTCAATCAAACTTGGATAGTATAGTTCGTCAAAGGAGGGCGATGCTGGACCGGCCTGGGCATGCCACCGGATAAAACATCAGCCGATACTTTCCTATAATCTGTAATGGCGAGTCGAGGCGCCAGTAAAATAGCTTCTTGCCATTCTCCGGTTAACGAATGAGTCTCGCGAAGAGGATCGCCGACTGCGGTGCGAGTGTAGACGGAGTAAATTTCTCCGGACTCAAAGGGATCCTCACCAACCAATCCCAAAGGACTTCCCTCGACAGGACCTATGGGCAAACAGCAACATCAGTGTCAATCATCTCACTCCTCCCGGACCTCTAAATTATACCCACTCTTCAACTTATCGCTAACTTCCTCATCATTCTAGGTTCACAAAACTTGTATAAGCGACTCAGTTTTAGGAGAAATTAACATAATAAATTAAAACATACTTCTTGCCTCACACACAATCTGTTGAAAGAATGAATAAACACATCACAAAAAAGTGTCTTATTTAAAAGAATAATATTAATGAATGAGGGCGTCTATTTTGAAAGATTGAGTCATAGAATATGAAAGTGTTTGTTGAGCTTACCAATTGCATCTTGGAGACGCCCTCTCTGCTCTGGATTCGCTTCTCTCTCTCTTTCTCCAACTCGACCAACTTCTCCTTGATCCTCCTAATCCTCTGCTGGGGCGGCAGAGAGGCATAATCTCCGTTAGAGTCCTGAAGATAGGCCAAGCCTTCATTCTCCTATGGTTTCTTGGAGGCCCTTTATCTTCTTGACCTCTTGTGAGTATTGATACTCATTAAGAGAACAAGCTGTTACATAATAACTTCCTTTTCACTAGACGAAACCTATTCATCTTTCACTTTGCGGGAATATCATGGTTCGTTTCAAACTTTATTTCAAGAGCTGAATCTTACATTTTTAAAAACTCCAGAATATATACACAACCAATTCATCCTACTAACGGCGGGACTCCATTCATGTATATTACAGATTTATGTGAGCCTCTGTTTACTTTTCGGACGCTTTATGAATCACCAAAGTTAGAATCATGATGTATTTGTAAACACAAGAAAGGACCGTGTTAACAAATATTGTTGGGAGATGATAGAAATTTTTTATTTTTACAACAATATTTCTCATTGATTTTGAGCTACCCATGCACCCTATCATTATTTACTTTCAAAGGCCTTTCACAGCTTTTATATTACTTATTTTGTGTATTATATATCATGTTAGCGTTTTTCTACTTGGATGACTTACAAGTTATTTGAATTAATGAAGATATGAATGGATAAATGTTTCACGAGTTCAAACTGAATGAATGAATAATTTTTCAAAACCAACTGACTCCTTTCTTTGTATCGGATCCACTTCCGAATATCTTCTGGTGCATACTCTGCTTCCGAACAACCTTTCCTTCCTTAAAAACGACAAAATCTACAAATGTATCGCTACTGCACATACACATAAGCGTGTTGAAGGTAGTGCAGTGGTGAAAAGCTTGCTCACGGTCAGAAAGATACGGCTAGGTTCTATCCCGCTGCGTGGACTAGCTTTTGTCCGTAGTCAAGCTCACAGATACTTTTTCATGCTGAAGAGTCCTTGAACTTTAAAAAGAGCTATAAGTGGGTTATTCACTTCACAGTCTGGAAAATCTTCAATCATTACTGGTATTTTGAAAATATTCAAAACCGTCAAGATATTTACACACTTTGATCAAAGTTCGAGAAAGTTATACAAACTTCCTAGCTCCCTCACCTTCTTGAGCCCCAGCGTCGGTCCCCCGAGGATGGACCTCTTGAGAGTGCTGCCGTCGCTATTCTCACTGCCACTCCCTCCGTTCAGAACATTCTCCGGCTTTCCGAGATCCTCGAACTGAGCGAGGGGCGGGAAGGGATAGCCCGTTCGGAACTGCAAACTTCCACCTTATACCCAATCTACGGACGAAAAATGGTTTACGGAAGAAATTCGAACCGATCAGTCTCTCTTTCTTACCGAATGCGACTAGAGAATTTAGGCTGAGAAAGAAACATTAAGGATAAGTTGCCCAATACATATACACCCAACTCAATTTTTCAAATAACAAAACACTCGATAGTAATCTGCAATCACAAAAAGTATCGACTCGGTAAAGGACCTAGAAGCAAAAAAAGTGAGCGATCATAGAGAAAGAAATAGAGAGGTATAAGAAAGTAGCAAAGACTGCGGAATCTAGTTCGACTCCCTATTATACATTCCACGCTCGCATTTGCGTACTATTTTCAGATTTTGCGGGAGGAAATGACCTACCACATTCATTTATTCACTCAATCGTACGTTGGCTGACGTGATTGGAATGCGGTGTGTAGGAATTGCAAAATAAACTCTCCTCAGGAAAGGGGACATTATTGAGATTCCCAGTAAAATACTTCAGAACTTTAAAAGACATAGTAAAATCGACGGTTGTAAAACATAAGGTCACTGATAGATTCTGAACATTCAGTTGTTTGATTGAATTGGCCCCTGTACAAAGTTGTTCACATGCTAGCTTTTTTAAATCTGCAGTCAAAGGGGTTCTGGAAACGGACATATCAAGCTGAGAAGCGGACTATTAGGCTGAAAACAGAATTACCTGTTCAACAAAGACGCTAGTATCCGCGTGTGGGTCGATCACATTCACTGCTTTCGTCATGTCGTTGTGGCAATTAACAATTATGACGTTTACATCCTGCAACAAATCATTATAGCCTTTTCATTATTTCAAACAACCGTACAACTTCCTCGTACGGGTGAATATCTACAGTAGCTATCGATACGATGGAGTTATTATTGCAATTTGCCCGCTGGTCTTCTCCGGGAGAGCTAACGAGGCTTTTCGGTTTGTGGATCGAGAAACGACCTCAGAAATTTTATATAAATTTCCCTGCTCCTATTACTCTTCTCCTTTTTGATCTCGCGAGAAGAATATGCCCTAACTTTTGATTTCCCTGCTCCTATTACTCTTCTCCTTTTTGATCTCGCGAGATGAACATGCCCTACCTTTTGAAAGTGACCTTTTGTATAAAATTTTGACATTCATCAGTTTATATTTAAAAGCCCGCCCCAGACTGTCTTCACCAGAACGACGTTTCGTAGAAGAACCATGTTAATGAAACGATTATTCATGAGAAAGTAGGCCGAAAACAGACCCAGTTTGTAAGATAAAAACCAGAGAATGTCATACAAATAGACGATATGTATCGCTTCTTTATTCGGAAAACATAGATTTTAGACTCATCTAGGGTTCAAAGTCAACATACAACTTCTGTAAGATTCTCGCAGCTACACGGAAACAAAGAAATGACATTTTTTAAAAAGAATTGAACTTTCTTGGTTCATTTACCTTCTCGACTTTGATGGCCATTTCTAGAGCTGCTCGTGTGTCACATATCCGCTCATGATCCAGACACTGAGAATAAAATTGTATACAATTAAATCTCAGGTTTACAGAACTTGATTATAAAAAAATAACTCAAAAATCTACAGATTTATGAATTGAAAAACGCATTATCACACTAAAATAACAAAAATAATGTTGAAGTGCGAGAGTTTCACAGAAATTCCTACCATTCATAGAAAATAACAAAAACTACCGCTCACTCAAGCGGCAAGTCTCCGATAATGATAACACGATTGAGAAGATAAGTTTGAGAACGATAAGACATAAAGAATGAAGAGAGGACGAGACGGTGAAAAGTCAAAATACAGGTGGCGGAGTCTCCGCAGCTTCCACTTCATCAAACCCACTACAAATAGAAAGTGATTCTATACTACAATTAAACTTTTTTTAAGAATTCATTCAGTTAGTTTATGTGAACATTTAGTTAACCCAGATACTATAATATTTCCTTTCTTGATCGCAGGATCATTTTCAATTCAATTACATCTGATTTTAATCTCCCGTGTCGAAAATAACAGCATAAACTTGTGCAGAATTGCCAGTGGTGCAGAAACTGGACGGGAATCGAACTCGCTTTACCAGGTCAAGAACGATGTTATTCCTCATTTAACTACATATTAATGCCGGCATCCTTTCGCTCTTTTGATTTTCCATTTCCCTAACTTGTTCAATGTCCAAAGTGATGGAAAATGTTATAATAAGTCAATTAGGATGCCTACTTGAAGCAAAATGATCTACTGTCTCCCATCAATTTGGTTTTAGAAACAAAAGGTCAACTGTGACTTCCATTGGTGCAATCTCATTCCTATTTCGCTGATATACTCTCCCATGGTAAAGCCGTCGATGTTATTTCTCTTGACATATCAAAGGCATTCGATACAGTAGATACTATATTATTACTTCTTAAACTAAAAAAGTTAGGAATCTGCGGTAACCTCATTCAATGGATTGCGGACTACTTGACTGGTAGAATTCAGACTGTATGTGTTGACAACGAATTCTCTAGCTCATCTTCTGTTACCAGCGGTGTACCACAAGGTTCAGCTATTGGACCGAAACTGTTCTTACTGTTTATTGATGACATAAAACATGTAATTCCTCCCAATGTAAATTATACTATCTACGCCGATGACATTAAATTATTTAGTGAAGTACCAACTTTTTCGTCTGACCTCCAAACTGCCATAGACAATGTATTCAACTGGTGTCAACAGTCCAATCTCAAACTATCAGCTCAAAAATGTATAGTTACGCATCTTGGTATTAACCCCATGCAAAATTATCAGCTAGATCGTCATACAATGGCCAACTCTTCCGAAATAATAGATCTAGGAGTTGTCTTTTCGAGTAATCTTTCTTGCAATAAACAAGTCGAGCATGTCTGTAAGAAAATCTACAAACCTCGCCAATCTCTTTTTGCGCGCGTTCAAAACCAATTCTCTGGTTGTATTAACCCGTGCTTTCGTTACTTATATTCGTCCGATCCTCGAATACAGCTCGGTTGTATGGTCACCTACCGCGATTGGCTTAGTTAAGGACCTCGAAAGAGTACAGAGAAATTTCACTAAAAGAATCTTGGCTAGGAAAGGACTTACCCGTCTAGTTTACTCTGAACGTTTAAAAATGTTAAATTTAGAATCTCTTGAATATCGTAGGGTTGTTTCTGATTTAGTTTTTATACATAAGAGAGTACACGACTACTCAGAGTTCGACTTCTCTCGTTGTTTACTTTAGCTCCTCTTTCTAGAGCTATTAGAAATACCCATCCATTAAGAATCGCCTTACCATATGCTCTAAACTCCTTTAGGTTTTCTACGTGTGCTTCTAGGTCGATCACTATTTGGAATTCCTTACCTAGCGAAGTAGTATGTAATCATTCCAGCGAAGTATTTATGAATAAACTCAGAAAACTACCGATAAATTGTATTTTACCCGAGCCAATTGTCTGCGACTAAGTTAAACTAGGAAGAACACTTTTTGTAGACACACTGCCACTGTAATACAATTCTTTTCTAGTAGAATCATACTCCCATGTTTAATTTGTGATCATTAAATGTTGAAGTGAAACTGTTTTTGTGTACATGGAAATAAAGAATTGAATTTCCTTTGGCAACAGTAGTGGTATGGTATAAAGCACCAGTGGTATAAAGCACAGCTTAACAAAACCCTCTCTGTTAAACTTGGATAATATTGACGTTCTTATACAAATCAATTCTCGACTATACTAAGGTGTTACTCAATCCGGCATTGCCCATACATGCTTATTGATACGAATTCTGTTTCGTATGACTTGTAAAAATATTTTACATTGCAAAATCTTGGTTTCTCTCCGAAGTTCACTTGTCATAACTTTTTTTCAATCTACACGCTTCTTGGACGGTTGGTAACATGATGTTTCTTACCACCCACGGTTGGTAACATGATGTTTCTTACCACCCACGGTTGGTAACATGATGTTTCTTACCACCCACGGTTGGTAACATGATGTTTCTTACCACCCACGGTTGGTAACATGATGTTTCTTACCACCCACGGTTGGTAACATGATGTTTACTTACCACCCACGGTTGGTAACATGATGTTTCTTACCACCCACCGTGTAGATAAAAAAAAACTAATCAGGGGAATGTCACACTTTGGAGAGAGAGACCGAGCACGAGCGATGAGAAAAGAGAACGAATACGAACAGAGAATTTGTATCACTAGTTTTTTTTTTTCGGATAGCACACACACTTGCGCATCGAGTTATCTCGAAGAGCGGGTTAGAGAAATACCCTGGCTGGTAAGAAATAGCCTCGAATCTAGCATCAAATCGCTCACCCGGAACTTCTCGAGTACGGCGGGAAGCGCGATCTCGTAGTGCCGCTGCTGCGCTTCATTGCATTGCTGCAAGGCGTGCGCGTAGGAATGCTTTGACTCGTCCGATTGATCGTTCCGTGACTGAAAATTATACATCACCTAGACTTTCTTGCAGTGAGAGGGATCGTTTTTGTATTCTCTTTCTTGGCGTCTCGTTCTCTCTTCAACAGTCACTTGATCTACCCCTTTATTCGCGGGTGGAAAAACAGCTGCAAAAACTCATCATTTTTACTGATCTGCTTTTCAAAAAACTTCGCCAGCCTTCTATCAATGTTTCTTTCTGATGCAAGAAGTCGCTTGACTAGGAATTGGAAAGAAGGTTTCTCCTGGTAAAGACCACTTTCCTCCTGACATGAGGCAAACAGGAATTTGAGGGCGTGGCATAATGGTAGTGTGTTCTGCTATTATGCAAAGGGACCCGAGTTCGTCTTCCACCTCGGACAGCCCCACCCAAACCAAGGGGGGTTCATAAATGTTGTTATTGATGCAGATCTGGTGTCCCACAAGGAGCAGTGCTCAGCCCCCTCATATTCAATCTCTACATAAACAACCTCCCGCAACCCACAGGAAACACGCAGATGACAGCCTACGCCGACGACATATCAATTCTCTCCTCAAGCCCCTGTATTGAAACCTGTGAAGATCAGATCAACCACTTCCTACCGAAACTCGTAGAAGAATTGGAACAACGTAAAATGATCATATCCAAGGAAAAGACTACGGTCACCCTTTTCACAACCCATACAGGCGAATGTAAAAAAAGAACCCAAGGTAGAAATCCACGTAACCCTTCTGCCGACAACTAAAACACCCAAAATACTCGGTGTCGTCTTAGACCAACTCGGCACCTTCCGACAACATGCAGAATACCTTAAACAGAGAACGGCCAAAAGACTGAATATACTACGTGCCCTCGGAGGAAGAACATGGGGTCAACAGAAAAACACCCTTCTTGCAACCTACAAAACAATGACCAGATCCGTTCTCAACTACGCCGCACCAATTTACTCCCCTCAATTGCCGAGACGAACTGGAAAAAACTACAGGCAAACCAAAATAGAGCAATTCGGATCGCAACAGGAAACCTAGCAATGGCCGCACAGAGCACTTAGCTCTAGAAAGCGAAATGTTACCCATAAAGGAGCACAACACGATGCTTACCAAGCAATTCGTTGCAAGAGCAAGACTCCTCCCAAACCACCCCTCCCATCGTCGATGCATGGAACCCAAACCACCTAGAACTATTCGTAAACATGCCAAGGACTTAGAAATTATGCTAGTAGACAGTGATCAGAAAGCCGCACTTAAAAGAATACATACTGAAACTGTTAGAAATTTCATTAGATCTTGCTCACCTAACCCGAGTTCTAGGTAAGAAACCTCCCAGAATCCATAAATCAACCAATCAACTTCCCAGGGAACAACAAATAACATTATCGCAACTACGTAGTGGCTATGCAAGTTCCCTTAACAGCTACCTACACAGAATAGGAGCTGCCCTATCACCTCTTTGCCCAAAATGTTTAGAAGAGCCACATACAACTAGTCATTTATTCTCGTGTCGCTGTGACCACACACTTTTAAGAAGTATAGATTTGTGGAATAGCCCGACGTCTGTTGTTAAGTTCTTATACCAGTGATTCCTTTCTCTCTCTCAAAAAAAAAAAAAAAAATATATATATATATATATAAAAAATAAAAAATAAAAAAAATATAAAAAAAAAATTTAAAAAAAATAAACCCCGAGAGAGAAAGAGAAAATAATGTAATTAGATAAATGATGTAAGTAAGGTTATTGTTTTCTGAGCCATGTCAAAGAAGACCTCGTCTACCCAGCCGGAGACCTACGGCGGGCAATCTACAACAACAACATAAATGTTGTTTGTGCTCATGCACAAATCTGACTCTCCTCACTGCTGCTACTCACACTAGCAGTGACCCAGCAGTCAGCCACTGCTTCTACCAGGATAGGTCTGTCTTGCATCTCAGAGGAGCGCGTACCCTGCCACGAGGCGGGAACAAGCGCAAAGAATAGTAATATTTTTTATGAAGCTACATAGAAAGAACCATAAAGATGGACTAACAAGGGCGGTTTGCTTGGCTTTCTCCAAGTCAAGGCGTGAAATGTCCATGTTCTTCTCCGCCTTGTTGTACTTCAGATATGCCGCTTCCGCTTCTTTGAAGGATTTGCTAAAACAAGTCTTCGATAATCATCTCACTGCTAGGGTCTACATCTCATCAAATTCTTCCTCGCTCTTCGTTCTTCTAACGAAAAAAATAAATCCGGTGTTGAGAAGGACTCGGACACTCGGACACCGCCAGAAATTAAATTTATCGTCATTCCAGTCTACATTATTCAATTCATTTGAGTCTCTTATCTCAAGTATTCCATGAATACGCATTTTAATACTATGGACTTGTACCCACGTCGTTTGTGTTCTTATAAAGTCTCCTCCATCAATTTTGTACTTTTAGTTTTTTGTCTAATTTTTTATTATTTTGTATTACATTTTACTTTTGTATCTCTTTGGAATCTCATTTTAATTTTGTATCTCTTTTTACTCGATGAAAATTTTGTATCTCTTTTACGCGCGTGGGCCAGTTCCGATGTTAGGCTGCGCACTGTTTTGCTCACCGACCGTTTTCTACCGTAAAAAAGTAAAACTAATTTGCTCACATACAGTCAGAAACATACGGGTTTTTTTTTTCCGTGCGGGAGCTTCCTGATTAGCAATAAAATGACGCTGTGACTGTCCAAATGGAGCAACTTTTGCATTTTGAAAGAGTCTTTTGGACAGTCACAGCGTCATTTTATTGCTAATCAGGAAGCTCCCGCACGGAAAAATTCAAACAAAACCCGTATGTATCTGACTGTATGTGAGCAAATTAGTTTTACTTTTTTACGGTAAAAAACGGTCGGTGAGCAAAACAGTGCGCAGCCTTATGTTTTGATGTATGACTTCTCCATAGACTATCCATATTATCACTTTTACTAAGACTTTTCAAGATTAATAATTGTCTGTATTGTTCAGAGTTTTAGTCTTGAACAAAGTGGGGTATACCTGTACAACTTCTGTTGCTTGGCCATGACTTCTCGGGCTGAGTTGAGGGCATTGTTGATGACGGTGAGGTCGGCGAGGTTGTGCTTGCGAGATTGTCGATGATGGGCCACCTGCGTAACTACACCGCTTAGGAAACCCGAAAATTCTACTGGTTCTACAATACTATGACTGTATCTTATCTGCGGGTAACGCGTATTTTGTTCAAGCGTTATACAAGACGGCCAAATATATGTTTGTACGGGGAGCGGCTAATTTGAATGGAAAGGGAAGTAAACAGGCGTTAAATGAAAATGGTCTAAGGCATGTTTGTACACGCCGAGCGAGTTGGAAAAGGGGTGGGGAGCATAGCTCGCCAGGATGTGTTGAAAATTTCTTTTTGGGCAGATGACCGAGTGACCCTGGCGATCAGAAAGCGGGGGGGGGTAACAAAATTTTTGGTCTGTTTTCTGTGGTCAATTGATCTTTTGATTCGCGTAGCAAGGGTCGGAGTTCAAAATTCGACATTTTGATCACTTAAGAACGTTAAGCTTTTTAAAAAGATCATTTTATGTCATAATTTTTCACTATAAAAAAAATTTCTGGGGGGCCGGGGGGACGACCGGGAGAAATTTAACAAGTTTGGTGAGCTGTGATGGGGAGAAGCAAAAATAGTGGAATGAGAAGTAAAGGAAAAGTAAAAAAGAACGGAAAAAAGAGAGAATGTAGATCATTTCCGGCACGACTATGTATGGGTCAACATAGCTGGTCCGGTAACTATTCAACCCAGGGGTTTAATAGTCATGTCAGACCTTCTGTCGGCGGGCCTCTGTTTTCCAAATCACAAGGGGGGACCTTTATGTGTAAAAACAACAAAAAAAATTCACGGGCCACTGTTTTTTTTTCTATCGTAAGGGGGGAACCCTTAGGTGAAATTTTTTCGTTTTTGGCGGGCGTCTTTACCTTTTTCTTGAACACTAAAAAACCCTTGATTCAACCCCTGGAAGTGAAGGAAAAATAAATTAGAATAAAATGAGCAGATAATGAAGATTATTTTGGTGCGAACATATATTCCCCAAATAAGCAGGTTCAATTACTATTTCAGCCCTGATCAGCCGCTAGTCGGAACAAAGGGTCAAAAAAGATTATCACCTAATACTCAGCACAGAGGAGAGACTCACATTGGCTCTGTTGTCTACAAGTGTTAACAGAACCTATGAGGTAGCAATGGTATGTAT
Source organism: Allodiplogaster pararmata (assembly GCA_964056735.1). Taxonomy (NCBI): domain Eukaryota; kingdom Metazoa; phylum Nematoda; class Chromadorea; order Rhabditida; family Diplogasteridae; genus Allodiplogaster; species Allodiplogaster pararmata. The sequence goes on along the minus strand of OZ057408.1, from coordinate 13,186,441 downwards.
AAGATAAAAACTTTTCACCTAATAAAAGACTCACTTTAGATGCGACGAAAGGCGCATAATAAAAGACTCACTTTAGATGCGACGAAAGGCGCAGCTTCTTTCCGCAAGAACTCCGCTATCACCTGAGAAAATCATCTTTTTTATTAATAAAACTTTCCAGTGTTTCTTAATATTCACGACCGCCTCACTCTTAAACACTGTTCTTCTGAAGCATATCTCTCCAGGAAGTACCTCGTTTGCGGGCCCATGTGTCTTTGGTCACCGCTGGTACTACAATTTTGGACCTTGTAGAGACCCTTATCACATTTTCTTCCATCTCTACCGCTCCCTATTATTTTCTATCTTAAAACCTCCTCACTTCATTGATAGCAAAGCGCTATTTCCCTGTCATCTTTCCATCTCTTCAACTTCTTCACTCAAACATACGTTCTTTTTTCTTTCTCACTTTAGAATAATCCGACCGACATTAGACATAGGGGTCATTCTTCCAGTATAGATGAGTTATCAACATACCTTGAATCGAGATCCCAGAGAAAAGGAGAGAAAATAAGAGGCTTAAGATAAGGGAAGAGGATTAGAGAAGACGGGGAATCAAGGGTCTCTTCCTAGAAAGAAGCTTCTGCATATAATCAAGCGAAATAGAGATGAAATGTGTTTTGGTTGTTGAGAGAGGATAAATCGAGAATATCACAACAGAAAGAAATGAAGAAACTAGAGAGGGAGATGGGGGGAGAAGAAAAAAAACAGACAGAAAGAGAGACAGGGAGAGATTAAAGAGGCATACGATTTTTCGGTATAGAATAGGAAAAAAGCGAGAGAGAGAGAGAGAGAGAGAGAGTTTTGTATGAAAAACGAAAAACATCGAATAATTCACGAATGTCTGTAGATTAATTATAAACATAGCTCAAAAAACTTGTAAAATTTTTCCCAGTCGCCCGCCCGATCTCCCAAAAAAAATAATTTTATGTTGAAAAAATATAAAAGAAATTTATTTGCTTAAAAAATTAATGGTAGTAAGTAAACGAAATTTCGATTGTTGAACTCCGGACCACGCTAATCGGAATTGAATTTTGACTCCGGGAATCAGACCAAACATTTTGTTGACTACCCATCTTCGTTGGCTCGGTAACCCGCCCCTTAAACACACTCTGGTGACTATGATTACAGGGTGGTCCATAAATAAAGTTACAAATGTTCGAAAACATTTCCTGGGAAAGTGACCGCACGTAGCGGTCACTTTTCTCGTTTTCCTGATCCCCCGTTTTTTTTAGTACGTGTCAAGTGAGTTGCGATTGATTCCATCGATGTTTAGGGTAATGACAGCGTCGAATCGCTTGCGCATTGCGATCATTCGCCTACACACTCTTGGCCACGCTCCTACTCGCATTGCTGAAACGCTTCGCCTGCCTCGCATGACAGTGTATCGAGCGATCAAAAGATTCGAGGAGCTTGGCACATCTTTGGACCGTCCAAGGCGAGGTCGTCCTCGCACTGTTCGCACGACACCACTCATCGAAAACGTTCGGAGTCGGATCAACCGAAATTCACGACGAAGCATCAGACAGATGGCGCAGCAGCTCCCGATGAGCCGAACTTCATTGAAACGAATAGTCACGGAGGAGCTGGGACTCAGGTCGTATCGTACACGGAAGGCCGCTTTTCTGTCGGCTCGCAACAAGTCGGGAAGAGTCAAAAGATGTCGCGACCGTCTTCGCCGTACGCAGCTAGGCGAACATTTCAATATGGTGTCCTCTGACGAAAAGCTGTTCACCGTGGAAGAAGTCCACAACTCAAAAAACGTCAGAGTGCTTGCGAAGGACGCAGAGCAAACCGATAGCAAGGGTAGAACGGTCCAACGCAGTGCACATCCAACTCAAGTCATGGTCTGCGCCACAGGAAAAACACCGCTTGTTTTTGTCGAGAAAGGCGTCAAGATCGACACGGAATACTACCTGAACATGTTCTGCAAGACGTGCTCCATCCATGGTCTCAATCGCATTTCAATCAGAGGACATGGACCTTTCAACAAGACTCAGCACCAGCCCACAAAGCTAAAAAGGTCCAAACGTGGTGCAAGGAAAGTTTTCCCGGCTTCATTACAACATCAAAATGGCCGGCCTCATCACCCGACCTGAACCCGCTGGATTATTCCGTTTGAGCCTACTTGGAGTCCAAGGTCAACTCTCGCTCCCACTCAAATATTGATTCCCTGAAGAATGCCCTTCAGGCAGAATGGGACAACATCGGAGTCGAATACCTCCGTACAGTGGTAGAGGCGTTCCCAAAGAGACTTCGAGCTGTAGTTCGAGCAAAAGACGATAATTTGAGCTGAACTTTCGCGTGAATGTTGACATTTATGTTGTTGATAAAATATGTTAATTTGAGATGATTTTCTCTGTTTTGAAAAAAGGTATAACAATTCCAATTTGTAACACTATTTATGGACCACCCTGTATATTTTGCTATGAACAATAACTTAATTCTCCGAGCTCTATCTTTACCCGCCTCCTGAAGCAGAAAACTGGTGAAGGCGGAAAGAAGTGAGCCAGGATGGGGAATCGCTGCGCCTACTTTTCACATCTAACCCTCGGGGGTTGATACACGCATAGGTCGATGCTCTGTTTACTGTACATCTCCCACGTCGGCGTATCGGAGAGGAAGGCCTTCTATAGTTATCCAAGGTCGTACAATTACAAAGTAAACCCTTATTTCATAATAAACTTCTGATTCACTCCTGCTGCAGGATTCCTTTCAACATGAAAGTTTCAATTTTTATGGAAATTCAGTTAATACGACATGTTGAACACATGTTAGGCGCCATTCAATTGTCGACTACGTTTGATTTTCCAATTCTGTCTATTCTTGTGGTACATTTTGGATTGAATGGGCTGCCGAAACCTCCCGAGACGATCAAACTGGTCGGGTATGCGGATGATCTGACAATACTGGCCTCTCACCCTGACTGGAGAGTTGGAGCTGACAGACTGAACACCTACCTCCCAACCCTCACCAGCCATCTTGGGGAACTAAAGATGGACATCTCGGCAGCTAAATCCAGTGTAACGCTCTTCACCACCAACACAAAGGAATGTCGTGAAGTACCAGAAGTTGTGGTCAACGGTGAGCCACTTCCTCCAAGTAGAACCCCCAAAATCCTTGGTGTCACCTTGGACCAGATGGGAACCTACCGTCAACACGCCGAAGGACTAAAGACAAGGGCAACAAAAAGATTGAAGGTCCTCCGAGCAATCGCAGGAAGAAAATGGGGACAGAAGACCGAAACAATGCTGAACACCTACAAAGCAACTACAAGAGCAGTCTTGTCTTACGCAGCACCCATCTACTCGCCCCAACTTGCCGAATCACATTGGACTTCCTTGCAAGCAGCACAAAACAAAGCCATTCGAATCGCAACTGGAAACCTTGCAATTGCGGACACTCAGCACCTGGCATACGAGAGCAAACTTCTTCCAGTCAAAGAACACAACCTCATGCTCAGCAAACAATTCACCGCCAAGGCCAGGCTTCAGCCTAACCATCCATCTCACCGCATCTGCACTGAAGCAAAACCTCCCAGGGCAGTCAGAAAGCATGCCAAAGACATAGACATAGTATTAGGTGACACGGACTATAAAGTGGCCCTCAGAAAAATACACACGGAGACAGTCAGAGATTTTCTTAGAAATAGTCGACCCAACCCAGTTCTGGGAACTAAACCTCCTAGAATACATAAGTCCACGTCCCAACTATCCAGAGAAAATCAGATAACTCTGTCTCAATTGCGAAGCGGCCACTCTAGTTTCCTTAACAGCTACCTCCACCGAATAGGGGCCAATGAATCTCCCCTCTGCCCACTGTGTAGGGTAGAGCCGCATACTTCGAGACATATTTTTTCGTGTCGCTGTAACCCCACTTCACTTAGCCCTATCGACCTTTGGAATAGGCCGCACTCGGTTGTTGATTTCTTGTTCAATTAAATCTCTCCAAAAAAAAAAAAAAAAAAAAAAGTGAAAGAGAAAAAAAAAATAAAGGAGAGTAAAAAAAATAAATAAATAAATAAATAAAAATAAGAGAGAGAGGAAAGAGAGCGTGGGCTTATAACGCTGGAGGGTCGAGAGCTTCGACGACTTCCTCAGTGTCTCGCGAAGGAAGATCTACCCGTTGGGCAAGACAACAACAACAACAACATTTTGGATGGGGGCTTTGGAATATCGCTCTGCTCAAGTCTTTCATTCACATTCTGATGGATGCCAATCGGCCACCGGGAATAATCATAGTAGGAGAACAACATTTTATTTTTCAAAAACTCGAGAATGCTCCAGTTATTACATATACTTTCCGACCAATTCCCCCTTTCCCTTCCACCAACTCTCTTTTCATAAAAAAACAACATCGAACCACATGTTTCTTTCTTCTTCTTCCTTCTCACTCAATATCTTTTATTCTCTTACTCCAAGCTTTATCTTGACTTTTTCTTCTTTCTCAATCTTAACCTCCGTTTTCTTTTCTTTTTTTTCTTCATGGTTAAATTTCTTAATTTTAACTTTCTCCTCAATCTTGTGATCTCTGTTTCTTTCGTATACTTGTTTCAAACTTACCTATCTCTATATGTTTATCTACTTTATAACTCTAACTCGCCTTTTCTCTCTCTCTTTCTGGCTTCTCTTTATCTTTACCCCCTTTCTCTTGCCCTGTCTCTCTCTCTATCTTCTCTCTCTCTCTTGCTTTCAACCCGTCTCTCTCTCCCTCTCACCTCATGCTGTCCTGCAAGTGCGTCCCACTCCCTCAGAACGAGGTTGAATGCCCGCAGAGTTGTATAGCATTTGCTTCCTTCTTCATCCTCCTTCTTCTTCGCGATATTTCTCTTCACGAGTGCCCTAAAATAGCGCAGTTGACATGAGAAAAGAAGAAATACTGGAAGAGAGAGAGAGGAAAGAAGAGAGAGAGAGATTCAAAAAGGATTGCGCAACTACGAGAGCATCTAGTGCGAGCAATTAAAAAATTGACCTTCTGAGTTTGAACCAAAGATTTTTTTTCTTACCGAATGATGAGAACTCAAGTCTCGTTTCGCTAGAATCATAAATACATCGCTGAGATTATTTTGAATTTCAGAGATACGAGAATTTCAGAGGTAATTAACTTTACTCAATCCCTTTATATTCATCTACAGTCGTCTAAAGCATAAATCGAAAGCAGAAAGAATTTAGAGCAGAATGCTCCGATAACTTCATTCTTCACTCTTTCGATTTCTCCTTCATCTTTCTCGAATCTCTTGTTCATTTTCGCACGTTATCCTCTAGCTCGACTACCCGTTATTCAAGAAATTCTGCTGTATTAGGGGTAGACAGTCGATTTCATGAAGACTTGAAATATCTTACCATACCTGACCATAAGGGTATCTGACAATCTCAAACCAAAATAAATTCATAATTTTCGGTAGGACTTGACTTATCTTTCTCATAAATGAATCGATGATATCTAAAAATTCTCATCACTATTTCTGTAAAATACTTTGATTATCCCGAATGTTCATGCGGTAATTCTTGGACTTATATGACTATTCATGTAGGAACTCTGAATTTCATTACTATTGACTAGAAAAGTTCATTATTATTGCTCAAAAAAGGATGAATCAGAAAAATAGCACTCAAACTACAGAGTTGAATATTTTACTGATTCACCAAAACGGAATGAGCTGTTGTACAACAAAAAGAATGAGCAGACAGCAGTTGTATCGCAAAACGCTGGCCTCTCTCAATACAACTTTTTCACAACAGGCAGATGTATATCATGTTTCGCGGTGTTTAGCGCGCATAAACTGCGCTATCGCGTGACTGAGGCTTGCGCAACTGTGGTGTGCGACGCCATCTGCTTTTGCGACCTAGATGCTGCCGATTCGGGCTTTTTTCTACGCTAACCTACTTGTTTTCCTCTCTCCTGACCCTCAATCTAGATAAATATGTAAGAGACGAACCAACTAGTAGACAAGGTAAGGTTTGAGTGCTCATTTTAGAATAGAAAAAGGGATGAAGAGAAAAAGATTGATATAGAAAGAAAAAAATAAATAAATAAAGTAAAATAAAGTAAACAACACAGTATTATTCTGTGAAAGTATACAAACAACTACTTTTCGCATACCTCTTAATTCTTAATTTCGGCGTAGAAAATTTTACTAAAATGAGAATAATATACACGTAATATCTATCATGAGTGCTCTCATAGCTCACCAAACTTGTTAGATTTCTCCCGGTCGCCCGCTTTATCTCCCAGAATTTTTTTATAAGTAATGAAAATATAAAATACTCAATAAATAAATGAATGCATGATCAGATGAAAAAAAGAGAATTATTGATTTGTGTAACCTTAGCTTAGCGGCGTATTCTTCTTCGATAGCCGCTCTCTCTTTGAAGAGTGTCCCCACTTTCTCGAGGTGATCAATGCCTTTGTTCGTGTGTGCCCCGACGACTTCAGTTTGGTCCTGAAGAAAACTCATTTTAACTTCAGTTTATGTAACACTCAATTTGCGTTAAGCAACATCGATAAAAACTTTTTTAGTTTCACAAGTTTTTCATTAAAAAATAAAATTTTAGATCCTTTATTATTTTTTTAAAAATAAAAATCAGCTTTTTGTTGAATTTTTTCTCATATTTCATCTGCGAACTTATTTGTTAATTGTGAAGACCTTAATTTTCGAACCCCACAAACGAGGGCTCAAGAAATTTTTCTTGGAGCTTCGTTTTTTTCTACCCCTGCTACACACCAGCAGTAATCCAAGGAGGTAATCCTGCTACACACCAGCAGTAATCCAAGGAGGTAATCCTGCTACACACCAGCAGTAATCCAAGGAGGTTCTGAAAGATCAGTTCTGTATCTTGCATAAGAATAGGGCGTATCCCGTTTCAAGGCGATAATGAAAAAGAACCTACACCATTTGGCTTCATCCAAACACGAATACTTCAGATTAAAGAGATTGTATTCAGAGTTTTACGCTTGCAAAGTGCAGTTGCTAAATATTTCCATAAAATTTAATCTATCAAAACCAAATCGATCATCAGCTCTCATAAGCCCGTTTCTCGTATGTTTCATTCTGTATATTATGGATATTCTTCACAGGCCTCATTCATTTAATACTTCTATGCGCTCACTCGAATTTGAAGGGTTAGTGGGGAGATGGACCGAAAAAGTTGTGGACATACAAATATCGAGAGGGAAAAGAAGGGTCGAAAGGTTAAGAGAGAGGGTTAGAAAGAGAGAGAGAGGAATAGAGAGAAAGAGAGGGAGATGGATACGGAGGGGTCAGAGAGAGAGAGAGAGGGATAGAGAGAGAGGGAGATGGATACAGAGGGGTCAGAGAGAGAGAGGGAGATGGATACGGAGGGGTCAGAGAGAGAGAGAGAGGGATAGAGAGAGAGGGAGATGGATACGGATGGGGTCAGAGAGAACGAGAGAACAGAGGAAGATGGTAATACGATATTTGTATAATACAACTGCATGTCTCAATCCTTTGTGTTGCAAATCGTTCTTTACTCGATTGCGTGCTTGTCTACATACAATTGTAAATGAAGTGAGATGAAATACAGTGCTACTGATCAGCATTGCTATTCTCTCCACTTCAGAATCAGTCGCCCCTTTTCTCCTGACTTAGTAGCCCCTTCCAGCAGTTATTCCCCTTTCTTCTAACACAACAATCCCTTTTTTAGTCACACATTCACTCTTTGCAAAAATGCTACTCCCCTCCCCACACGCTCATTCCACCCTTCCTTCCTTCTTTATTTTCTGCGAAAATTCTTATTTATGTTGTAAACTTGTTTTTTTTCCCTTTTTGCTTATTTTTTCTGATATTATTACCTGAAGCATTGTATTTTATAAAAAATCTCTTACTGGAGAACTCTTGAGAGATTTTTACGAAGAGTGAGGGTAGACTGTGAGCAACATTTCAGGGTCTGGTAGAAGTCAGGATTGAGATTATTGCCTTGTTCCCCTCTCTCCGGACACTCAGCTGCTTATTCAGCCCCCTCATTCGATCAAATAAAAGACTCCCTCTATCTTAAGTGCTTGAAGCAATAATGAAGGAGAATGAGATGGAAGAGAAATGGTAAGTGAGAGAACAAGAAAGAAAGAAAGAAAGAGAGAGAGAGAGAGAGAGAGAGAGAGAGATTACCAGGAAAAGGAGGAGCGCGGCGGGGAAGAAAAGGAAGTTTATATTGTTCTCTAGAGAGGATGAAGGCGCTTTCCACTAATAGAAGTAATAGAGAAAGACCGGAGAGTAGAAAAAAAAAGGAATTGAGAAACATCAATCGAGTACATGCTAAATTATGCTTGCTTTTGCTGCACTTCATTATTCTGAAATTCTAGTGCCTTGAACTCTTCGTGATAAAATCGATCAGTTAAGAAGCATCTAGTCGACTGGCTACTCTCAAGCTTTGAAAGTGACCACTTGAGGAGCTTCTAGCTGATTGACATCTGTCAAGTTGTCCCTCACTGTCTCAGCTCTGAGTTGGCATACATCATTTCATTTCAGAGCATGGCCCAAAGTGAGTCATGTATATCATCATTCTGTTGATTCAACCATCGCACGGAAAAAAACTAGTCCACCGGGCGGGATCGAACCCAGCCATCTTTCAAACCGAAAGCAAGCACGTTACCATTACACCCCATTACTATTCCGTGCGATAATACTATATGAAAGGCTCAATTGCTTTGCTCTGCATTCTGTGTTTATGCCATTTTAGTTTCTTTTTCTCTTTAACCGGACCAGAATCCGTTTATACATTACGTTTCCCCCCTTGACTTCTTCCTGGCAGCCACTGGGCCCCCGCCTTCTCTTCCTTTCGCAACCGATAAGCCGATCAGTGGAGTAAAAAGAAACCGGGTTACAAATAGAAGAAAGAAGAAGCATAAACCCTTCTTTGAGGCTGCTTGTCAAAACGCTCCGACTTTTGCCACTAAATGACATAAACAGAGAATTGAAGAGAGGGAAATACAAAGAGAGATATGGAGAAAGAGGGAAATACAGAGAGAGAGATGGAGAAAGAGGGAAATACAGAAAAGGAGTGTTTGTTAGGGAGAAAGAGAGAGACCATGTAGGGCAAAATGGACAAATGGACGCAAAAGAGAGTGAGAGTTTAAGAAAAAGAGCAATAGAGGGAGAGTGAATGAAAGATAGGAGAGAATTTAGGAATTACGCAGCCGAACCTCTAGGGTAATATTGGTCAAGAGGACTCTTCTGGTCACCACGACAACAGCTTCCCCGGTTAGCCGTGTGAAAAGCTCTTTGGATGTGTCCGTCAAGACCCATTATAACCCATGAACAATCGCCCGGCTAATGCATTTTAGCCTACGGAAGTACGCATTCTCGTGAACTATGTATGACAAATACTTGAGATGAGGTATAACTGAAAGTATAACCACCGAAATCTGAAGTCTCGTTACTCTTTCTCTGGATTACGAAATACTGAACTTCTTCGTATTGAGCTTTTTCCATTTCCTCCACGACTGTGGGCTGCTTTCTGGTGCGGTCAATGATACATGTCTCCCTCTCTTTTTCATATATGTATATATAGCACTAATAATCTCCGACGACTAGGGCACATTCACACGGCTGAAAGCTTAGAAAGCCGCGGACGATGGGAAATTCTCGATGTGTGCCGGAGAGACCGGAAAGTCCTTCTCTATAGAATTTTTCGAGAAATTTCTCTTGAGCACGGAAAGGAAAGCAATGTGGTTCGATAAAACCATAAATTATACCTTGGTAGCCAGGCAGCTTTGTGTGAGAGTCGTTTGAAGACGAGAATGGAGAGGAAAGGGGTATTATAACTTCATGCTAGAGAGTAAGAGCGATGACGAGATGGGGGAGAAATAGCTGAAGAGATGGAAGCTGCCAGAACTCGGTGACCGAGGCGATTTAAAGTCATGCATACAAAAGATTGGAAACAAAGCAAGGAAGCAAACGTCTATTAATAACATCTTCGCCGCCAAAAACTGCCCAAGCTCGGATAGAGTACTAGGATTGTGCGTTAAAGAACAGGAGCGCCCAAATTCTGTACCTTCTCTGGATAAGAAAAGTAAAGGGAGAGTAGACACAGAAGCTAAGCCACGTTGTTGCGATGCGAGCGCTAATTCAACGAGACAAGTCAAATCGAAAAGTCAGAATATACTTTGTTTTATAAAGGAGTAAATTCCGAAGAGAAAAAGAACAACTCGTACAATGCGCTAGCTTTTCCGACTTTTTCAATTCATCCCTCCGCCCGAGTTAGAGAAATATCATTCAAACGATTCTTCCATTCATTGTCAGTGCACAATTGGAGGATCCATAAGTTGACATTGCATAGACTAGCTAAAGTATGCCAGATAAGAATCGTGTATTCATTGCTCTCTTCAATACAAATGCCCCGATCAAAAACGACTTTGAAATGTTTTTAATGAAAAGCGTAGTCGTATTATTCATTAGTCTACATATGGTTTTTCAATCTCTTTAAACTTAAAATCTTTCTGAATGACTACTTAATTATTCTATCTTCTATTTGATTATTCATTTATACTTACTGTTTTATTAAAAACGACCCTTTCTGACTATACTCAACTCTCTCCGCCTACAAACTACATTAAAAACGACCCTTTCTGACTATACTCAACTCTCTCCGCCTACAAACTACATTAAAAACGACCCTTTCTGACTATACTCAACTCTCTCCGCCTACAAACTACATTAAAAACGACCCTTTCTGACTATACTCAACTCTCTCCGCCTACAAACTACATTAAAAACGACCCTTTCTGACTATACTCAACTCTCTCCGCCTACAAACTACATTAAAAACGACCCTTTCTGACTATACTCAACTCTCTCCGCCTACAAACTACATTAAAAACGACCCTTGCTGACTATACTCAACTCTCTCCGCCTACAAACTACATTACTCGTTCCGACTGACTATATATACCCTTCCTTTCTTTTCATTTCAAAATATAATCAATGAGACTCGAATCGGGGGAAGCGCGATAGGAAGAGAAATAATTGAAGTTGGGAGAGCAATCGGATAATCAAAGGGGCCGACCAAAGAGAAGTGGAGAGTGAATTGGCTGGCCACATGTGTGACCTAAACTGCGACTCTAACGACCATTTCAGCGAAGACGATATATTTAACAAAAAACGTCCCCGTTCACTAACTGAATTGGATAAACTGAGAGTAATAATCATCTCTAATGAGAGCGTGAGAAGAACATAATTAGCTAGTAACGGCAAAGCATGGCTATCTCACATGAGCGAGAGAAGAAAAAAAGACGAAGCATGCGGGAACTTTCTCTCGCAATCTTTTTTTTAAAACATAAGTACTCGATGTGCAATTGTTTATTCAATAAAAATTGTTTTATTCGACTACACCGTCCCACTGGGGGTTCTATAATGCATACGAAAAAGACAAAGCTTCGCAGAAACTGAGAACATTTTTTAACAGAAACCGGCTGGTGAAAAACGACTGAGAATTATCGGGAGAGAGAGAGAGAAAGAGAGAGAGAGAGAGAGAGAGAGAGAGAGAGAGAGAGAGAGAGAGAGAAGGTAAAGAAGAGGAGTTCCTATCTAAGATTCCAACTAGAAAATGACAACAGATACCTGGCGAAGTTTGAAACAGAGGTTTGTCCCGAGAAGGTAGAACTTTAACGTTAAACTTTCGAGGCATAACAAAATAATCATGGAAAAGTCATTCCCTAAACAAGGGTTTAGTACCTCGACTCAAACAAAAGGCTAAAACATTCAGTTCTCAATACTTCGTATTGACTGAAGTTTCAGACACTTCGTCTCTAGCTAACTCCGCCACCGAGTTCTCATGTCTTGCAAACTCACTATTTAGTCTTCCGTCAAGTTGGAACGAGCAGTCGAGTAGACCTTATTGTTGAAACCGAGCATTACAGACTAGTCTGTGATATGGGCGTTCAAAATTCTCCATAACGCAATATAACTGTACTCTTGAAACTCGCATGGAAACCTTGGCTGCAACGGCGAGCGCCCGGTGTCGCTCATCCAAAGCATCCTCGAGACCATTCCTCCTGGCCGTCTGCTGCAGGAGATCCAGGACAGACGCCCTCAGAGCTCCAGCGGTCTCGTATGAGAGCACCATCTACCGCTTGTTCTAGCAGCTCGGCAGCTCAGGCTGGTGCGACAGAGGAGCGCGACTGGAGTCTCAGAGGGACGGAGGGGTGCAAAACGGGGAGACTCTTAAGCGAGGACGGGGAAAAAGAGCGACAGTGAAAGAGGAAATGAAGGAACTGCGTGCTGCCTGTGAATTAGCGCTCACTCGGATAAGAGAGAAGAGAGCGCGAAAGCGTCGAGAGAGCACAGGAGATTGAGAGGCAACAAAGGGCAAGAGTGCTAAGAGAGTGCACGAGATCGGATACTTCGTTGCATGTTTCTTGTAGCCGCACACACTATTTCCTCCTGTCTCTGACTGTATGAGCTTTAAGACTCCACCCCTTTTCTTGCCTGGGGTTTGACATCAAAGCAATTCTTGCTAATTTGAATGAAATACCTTGAACGTATCAAATCGGAGTGAAGTAATAAGAAGTTATGATACTTTTTGCCTAAGAGAAAATAGCAAGCAAAGTAGTTAAGAAGAGAAAGCCAAGAATTCCAGAGAGAAGACAAGCATAAAAAAGAAGTAGCTCTAAGAGCATCTTCAACTTAGCGGTTAGGAAGAAGGGAAAGAGAGGAGAGAGAGAGAGAGAGAGAGAGAGAGAGAGAGATGAAGATGGAGTGGAAAAAGAAAGAAACAAAGAGCGAGAGAGATGAGTAGCGAAAGGGAGACAATGATCAAACTGCGCGCGAGGCTCAGAATTTTTTTATCATGTTGTTGCTCACTTGCCTTTTGTTCAGTCTCCAGCTATCTGAACGGTCTCTGTTTTCTTGTCTTCTTCCCTCGCAATGCTTCTTTTCTGTTCTTTCTCTCTGTCTTTGTCTCTCTCTCTCCTCTTTCTAGTTACCGCTTTTTGATTCTAAAAGATATCTTTAGAGGGGAGAAACAGTCAACAGTTTGCCTCTGCAGGGGGTAAGGGGTGGAATGGGGGTGGTTCACAGGGACGGCTTGATGACAGCATTCAAGGACGGCTTGAACCTCATAAAACATCTTCTTGATGGTTCTGTGTTCCGTTTGACTTTGCAAATGCTCTACAGCTTTACTCTCTTCTAGTTGTGCCGCAGTCTCAAAATACATAGACCCTGGGGGTGGTTCACAGGGACGGCCTCATTGTAATACTCTGATCCTTAGAGGCTCTTCCTGGTCCCTTTTAGGTTTAAAAGAGTAGGGGTGAAATGATATTGTCCTATTGTCTGCGGGTGTTTCTCTCTTCATATTAACAGCCTCCCTTTTTTATCAGTTGTAGAAAAGAGTGTTATGTGACATTTTCAGAACGATAAAATATATTGCTCTTGCCATCAGCAGGCCCTTTTTCGGAATTAAATTGATTCGATGTATAAAGGTCATCTTAGATGTTGAAAAATTCAGAAAACTACCACTCTTCGAGCGGGTACACAAACGAATCATAAGCGAGGGATTCTTCACAGTGTTGACCTTTTTTTAATATCCCATCCTCTCCTGTCTTTGCCCTTTTCTACATGCTTGGTTCAGATTTTTCATATATTTAGCAAAAAACAGTAAATAACTTATTTTTGATCATTAGACAGAGCTAGGTGATGCATAATGATGACTGATTTGTATCCTCTTTGGATTAACAAACAAAAATCGTAGAGAAAGGAGGTAAAAAATTTTGCTTTTCTCTTTCCCTCGGGACGGCTGCGATGTAACGTCCATAAATAAACCTGCCGTAATGTTTTCCTTCTTCGTCCTACTCGAATGGCCGCTTTGTAACGACTCTCAACAGACCTCAGTTTAAAAAAAAACCATCTTATATTATCGCCTGAAGCCTCTGCAACCCTCACTCCTCATGAGATTTCATCTTCTCAAAAACCCTATTATGCTCTATCATACATTGTGTGATAAAACAATTCAATTCAATAAAAAAAGATCAAAATGAAAGAAGTCTGTCGGAAAAAGAGGATAACCTATTCATTTTAAAACCTCACCACTTCGAAAAAACGGGTTTTATTGCAAACAAGAAGGAATCTAGAAGGAAAAAAAGAAGGGAAAAAACAACTGAAAGAATTCATTAAACGTGAATAGAAAAGACATTTGAGCAGAAAATGATTGGTTCCCAAAAGAACACAGCTGCTCGACTATTTGGTGGCCATCAGTGAAATCTGTTTTGATTTTTCCATAAGTCGATCGCTAGAAAAGGCTAAAAAATTTCCAATTTTGACTTGACGAAACCGGTTGAGGCTGACTAAAGAAACGGTATATTTAGAAAAATGAAGATTATTTCTTATTTAGCTGAGAAAAACCCGATACACTCATTTTGAGTGAGGGAGAGGGTCAGTAGGTCGGTCGCCTGGAAATTTTTTGCCAGTTGGCAGTTTGCCTATGTTGGTGGCACAAAGATCTCTTCCATATTTATTGAATACCTTTGTTCTCTCCCTATCTAGAATAGTGAGAAGCAAGCGGGCGTTGCGGGGCAGAAAATCAATAAATTCTGAAGCGCCCCGCTCGGATCTGCCGCGGTCCTAGTCGTTTTTTTTCTTCTTCAATATTTGTAAATCGTAAGTGAGCCATAGGTTACCTTAATTTGTAAAAAAAATTCCACGAGCGAGAGGCCGGGTATAAAATTTTTTCGGGTTTTGTCTGTTAATTTTATTCCTTATTGTATTTCCTTAGATTTCCAAATTTCCTCCAAATCGATGGACCCCCTTCAAATCGATGGACCCCCTTCAAATCGATGGACCCCCTTCAATTATTTTTTTTTAAACTTAGAATCAATGAAAAAAAACATTTACTGTAAAACATTTACTGTAAAACTGAAATTTTTTGTGACCTTCGATTCGTTTTCCACTTGCAAAGAAAAACTATTATTTTGTTCTAGACAAATCTATAATAGTATGTATAACTATTAAAACTATTATTTTGTTCTAGACAAATCTATAATAGTATGTATAACTATTAAAACTATTATTTTGTTCTAGACAAATCTATAATAGTATGTATAACTATTAAAACTATTATTTTGTTCTAGACAAATCTATAATAGTATGTATAACTATTAAAACTATTATTTTGTTCTAGACAAATCTATAATAGTATGTATAACTATTAAAACTATTATTTTGTTCTAGACAAATCTATAATAGTATGTATAACTATTAAAACTATTATTTTGTTCTAGACAAATCTATAATAGTATGTATAACTATTAAAACTATTATTTTGTTCTAGACAAATCTATAAAAGTAAGTATACATTTTCAAAGGGTAGATTGTCAAAAAATTCAAGAACATAATCGGTTTTCCTAATATAACACTTTTGTAGTCTTTGATGTGAATTTGGTAGATATAACGCTATGACTATTGATGCCACAAAGGATTGGCATGTGTGCACATAAGTTGCTTTATAGAAAACTAGTTTGAGAAGAATTTTTTCCATTTTCGGGTGGGGGGCCGGGCATAGGTAAAACATGCCTTGGTTTTTCAAAAGATTGATCGCCCGATTGAATTAAAAAATTACCAATCTAAAGAAAACCTGTTTGGTCTGAGTTACAACTATCAGGCTATGTTCAGAAGAACAAAATCTTTAATTTTCTTCTTATATCACAGGAGGGACTGGCAGAGGTTGAAAACAGAGATTCGCGAACAAAGGGCAGGAATTGAACATTCAATTCCTGACACCGACATAGATTTATCCCATGTTTACTCTCTGGGCACTCACTGATGAGCCCCAGAGGTCTGTCTGAGCGGGGGCGAAACAGACTTTTGTGAATTAACGTCATCGCGGTAATCAATTGTGATTGTGCTTTAATACTTTCTCCCTTCATTCTTCAATCAATTTTCATAATATAATGATCCTTCGTGTTTTGTTGCCGTGAAAAAACATCCCCGTTACGAATTAATTGACATCTGAAGTAATTTTTGCATCCCATGCTCCATCAATGTCAACAATTAAAGTGAAATCATCATGAATGATGGTTTGTTTAGCTGTGTGTAACGGAAAAAACGGACAAAGACATCAAATGAAGAAAGAGCCAATTTTCCATTCTAATGCGTAGATCCGTATATTTTTAGAAAGCTTACAAATCTCAAATACTAATTTTCACATACTTTCTAGTAGTGTTAAAACTCGAAAGAAGCTCGCCTAAGACATAGAGCAGTCTTTAAGATAATTTTTGTCGAATTTTCTAGGCTTTTACGACATGACTCTAACAATTATTATCAAGTTCATCCGATTATCTCCATAGTTAATGTTAAATTATCTCCATTAACTTCACCTTTTCAAGCTCTTCCTGTGTTTCTAACACTGATTTTTAAAGTGAAATGCGTATGCGAATCCCCACCACCGTTGTAACCACACTAGACTTAACCCTCTACCTTTGTATTATACATTTTTTGATGTTGCGGATTTCATTGCCAATTGAATGCAAAGACTCGTGAAAAAGAAGTCAAAAGCCCGAACTATAAAAAGGGCAAAAAGAAGAAGGCAAAAAAAGAGAGAGAGAGAAGAAAGAAAAAGACGAGAGTGAGGAAGACTGTTCTACAACGAGAAGCTCGCGAATGCCTCCATCACCTCCAAAGGAAAACCAGGCGGGCAAGAAACAACAAGAACTACCACCGCCACTCATGTGCAATAGCGTTTTTTTAAACATGGTTAGAGACGAGAAATAGAAGCTTGACGGAATAATAAATGTATTTTTGAATTGTTATTGTACAACACTAATGGTTTTTGAATCAACTAGAGACGAGAAATAGAAGCTTGATGGAATACCCCATGGCTTTCAACTCCAGTGAACAGACCGCAATTCTGGATTATTAAATGGAGTATGTGCAATTCTGGATTATTAAATGGAGTATGTGCAATTCTGGATTATTAAATGGAGTATGTGCAATTCTGGATTATTAAATGGAGTATGTGCAATTCTGGATTATTAAATGGAGTATGTGCAATTCTGGATTATTAAATGGAGTATGTGCAATTCTGGATTATTAAATGGAGTATGTGCATGAATAATCTATGATTTGTGTGTGTTGAATCGACTGTGCCAGTTATCTATTCAATCCAATTGTTCCAAAATACCTTTTTAGTTATGAAAAAAGCCTAAATAGTTTTAACAAATAAAACACCCCAATCTTCCAGAATCACAAATAAAATTTGATTTGTGAAGTTATTGCCCTTTCTAAAAGTTTTAGGTGATTTTGAGCAGAAAATCGCGAGCAAAAAAGTTGCATCTTTTTAAAGGTTTGAGAACATTAAAAGAGAAAAATGAGTGCTACATCCCGAAAAGAGCTCATAATGCGTCTATCTTCTCAAATATCGAAAAACTATTTATATGATATCTATCGACGAATGTTTGAACGGTAATCATGTTTTTCCCTTAATTTGCCGATGATGATCAACAAGACTAATCATGAGGGTAGCACAGGCTTAGGAGAGAGACCGAGGGTGCGCCATGAGGAATTAAGGACGCAAACAAACATAGCACCCTTACCTTTAGTCTTTTTTAGATAGTGCATATATTCACGGACATATTTTACTCGCAGTTCGGGTTGAAACACCTTGATGGCACGCAGAAAAAAACTGTACCAACATTGAAAACTTCATAAATAGTTTAAAAAACTTAACTTAACAATGCCAGTCTATAAAAAAAAGTTTAATTTTGAACGTTTTTTCAAGAAATTTCCCTTACCAAAATCCAAAATATATTCAACAATATTTTTTGTTCATTGGTAAAATATGTCTTGATTTTTCAATAGGTCGATCGCTGAAGTAGGTTAAAAATGTCACTTTCAACTTGATGAAATCGATTGATGCTGAGTTATGGCTAATGAGACGTTCTATTCAAGTAGGAAAATGAAATTTTTTTATAGCTCTGATGCATTCATTTCGAGTTGGGAGAGGGCCACAGGGTCGGTAGGTCGGTCGCCCTAGGAAATTTTTTGCCAGTTTGCAGTTCACCTAACAAGAAGGTTTTGATACTTATTACAAAAAAATTGCTTCAAATCTCTGCCCAATTCAACTTGGGGGGGGCTCTTTTCGCTGCGTTCAAAAATTTTTTTTTAAATACAAAAAATGTA
This sequence comes from Allodiplogaster pararmata, assembly GCA_964056735.1. Lineage (NCBI taxonomy): Eukaryota > Metazoa > Nematoda > Chromadorea > Rhabditida > Diplogasteridae > Allodiplogaster > Allodiplogaster pararmata. The sequence goes on along the minus strand of OZ057408.1, from coordinate 13,168,281 downwards.
AATTTTCTTATGTGCTCTCGTTCGCCTAAGCAGTACGGCCTCGTCAGCGTAAACTTTTTCCTAAGCCTAAGCATTTTTAATGTAAAAAAATTTTTAAGGTTTTTTTTTAAAAAAAACATCCCCCCCAGGTAAAGCACGCCCCCCCCCAAGTAAAAAAAACCCAAATCTCAAGTAAACGTTAGAACAGGAAAGCCCAAAATCATTCTCAAGAACAGTGATAAAATGTTCAAATGTTTTGTTAAAGGATCTCTGTTTCGAACATAGATAGACTACCAATTGAGAAACCGTTTCCTAGGGTGACCGAGCTACCGACCCACTCGCCCACCAAACTCCCAAAAAAAAATTCTTGATTTTAATGGGTGAAAATTTGAAGATACCGCATAACTATTTCAGAATGTTTTTTTAAATAGTCATTACTTTCGTGATTTGAAAAGTGACAACTATTTAACCTGCACGTGTAACCAATCCATTCAAAAGATATGTTTTATCTATGGTTCAAAACCTAAACAAAACACTTTCTCCATTCATATCAGACTATTGGATTGAACCCTTTTTTGCAATGAAATAAATATTCATTGCAACGTACTATACAAAGTTCCCTCACGGTTTCTGCAGACATCTTTGGATTTTTGAACGCAAAACTGAATGCCCGCTTCTGAAAAGTAACTCACCCATAATTGACCCCAATGGGTGGGTGGCGGAGCTGTTAAGGCCATGCGTTTTTACTCTTCTTTGCGTTCTTCTTGCCTCGGTCGGCCCCTCTCGTAGTTCTCGCTCAGAGTTCAAGCAACTTCTGGAAGAACATGTCAATTGGCGGAGTCATTTTGTGGACATTTCAAATACCAAACCAGAAAAAAGATACCGAGAAAAAAGAACAAAATGATCAGATTGAAAGTTTCATTCATGACCGACACAGCTTACAAAACCGATCAGTTTTATCGAGAATATAACTTCGACAAGAAGCTATCATATAACTATACAAAACAAAATCAAACAAAACTTCGAATTGCGAAAAAAATAACTAAATAGCAACAATTTTTATGAAGTCAAAAACCGTATCACGACACTTTGTATCCACGATACCGGCTAAACTTTGTATCAGCGACACTTTGTACCACGAAACTTTGTTGTTTTGCGGTTTTGTTCCCTTTTTTTACAATAACGAGGTCGCCTGGCTTATGAACGAGACCGCAAGCAAAAAAGAACAACAATATCAATTTTTAGCGAGTTCATTTTACTGATATTGTCGAAATACAGAAAAAATTGGTGAATAAAAGTCGTGGGTACAAAGGGTCGCGGTACGAAGTGTCGGTATTTTGTCAAAAACTGTTTCACAGACATTCGTTGGTCAGCAAAGAACAGCCTCAAGTCTTTTCAACCATTATTAAAGATGTGTTGGCTCACGAAGCTTACGCCTGAGCTTAAAACTTGGAGGAAGTATTTTAGGAAGTATCACTCTCATTACACACTAAAACTTTGATTTTCCAACAAATTAGAAACTTCTTTGTTTTTGAAAAAGTTCGAAATCTATAAAATTAGATAAATCGATTAATCAAATTTTCTTCAAAAAATTGTTTAAAAGATTAGAGAAAAAATAGCTTGTCCAGTCGCCTACTCAGGTTACAAAATTTCCAAATGGCAACATTTTGAGTAGATAGAAGAAAATTGTAGGAGTAAAATATTTTATAAATTTGCCCTTTGTTTGGGAGTCTTTTTTCAGAATTCGAGAGACGGCCAGAGTGTTTTTTCACCCGCACTGCGGGTGAAAAGAATTAATGCGCTTTTCAAAAAGTCCGAAAACATTCAAATCTATGCACCCGAAAGAAGAAAGTTTCGATTTTTACATAGGAAAATTCCAAATCTTTGAAGAAAAAAATTTCACTCTCAAAAATTCTGAAAATCTATGCGCTCGAGAAAAACTATGCGGGTGGTAAGAAACACCCTAGAGACGGCGTAAAAACCAAATTTATAAGAGAATCGGGCGATATTAACGCAGAGTTGTCCAGTTCATTTTCGATCTTTTCTCGTCTAATAAAGGTTTTTTTCGGATTCTCATGAGTCCATTAAAATAATATCGACAGCGAGAGCGAATTTAATCGTTTAAAAAAATTTTTTCATCAAAAACAATCTTTTTCAAAAAAATCTAAGTGTTACTTTTCGCTAATTTTCTTGTTTATCACAGACGGATAAAGCTCAGATTTGCTAATAAAAATCACTGAACAGAAATAGTAACCGGTATATCAATCTAAACGAGTTAAAACTGTTTTTGAAATGAGCAAAATACAGGAGTATGAGCTTGACCCAGCGCACGACACAACTGGAATGTGTCGTGCGCTCGGTCACATTTTTACAGTTATGTATGACAGGCGTTCAGGTATTTTTAGTGTTTTTTTGCTTAGGCTTTGGTAGAGATTACGCTGACGAGGCCGTTTTACTTAGGAACGAGACTGCTTCAGAACATTTATTCTCAGTAAAAATTATTGCTAATTTGATTGAATGAATTTGTTAAAATACAACAAATAATTGAGTAAAAAAGGTCAATATTTTTACTCAGACGATCACAAGGATTCGATAAACTTTTATTCGGCGAGAAAAGATCGAAAATGAGTGGGACCACTCTGTGTTATTATCACCGAGAATTGAATCAAAGATGTTAAGTTAGAAATTTAGAACGAAACTAATATAAAATTATTTACAAATGTGAATTCGAAATTCGGTCCTCAAGGTCCACAAGAAAATTGGCACAATTTTACTCAGAGGAGGGGGGAGCGCGCTTTACTTGGGAGCCCCGTAACCTTTGCCTAAGCCTGAGCGAAAAAAAGTTAATAAAAGCTGAAAACAGCTAAGCAAAGTTACTAATTTAGAATAAATAAAACTACAATATTGTGGCTAATTGTTCCATACAGCCTCGTTAGCATACATTTTAACTAAGCCTAACTAAAAAGATCAGTGAAAAGCAGCCTGATCCCCCAAGTACACCCCCTTCCCTCAAGAAAAGCACGCCCCGCAAGTGAAGCACGCCCCCCCCCAAGTAACAATGTTCCAGAAAATCTGTGTACGGAAAAAAGAAATCATGTTCAAAAAAGAAACCTCCAAACTCTAAAAAAAACTTCACTTTTTAGATTAAAAAGAGACAATTCAAAATAATCTTATCAAAGTCAAGTTCAATTGGCACCACTTTTCCTTAAAATTTCGACTATCTCTTAATCCTATGAAAAGTGAAGGTTTACATGACTCATGAACCTCATTTTATTCCTTGTCTTTTTCCTGATTGTTTACCCTTCGTCTTTACTCCCTTGGCTTCGTGCCGTTACTTGTTCCACTGTGTTTATATACCTTCCCAGCTGTTTTGCTTATCGTCAATGCTTTTACTTTCAAGTGAGAAAGTCAACAAATACCATCACTCTCGACCTTCGATTCATATGAGAAACCACGTCTCTTCCGTCGTGGATTAACATTTTTCTCTCACTTCTTTTACAGATCATAACTATTCACTTGATTGGGATGTTAAAGCGGCTTTTTTTACTTGGTGGGCCGCACTTAACTTGGGGGGCTCTTTTCGGTGCGTTCGAAAATGTAATTTTAAAAATACAAAAAATGTGAATTTTCTTATGCGGTCTCGTTCGCCTAAGCCGTACGGCCTCGTTAGCGTAAACTTTTACTAAGCTAAGCGTTTTTTAATGTAAAACTAATCTTTTAAAAAGTTATTTTTAAAAGCCCCCTCCCAAGTGAATCGGAGCCCCCCCCCCTCAAGTTAACAAAAAGAACCGTTGCTTTAACTAGTTGACTGAAATGATTGGGAGCGATCTTGAATGAAAGACAGACCTAAAACTGACTCTTCGCCCCTTGGATGGGAAGCGCTTCAGAAAGTTTTTGTTCGATTGAATTACATGTCTCCTCACTTAACCTACAAAAATTGACCATATCAGCTTTTTGATTAATTATCGAACGGTGAATCATTTTCCTAACCACCTATTTCTCTATGCGTCACTACCACACACAAAATCAACACAGAAAAGGCGTGGGTGAATAATCGTCACTCATTTATCCAAACTTTCCTACAAAACTCATTGTTAATGGGAATATAATAGAAAAATTACCGGCGAAAGTTTACTTGGGGGCTCCGCTTCACTTGGGGGCTGTTTTCGGTGCGTTTAACAATTTTTTTTTAAATACAAAAAATGGAAATTTTCTTATGCGGTCTCGTTCGCCTAAGCCGTACGGCCTCGTTAGCGTAAACTTTTTCCTAAGCCTAAGCGTTTTTTTATGTAAAAAACAATACTTTAAAAAGTTATATTTAAAAAGCCCCCCCAGTGAAGCGGAGCCCCCCCCCCCAATTGTAGCGCAGCCCCATGTAAATAAGAACCAAATTGCGAAAAGAAGGCCTGTGTGCCTTGTAATTTGCACTAATCATCTCAAAAAGTTTCGTTGTTATTGATTCTGAACTAAACCGAGAAAATATCGAATTGAACCTTGTCTTGTACCTCTCTTTACTAAGTCAATATCGGTGGTGATGTTTTAATCTAATATAAGACTAAGGTCAACATTTGAAGAAATCAAATTGTATATTTAATAACGTGGAGAGTGCGAATTACAAAACCTCTTGGCCTCGTGTCGCTGACTGTCATAATGATTTGCATTTGGGGTGTATCAGTTTCAAGAACTTTCAGGACTAGTAGCAAGAGATGACCTAACTAGTAGCAAGTGATGACCTAACAAGTTATCCTTTGGTGATAATAAAGAATAAAGAATTCCCTATAAAAAAAATATAAAAAAATGAGCACTGAGATACACAAGGTTAACCTAAGAGTATTGAATCCATACAATTTCATCAACTTTCGACTTAATGCAATACCACGCAAAAAGCTTTCAAAATGGAGGGGGGGGATGTTCAAAACTTGACAGCTCAAAACAAAACCCGAGGAGGCGAAAGAGATTCGTAACAAAGTAATAATTTCCGGATAAATCAGAAGAAGCTCTAGCTGTGTTTAATTTTTTTTTTTTTAAAATATCCTTTAATACCTATTTACGGAAAAATTTCCGGACAAATCAGAAGAAGCTCTAGCTGTGTTTAATCTTTTTTTTAAAAATATCCTTTAATACTTATTTACGGAAAATTTTACCTTAAGGAACATTGATCGCGAAACATTATTCGAAAGGCTACAAAAGTCAGAAGCAATTTTTTGGATCCATGACACTTTGTTACACGACAGTTTGTTACACGACAATTTGTTACAGCGGCTTTTGTTTTTAGTGTGTTTTAACTACTGTATGAATCGACAAAAAAGTCAAAAAAGGATGAATGTTTTCATGCTGTCTCTTTCCTAAGCCGTGCGGCCTCGTCAGCATACATTTTAAATAAGCCTAAGCGAAAAAATCTGTGAAGGGCGTGTAACAAACTGTCGTGTAACAAAGTGTCTTGTAACAAACTGTCGCGATACCAATTTTTTAAACAAATTCGAAGTCGAAAATTCAAATGTCTGTAGTACGAAATCTCGATATCCAAATTACATAGTTTAAAAAATACTGGTTAGTGAAATTTTTGGAAAGGAAATTACCTGCCAATAACTCTAAAATCTAATATTTAAGAGGGCCGAAACTGATTATGAACAATAAATTAATATTTTAAGAAGCTAGTTGAAAGTGCCATGGAAAAAGAAAGCATGGGTGAAGTGAAAAAGAAGGTTTCGCGCGACAATGACCATACGTTGGAGAGAGGCAATAGACGTCTTCGACTCATTTAATTAAAAGGAACCCGCTGATGATAGAATACGAAGCAGCTAACCAGGCCATGAGAGTTCAACGAAATTTTAGAATAGACTAGCGACAAACACAATGAAAATCAACGCTATTCGTAAATAGAGAGACGAAAACAAAACTGTAAGAGAAAGTTAAACTTCAAAAAAATGAATCTTCTAAACAAGAGAAGCAATGGAAAGATAGAAAGAGCCACTGTATATACCGACAATGTTCTCTTCTGGCATTCTAGCGTGCGTTAAACGCCCTCGAAGACTAGGTGCAGTTCCACAACTGGTGAGAGCGGAGAGATCAATCTGGAAACAAAAGTAGATGATGTAAATAAAAGCAAGGAGAGACGGACAGCAAAAAAGAGAAGGAGAGAGGAAGGAAAAAGAGGAGGAAGATAAAGAGAGAAAGAGAAAGGAAAATGAAGAAAAAGAAAGAAGATAATAGAAATTAAAGAAAGAAAGTAGCTCTTAGCACCGATTCACTACAGGAAATGAGGAAGGTTCGAGCATGACAAAACTCATGATGAGAAAGACATGAAATAATCTTTCGCAGAGACATCGTGACAGGTGGGCTGAGAGAGAACGGAGGAGGAAAAAGAAGGAAGGAATCAGAGAGAGAGAGAGATAGAGAGAGAGAGAAGATGATAGAAAGTGACAGGAAAAGCAAGGGCTGTTAGAAAAAGAGAGAAAGTGAAAAATGATGAAGAAGAGAAATCACGAGGAGGTAGGAAGACCAAGACATAGAAAATAATAGAACTGAAATAGCCCAAGTCATCGATCTACTGCATAACAATTCATAGAGTGAAATAGCTCTTGGTTTTTCATATCATTCGGTTTTTCCTTTTTTCTCATATGCCGCTGTTTTCTATTTCTCTCTCACAACTTTCATTTTGTTCTTTTCAAAATCGAACCAAAGCGAGTTACCACCACTTTTTTAGAAGGTAATACCAAATATTATTGATATTTAAACAGGTTTGTTCAGTTGTTACTTGCTGAGATTTCTCATTTTCTTTGAGATCTTAAATCTTTCAAAACATCCCCATGTAACATTATCAACGTTTTATTCGATACCAGTCAAACGTTTTATACACACAACAAATAAGTATGGAAAATGACACATATACATTCGAAAGTATGACTATTCATACTTCATACTTATAACTTATTACCATTCATACTTATATACACGCCTATTCATAATTTCATACTTTATAAGTATGAATAGTAATACTTTCAAATGTATATGTGTCATTTTCCATACTTAATTTTTGTGTGTATGAAATGGTCCCATGACGTTCCAAAAAAGTTAAAGTTCAAGTTAAATAAGAAGCTGCAGTCACTGCAAACCAAATAAACCGCTGCATTCACTAACTGAAGTAATAAAATCTTATTAAACCTTTCAATTAACAGTGTAAATTCGCTTTGTTTCTAAGATATATCGAAGACAGAGAATATATATAGTATGGAAGTTGGGAGAAAAACTATAAATAGACCAACAAGTGAACAAACAATACATAGTGTTCTCTATCGAAGTTTTACCGAGCTTTTAATAATAGGTTTGTATTATAATAATAGGCTTTTAATAATCTTTCGTCGGAATTTGATATGTTAACCAGAAAATCTAACCAAAATCTGTTTTTTTAAGAGAAGCATAAGTAAATTAATCTAATTTTTTCTTTAAGAAACCCAATATCTGTTTACAGAAGTAGTTTAGGAAGTGATTTAACCCATTTCTGTTAGCTGGCCCGGAAAGCTTCTGTTCTATTCACACAGTTTTTTTACTCTTCTGATCTATTGCACGGACAAACGCACCACCACGAGGTGGAATAATACTCATTCGTCTCTCTCGTAATTAGCCAGCAAATTAAGTTATACTCATTCGAATTTTCTTCCAAGTTAGTATCAGCCATAGGTAAACTTCAAACTGGCAAAAAAATTTGAAGCGCGACCGACCTACCGACCCTCTCCCTCACTCAAAATGAATGTATCCTCCACATTATCCACATACGAAGTTTATATAGCCATCACTCAGCCTCAACCGGTTTGTAAAGTTAAAAATGAAACAACTTTTAACCTACTCTAGCGATCGACCTATCGAAAAATCATGACATGTTTTACCTATGCTATCAGCAACAAAAAAATCATCAAAACCTCCAATTAATTATTCATATACATTAAGTTCCAATGTTTAACAATTCAGGTTGGACCTGCAAGAGTGACTGGTTGAACGGTCATACTCTTACAATGAAACCAATAAACAGTACAATCACAGGTCTTGACTCATACATTATATTCTTGGTAAACACCAACAAATACCACCACTAATACTATGTGCAATGCCAAAAGGCATGTTCGGAGAGAACGCTTTTTTTAAAGAATGCGAGGTGAAGGAGAGATGAACAACTCATCCTATCCAATGCGATGATAAAAAGATAAAGATAAAGATGAAAGTAAAATAAAAAGTCTGAGGAAACAACGAGTTAAAATGTACAATATTGAAAGAAGGTAAGAAGAGGAATAATTTGGATACTTATAAACATGCTCTTCTCGTGTGCAAAAGCGGTATGTCCTCCTCCAGGAAGTCCTCCTCCAGGAAGAGAGCATATAGAAGAATCGCAATGAGAGAGAAACAGAGGGTGAGAGTAATGAAGAAAAAGAGAGAAAAATAAAGTCAGAAAGATGAATGGAGAGAAAGTTTTCCAGTGATAGCGAGAGAGAAACCGCCATAAAAGTAGTAGTATAGCTGTAAGAAGAAGAAGAAGAGAATAGGAGAACACGACGTGGTCCCTCTCTAGCGCCACTTACCCTATATGTCGAGAGTGGCGTGCTCAGTGCCGAGGCGGAGGAAGGTAGGGAGGAGGGGGACCGAATGACCACGCTGGGGGGAACATAACGATCTGGGTGAAGCAGGGAATGGAGAGTGATAGAGGGGAGTAGAGCGAGGCTAAAGAGTGACTCAGAAGCATAGAAGGCGATGAAAAAGGAGAACCGAGGAGAGGGAAAAGGGAAAAGAGAGAGAGAGATAGAGAGAAAGAGAGAGATAAAAAATTGGAAGCGAAAGAGATGAAGACAGAGATAAAAAGAGATTTGAAATGAAAAGAAAGAGGATGAAAAATACGAGAACTCAAAAGAAGGGAAGATAAAGATTGCATTGAATTCATTACTAGCTGTCTAACCTGCAACACAGAAGAGAAAAACAGGCAAATGAGTTGGATTTGATAGATAACAGAGAGGAAGATGCGGCGAGAGAGAGAAGGTGAGAGAGAGATAGAGGGAGAGGAGAGGGGGAGAGAGAGGGGGGAGGGAGGTAGAGAGTCGACCGGAAAAGATAAGAGAAATGAGCTCAGCAGGCATTGAATGGTGATGAGAGGGCCAAGGAGTAACTTGACAATGTTCACAACTAAGAGATAAAAATTGTTTTGGATGGTTTTCACTATTCTAATAGAAAAAGAAAATACCTGCTAAGAGGAAGTACCAAAGTCTGTTTCGCCCCTGCTCAGACAGACTTTGGTGCTCTCTGGGTGGGGCTCATCAGTGAGTGCCCAGAGAGCGACAATATAATAAATGAAGGTAATGAAAATATAGATTTAAAAAAAGTAAAAATGTTAAAACTATTAAAACTAACTTAGAATGTTAAAGACTAACTAAAAACTAACGAGAATTAAACAAATTATAAAAAATTATGTGAATAATGAGTTGAAAGATGAGTTAATAGAATAGAATAATAAGCTAACTATGGAGTAACAAATATGTAAAATAAGGAAAAAATTAAAAGGGAAGAAAATAAAAGGGAAGAAAATAAAAGACGAATGGGATAGTGAAGAGGGAAACTAGAGAAAAGGAAGTACATAATAAGGTTAGTGAGCGAAATGTTAAAATAAGATATGGGATAATAGACTATGAAGTGACCTGTGTAGGAGAAGAAGAAATATTGACGTGTGTGAGAAAATGTGCAATTATTGGAATAGTTGGAAAGGAAATTTTCAAAGTGTGAGAGAAGAAGAGTCTAGTTATTGAGATAAGACGACATGTGAATTTAGAGAAAAGTATCCAATAGTAGACAATGAAAGGGGAGCGATATAGGAAGTTGCATCGATCGGAATGACCGAAGATAGGGAAGATGAATGGACATGTGTGAGAACACGATATAAAGAGAACTCATTGAAATGTGTGATAATGAACACAAAAACGGATGTCAACATATGTGGATGTCAACAATAAGATGTGAGATGACAGAGAATGTAAGAGAGGAAGAAATATTGATAAATATGTGTGAGAACATGTCATTATAGGGTATGTGATTTCAGAGTGTAATATCCATGAAGATATAAAATGAAGGTGACCTAAGAAGTGACACCAAAGTGGCCGATGAAAGGAAAGACACATGAACATGTAAGAGAAACACATATACAAAGAGAAAGGATATTGAAATTTGTGAAAATACATACAAATTTATGAACATGTGGGAGAAAACACATATACACAGACACATGAACATTTGAGAGAAATACATATACAATGAGAAAGGGTATTGAAATCTGTGAAAATACATTAAAATTATTTAAAAAGGTGTTAATGTGTGTATCATGTTGTGTATTAGAATGTTATTATTAGTATTGTATTTAAGAGATATTTTAGGATTTAGTGAGAGAGTTTTGATTAAGCGTGAGAGTATAATATGTTTAGGATAATTGTTTTCTCTATATCTAGTTATTAGAATGTGAGCTCTATTTATGAAGTCGTGTAATTCTGAGCAGTTCCCAGCGAACCGCAATATCTCGCTGAATATAGTATTGAGTCCTATGTTAGTGGGTATGTTTGAGGAGTAGTGTGGATATTTGAGTACTTTAAAGCTGTAAAAATCAGTTTTATTATATAGATTGAATTTAATATTTCCGTCATGTTCAATTTTGATAAGAAGATCTAGAAATTCAGCGGAAGTTGGTTCATTATTTGTTTGTTCAAGTGTGAGTGAAATGTCATAAATCTCTTTAGTGATGGAGTAGAATTGATCGACTTTATCCGATATGTGAAATAGGTCATCTATATATCTGAAAGTACAGTTTAAAGAGTTTTTAAGAATATGAGTATTGGTAATATTTTTGTTTATATAAGAGAATTCCATCATAGCTAGTGTGAGATCAGCGATTTGTGGTGAAGCATTGTTTCCTTGTGGTATGCCTTTATTTTGTTTAAATATAGTTTTGTTATATAGTGCATAACTGTTATCTAGTATATAAGTTAGCATCTTATAGATTTCATAAGGAAGGTAAGTCCTTTTTTGAGAAGTGTCGTTAGTGTAGTAAGTGTTAATACCTTTTAAGGTTAAGGCACGGGAGCCGCAGTTATTAAAACAAAGTTTTATGACTTTGCTCATGAAGTTTTTGATAACATCGTGGGGGAGATTGGTGAAAAGGGATGTGAAATCTGCGCAATATATTTGTCTAGGTTTATTATCTAATAGTTTAATTTTATGTATGACAGGAGTTGTATTGAGTATAGAGAAGAGATGATTGGTGCCATTTCTCTCTGATGTTTGTTTACAGTAATTTTTAAAATGTTTTGATAAATGTTTTAGGATTAATTGAAGTTCTTTAGATAGTGGCTTTAGGCTGCTATTAGCTGCGCCTGTGATAAAGCGAAATTTGATTGGGGTTTTATGCATTTTAGGTATACCATATACTTGTGGAATTTGGAAGGTGCTGTAGTTTGATGTGTTGATTTTATATTCTTTGGTTCGTTGGAGGTGGTTGTTGATGATCTCTAGGATATTGAGTGTAGTGGGTTCATATGTTCTTATATCATTTTCATTTGTATTCATTTCTGCGTCCATGAATTTGAGGTAGATTTTCTTACATATGAAAGCGTAATTATTGTTCGCTTTGTCTATAGGTGTTATAATGAAGTGTTTTTGAATCTCAGCTATGCTATTGTAGATGTCCTGGTAGTTTGTATAATCAATATAGTGGAATCTTTCCATATAGGATTTTATTTTGGGAATGCAGTGTGAATGGAATTTGTTTAATAAAATTGAACGACTAGTGTTGTTTGGGATATAGGCCTTGGTGATTCGATTAGTGGTTTCTAGAAAAGCATTTATTATTTCTTGTAGTATTGTATCAATGGGTATATTCTGATTGATTCTGTATTTAGTACCTTTATTTAGAATTGTACGTAAGTGGTGATTGGAAGTTATGTTTGTACTACCTGAGCAAACGTGTCCTAGATTTACATCGATGATATCAGAGTATTTAAGGCATGTACAGTCATTGTCGAGTATCAGGTTGCGTTTTTTCTGATTTAGGTTTTTAAGGAATTTGTTATAATTAAATATGTTAATGCTAAAGGGTTTTGTGAGAGAGTAGACTGTTCGAAATTTGAATGGTTTGGTTGGTTGGTTATCAAGTTCGTTGAGATTTTTTGAGGCTTCATTAAAAATACGGTTGAGTGGTATGTTGTCCAAGTATTTGCCATGATAAGTTAATCTAATGTTGAATTTAGTGATATTATTCTGTTGGAATTTTCGTTCTTGTTTTCTCCAGAAGTAGTCGCATATTGTGCTAGAAATTCTGATTTTATGGTAGTTGTGGAGTGATTGAAAGTCTTTTGAGAGAGTGTAAACGATAAGTTTGTCTTTTTCTTTGTTTTTAAGTTTTTGATATTGCATGTATAGATTTCTGCCGTATTTGGCATTTATTATGTCTTGAACGATAGTTGCTAAATCTCTAGCTTGGTATGTTGGACACGTTCTTTTACGATTTTTATGTCTACTTTTAGGGTGTTTAGGGATGTTTACTGGAAAGTTATGATATGGGTGTTTTATCTTTTCAAGTGGTTCAAGGTTTTCTGAAATGATTCCATAATTTTGTATCTGATCATTGAGTCCGAATGGGAATGCAGTAAGTAGAATTCTAATCCAGTAGGATTCTTTGTTTCTTAGTTCCGTTTTATTATCAGCATAATCTAAAACGTCGACTTCTATGTCAGTAGGTGAATGATTTATTTCTTTGTAATGTTTACAGAGAAACGTGTTCAGATAGTTCTTAGTGAAGTGGTATTTATGTTGTGAAATTCGTTTTTTGAGGGTTTGAGTTGTTTCTCCTACATATTGTAATTGACATCTTTTACAAGTTATAAGATAAATCACATTTTTGGTTGTACAGGTTAGATTAGAGGGTTTATTAGTACAATAACCTTTTTTCGTAGTGCAGCTGGTGACATAATTTTTAAAGTTTATTAAAGTACATATAGTGCATCGGGTATTGTTACACTTCGATCCTATGATTTCTGAGAAATTTTCCGGCTTAAAGATGTGTTGACCATCAACCTTACTGTGGTAAGTAGGAGTGTTAGTATTTTGTGAATTTTTTAAGTTCTTTGGGGGGTTTTATGAAGAGAGATAGAGAATGAGAGAGAGCGGGTGGTGGAAAGAGAAGGAAACAGGTTGAAATTGAAATTGTTCAGAAAATATTTGCTCCAAGCAACTCATGAAGCGCCTCTCGAATGATGAACACAAGTAATGGGAAGAATGTCCCGAGGAGAATCAATAAGTGGGAGCAGGGTTTGGGCATTCAAAAAACCAGCTTAGAACTGGAAAAGTTTTATCGATAGAAAGAGTAATTGGAGTATACCAATAGTATGTAGAGAGATGGAAATTAAAGGAAAAGGAAGGAATTGGACTGGAGAGAGTTATTGTTTACATTAAGAATGTTAGTTAGATTTGGAGAGATGAATTGATTAAAAAAACATAGATGTAGCAGCTCGAGAATAGATAAGATTAAGTAACAAAAGCTTCCTCTTTATCTCTCTCTTTTTCTCTTTCTCATCTGTCCTTATCATTGCGTTTTTTTCTGTATCCTATTACATTTACTGCTACTTTTCCAGTAGCTACTTTCTGAACCTTCCAGCAGTAAAAAAAATCGAAAACAGGCATTACAAGTTAAATAAAATTATTTCTGAAGAGATAGAGAGGGTATATGAATAGATGAAGAGAAAGGAAGAAAAAGAAAGAAAAAAGAGAGAAGGAGAAAGATAGGAAGGGAAAAATAGAGAGAAGAAAATGCAGTATGATATAAGGTTATATATAGGACACGGATGAAAACAAAGCCACACATCGATTGTTCAGTGTATCTATGAACCATCTCACGATTGATTTCACAGAAAAACTAGCCAAGAATGAGAGTGAAAAGCGTTCTGGGCAGCTGACTTTGAGAAGATACTTGAGAACGAGCTAGATTTAAATAGGGAGAAATAGCATTTGAGAATAGAACATAAGAATGGTTTTTTCAGGGCCTTTCTCTCTTACTTGACTGCTTATTCTACTGTGCAAACCCATGCCAATCCTTGTGCTCGGCAACTAGAAAATGAAGAAAGTGAGTAAAATATTCGTGTGCAGAAAGAGAAAGCAGTGGGCAGTGAAGAAGAAAAAGAGATAGGACGAAAAGTGAGAGAATGAGAGGATGAGAAAGAGAAAAAAGAGAGAAAAAGGGGAAAACACGCGAGTAACAAACATATTTCTAGAAATATAGAAAAGTAGAAAAAGTTATAGAGAGAAGCTACGTATATATAATATATTATACATACATACTAAGTAATGCCTTTTGCCTTGCAACTATGTATATGTCATTACAGTTAGTGAAATTGATCGGGAAGCTGAAAAAAAGAGAACAGTTTTTGCTTGGCAACTTGTGGAGTCGATCGATCGACTTATTCACTCACCAAGTAAGACGCCCTTAGATCACAGATGCATGTTCACAAACTTATCACACCGAGATTTAAAAAAAGAGTATATTGTTTTAACGATCCGCAAATTAAGTTTATAGAAGAAGAAAGTAATGCTGACTGAAAAGGCGGAATACTGATTCACTGTCTTCGCCAGCTTTCATTTAATAATAAAACGTATAACTAACTTTTTCCACAGCGATGTCAAAATAAGACTTTTAGGGCGAAATCCACTTTGAGATTTACATAGCTCTGAGGTACAAGGAAGGATATCATCGATTCCTTTGTCTGTGTAGTGATATCTCCATATGCCACATCTTGAGATAAGTTTTCACACAGTTAAACTTAAGCACTGAAAGAGTTGTGCAAGTTAGCTTATACGAAGCATCTTATTACACTAGCGATGCCCATATATCACAGTAAAAGCTATCGTATTCTAATGGAGAGGATAGCAAGTCATATACAAAGAGAATGTTGTTCATCTGCTGATAAAGAGAAATTCTAATGGACAGAAAAGAGAATGCCGAAGATCTTGAAAAAAGAAGAAAATTCATTATAGTGTGCTTTCATGTTACTGAAGCTAACATTTTAGTTCTTAATTATCGGAAAATTTTTAATTGCGCTTCGTACGCAATTTCATAGACATAGCTTGCCAGAATGTGTTGAGAAAAATTTTCTTGGACGGGTGACCGGGTGAACCTTGTTGGGTTGGGAAAGAGGACCGGGTGAACCTTGTTGGGTTGGGAAAGAGGACCGGGTGAACCTTGTTGGGTTGGGAAAGAGGACCGGGTGAACCTTGTTGGGTTGGGAAAGAGGACCGGGTGAACCTTGTTGGGTTGGGAAAGAGGACCGGGTGAACCTTGTTGGGTTGGGAAAGAGGAAGTCAACAAAATTTTTGGTCTGTCATCCGAAATCAAGTGATATTTCATTTTTCGTAGTTGGGACCGGTGTTAAAATTCAGTATTTTTCACTTAAAACATTTATTTGTCTTCAATATCAAATTCTGTTACATTTTCTTTGCCACTGAAAACGTTTTCTGGGTGGTCGGGCGAGAGAAATTTTACAAGTTTGGTGAACTATGTTCATAGACATGATGCGCCATAATTAATAGAATGAAACACAGTCGTACTATTAATCATGTTCCTGATGATGGAAGATTCCAAAAATGGACACGATAATTCAGAATTTGGGTCAGACGGTACGGTCTCAAGAATTGCAAATCTTGCTGAAAACATTTTTCTCATGTATAATGTAGAATAGTTCTCGCATTTCGGTAGGTTAACGTATCCACCGGCCAGCCTCAGTCATAAAGTGGACAGGTTATTGATGACAAGAAAAAGTTATCCAACAACAAGAAGCGTTCTAAGCGAAAAATTCCTCAATGTGTTCGCTCTGAGTATTTCGAAAAGCAATATGGAAAAAAAAATTACTATCGTCATTGAAGATGTATGTGTTACAAGATGAAAATTCTCGCAAATACCTATCAGAGTTTTTTTCTAACTCAACCTGCGGGATAGCCTTCCCCAAAATCTAAGTTATACGTTTTATGTGTTTTTCATCGCACGCCTATCTCTTGAAAAACTGCTTTCTTTTATGATTTACATTTTTGATCTACACGCTTCTTTTGCGATGGGTGAGAAACAGCCTGATATGATTTTGTAATTATGCAGGACCAGACACTATAATAGTCTTGCTTATTCACCTTCAGACCTAAATTTGAAAACGTACAACGATCTTATTACACGTTTTTACCACATAAAAAATAAGTTGTAGATCAGGAAGATGAAATCGCAAACTCAGAAAACAAACAGCGAACTCAGAAAATAAACATGATGAAAAAGCAAACATATGTTTACGAGAGTCTTCATCATAAGCTTTATGGAAAGCGCTTACTGTAGATTTTAACCCGAGTGATGCTTTAGCTCTCATACACTTATGGCCAATAATCGTCTAATTGATTCCAGTTAAACTTTTCACTCTTATTCAAAATAAAAGCAAAATATCTTTCGAGATCAACCAGTTGAATTGAGGCATGGAAAAAACATAGAGCGCAATCTAAATTAGAAATAAATCGCTCTTTTTTATATCCACACAAATATATTGTATTTTTTCCCTGGTGTAGTTCAAGCATAGAACGTAGAACGGAAAGACGGTAAATTTTGATATCTTAACGGTTAGGAATATCCTAGCAGAAAAAAATTAACACCATTAAGAGCTCCATCTGAAAGTCTATGACTCATTTCAAGACGCCGCTGCTGGCATTGAGGCGAGAGTTGAAGATGCTGCTGAAAAGAGGAAGAGCAGCGGTTACAGTTTTTTATTCCTCTTTCTCTCTTCTAAAAATACAGAACAAGCATTCAAAGGAGAGTCAGGAACACAACTAGAGAGAATGTCAGGCAAATGGGCGAGAGGGTTACCGAGAGATAGAAAGAAAGAGAGAGATCGAAAGGAAGTGAAAGTGAAAAGGAGAGTAAGAGAGAGAGAGAGATTGAGAGAAATAAGAGAGAGAAAGGAAGAGTGAGAGAAATAGAGATGGAGAGAGCAAAAAAGAGAAAAAGACAAGAAGAGGGAGTTTATAGCGGGAGCTGAAAAGATATGAAAAGACGGAGACAACGGAAGACATCAAGAACGATTGTTTAGGAAAAAGAAAATCACGGCGATCGGTTAAGAGAGGGCTAAGTCCCCACCTCAAGATGGTGGTGTAGGAGGCCTTTCGGGGAAGAAGGATGATGAGCGAAAATTCCAAAAGAATGAGAACTTAGTGACCCCGTGAGAACTCGCTCCAGAAAGAAAAGCATACAAAGGGGTTAGTGATCAGCAGAGCTACAACTTCCCTGGAATTTAGTGTTCGCAGCAGCTAATCTTTCCACTTCGACTGTCGGTGTTATGTGCTACTATTCTTTAGAAGAATATGCTGCCTATAAACAGCAAAGGGTAGTTGAAAAACTCGTCCCGTTTAGGATAGAATATGCGATCGCATGAGTAGGAAATCAGTGTTTCACTGCATCCCAATAACTAGAAAAGTTACAAACATGTTCCAGTCAATTTCAAATCCGTCCAATTGAAATTGAAAGGACCAAAAAAATTGAACTAAAACCACTAAATTTTAGCCAAACTCGTGTAATTTATATTTTTTAGCTCTCAATAGCTAATGAAAACAGGTTACCCTTGAGAAGTCACATAATCGTATATCAGAGTAATGTTCAAGGTTTTCGTTTCAGAAAACATCGAAATTAGGGCCGTTTGAAATATTCAGAGGTCCGTCAAGTGGCTATTCCAATGCTAATTAGGGCCATCGACACATATGTCTGTCGAATTCCCTTACTTTTCTGACACTTGATACTGCCACAGCAGTAAGGGGAGGGGAGGCGAAAGGCCTGAAAATACTTTCGGTTGTGTAAAGGAAGATAAAAGGGCTGCAGAATGTTGCTTCGAATAATCCAAAGCTCGACCATAAACTCGAAATACTTTTCGACACATCATCAGGGTTTTTCTTCATAGTGCACTAAAAAAGACCCACGAGCCCGTTAAAAAAGCGAACTTTCACCAAAAGAAATGCCTGTTAAAGACAAAAGACGTTTCATCAAAAATTTAGGGTCTTAAGGATTCTCTAATGACTAGAAAAAGATAGCAGAAGAGAAAACAAACACAATCTTTCGGTAATTAATGCAAGCATTCTTGAACATATGATTGTTTTTTAGAAGTTCAATTTTTAATGCTAAATATCATGATATACACCGAAATCTGCCGGTTTCAAAAAGTAATTTACCTGAAAACAAGTTTGAATTTAATAAAATTCTGGAAATAGAGAAGTTTGTTAGATGAAGCATGAACTTGAACGCATGAAAATATCACGGTGAAGTAAATACGAGAAGAGACCGCATAGAATGGGGCTGAGAAACATTGTACACATGTGTTGACACTTCAGCCAATCGTACTTGTTCGGGACTATCGACAGGAAAGGGGATAAGAGAGTAAGAGAGAGCATCATAGAGAGCAGGAAGGACGTGAAACAATTCAAAGAAAGGGGAAAACTGAGAAAAAAGATAGTAATCGAGCGAGAGATTGAGAGAGAGAGAGAAAGAGGAAAAGCGAAAAAAGAAAGAGAGTTAGAAAAAAGAGAGAGGAGACCAATGTTAAATGACAGTTCAAGAGATTCACTAGGAAATGAAGCCACTTTAAAAGCAACAAACCCTACCCTACCACAGTCAAAATTTTCCCATTACTCCACAGTTGAGCAAAACTCCTAAGAGCATTTGCAGCGCAGAATATATTTCTAACAAATCTGAATTGCAAAAAATTTTAATGGTATCGTTTTGAGGCTGATAAAACTATTCCGTAATCATCGAGCGATGATTACGGAATAGTTTTATCAGCAATCATGGGAGGAAATTGATGAATAATGGGTTAAGTAACTCAAACGAATCAAACATGGTACATATAACTTGCTATTCAAACATGGTACATATAACTTGCTATTCAAACATGGTACATATAACTTGCTATTCAAACATGGTACATATAACTTGCTATTCAAACATGGTACATATAACTTGCTATTCAAACATGGTACATATAACTTGCTATTCAAACATGGTACATATAACTTGCTATTCAAACATGGTACATATAACTTGCTATTCAAACATGGTACATATAACTTGCTATTCAAACATGGTACATATAACTTGCTATTCAAACATGGTACATATAACTTGCTACATATAACTTGCTATTGATTTATTAATATATGTAGAAGTAGGGGTACGATAAATTATTCATACACTTCTCGTTGATAATTATTGAAAACATCTTCAGCATAACAAAGAGTTTTAAGGAACTTCCATAGAAGTTTGTCTTACATACCTATTCCTGTGATTGATGTTCAATGGTCAGAATTCAAACAAAGCCGCCTTGTGATCCTCAAACAAGTGACTTCTGATAACCTATGTAAACGGATACTTTCTCCGATCGATAGCTCCTTTTTGTCATCCTCCGCCTTTCTGTGGCGCAGTCCCTTTCCTTTCTTCGCCCTCCCTATCTACTCATTCAACTCAACTATATTTCATCATACAACACCGAGAGCTCTAACCCTCTCTGGTTTCTTGTTCACTCTTTCTATCTCCCTCTCCCACTTTCCCTCTTCCTGTATCTCTCTTACATACTTACTTACTCTCTATTTCTTTCACAAGCCTGCATTCTCTTTTTCACATCCAACAAACGAAACCAGCTGTTAACCTTTTTTTATAATGAGCGCAGAAAGCCACTGACTAATACGATGCAGCTTTACGTTTTCATCAAATGTGCTTCATTTGGCTGCTATCTTTGTATATTCCTTCCATCATTCTGAACATCTCTCTTTCTTCGCTCTGTATTCCTTTTCTCTCTCTTATGTTTTTCACTATACCTCTTGTTCTTTTACTCTTTCTATTACTTTATCTCTCTTTCTCTTTCGATCTAAATTTTTTTTATTTTTCGTCCTTTGTTCTTTCCTTCAACCATTTGTGCTCTCTTTTATATCTCATCCCTTTCTTTTCGCTCCTTACTTTTCATCCCTTTCTTTTTTAATATCTGAGTCTTACCTCCAGTCGCAAGGCATGCCTCATCGACCACACATCAACAGTGAGTCATGTTCCCTTGCCAATTCGGAATATCCAGCCTATTCTTCCCTGCCACCCGTCTCTTTCTCTCTCTCTCTTTCTGCCGCTCTCTCTCTTTCTGTCTCTCCCTATCTCTGTTTCTCTCTCTCTCTCTGTCACTCTCTCAATTCTTCTCTCTCTCCCTCTCTCTGTTTCTCCCTCTCTTTATGTCTCTCACTCTAACTGTTTCTCTCTCTTTCTGTCTCTCCTTCTCTCTATTTCTCTCTCTTTTCATCTCTCCCTATTCCTTTCTAATTCTATTCACACAACTATCAGGATCCTTTCTTGTCTCTCTCTCTCTCTTGGCATTCTCCAAAGCAAGACTCTCGTCAATTCCCAATATGATTCGGAAAGAATGATCTATGTCAAAAGAATAAAGAGAAGAACAGAGGGAAAGTTATACAAAGAGAAAGAAATAGAGAGGAGACATAAGAAGAGAATGGAAAGGAAGATGATGATTAAGAGAAGTCAAGAAGAAAGTAAGAGAGAGAGAAAGAGAGTATGAAAAATGAGAGAAAGAAAGGAGAGAAATACATATTAGAGAGAAAGCAACAGCTAAGAGCTGTATATGTATATGTATGTATATATGCAACTAACAGATAATTTTACGGATAAAGTATTGAGTCAGAGAATGTTATGAATCACGGTAAAACTTTTTTTCGAGTTAAAAAAGATTGAAAAAACTAACTGATTTCAAGTTTTCAACTGAGAGACCCACAGACATAGCAAATTAAGGTTGCGAAAAAAAAATTAAAACCCTGAAACTTTCCTGAGACACTTGTTTTGCCTTCTGAGCGAACGGGATGGAATTTTCTCAAACTAGTCTTCTTTTCATTCGAGTCATTCATTCCGATTATTGCAAAAAAAAGAAAAATGTTTAGTGAATTTCTCCAACGTGTAATGTTTGAAACACTCAATTGGCAATTTACTCAACAATCAGAGACGAAAGCTAGTCCTTGGTACGGAATATAACACGGTTTTTTAACAGAAGCAAGCGTTTTACCACTGCACTACCAAAACCATTTCTCATTACTGTGAAAAATACTTGCACACCATGAAGCATACGGATACGAGATGGCCATATCGTCTCACTTAGAACTTATGGTGCTGAAGTGCAAATCCTCAAAAAGCTGAACGCCGCCGTTTTTGAGACACATTTTCAAACTCAAAATGATGTGCAAAAACTTTTTACGGTCACATGTGATCTTTTCGCTCTCAAAGTATATTGCTAAGAAAAGATAGCGAAAAGTGTTGAGATAGAAAGAAAAGCGATACACTGGTTCGAAGAAGAGGGAGCAAGAAGAAAAGGTCCGAGTTATGCATATAGGAGCATTGAGAAGAAGGGTCTTAGTAATATATATTAAGATTAAAGAGCTTAAAAAAGAAGTTGACAAACAACAAAAGACAACTAAGGGATACGAGAAGCTTGGATCATATATGGTCAAAGAGAGATTTAAAGAAAATAATACTTAAACAAGCCATCCTGTGGTAATCAAAAATATACATTTTAAAAGAAGAAGTGAAAAAGTGAAAGGAGGAAATGGTAAAACTTATGAAATAGAAAGGAAGAAAGAAATCTTCCGGGGTGTTGGCTTCTATCTCCAGCTTTCCCGTTTCCACTACAAAAGAGCTAATTTGTGGCTACGCGGGTTGAGGGTGTTGGCACCGAACACACCAGGGTTATTAAAGATGCTTAGAGGGGAGAGAGGGGTCAGAACCAAAGAGATTGGAGGGGCATAAGAAGAGATAAAGAGAAGAAAACAAGAGAAAGAGAGAGAGAAATTCAATGGAATGGTCGGAAAAGAGAAAAAAGATGCAGTTAGAGAGGAGTTTGAGAATGAAATGTATTAAGAAGAACAAAATCAACATAGAGAATGAGAGAAGGAAAAAGACTACGAGAAGAAGCGGGGTAATCAAGAAACGCCTTGGAGAAGTAAGCGTAGTCAGGCTGCAGTGGTCAGTCAGTAGTGTCGAAGAAGAAGAAGAGGAGAACCCTTGTCTCTTGCATCTCTTGACTACATGAATACTCAGTGAAGGAAGAAGAAAGAAGTGGAGATGTTAGAAGAGAAGAGGACGGAGGAGCACCCCGGAGATACACTCATAGAGTCGGCAGTCTTTCTTTGCTTAGCAAAGAAAGATTATCTACTTGATAAGCAAATGCCAAAAAAACTATATGAAATATTAAATGAATCTATCTTTAAACTTAGAATTTGAGGATTTATCATCCATCTTCCATCTCTATTCAGTCTTAATCGTGAACTCTGGAGTTACGCTTCATTCATGACGCAATCGCTTGATAAGCGCGCGTGACTAAGAAAACAAGGCATATGAGCCTTTCATATAACACTATCGCACGGAATAGCAATGTGTCCCCGTGGTGTAATGGTAACACGCGCTCCCGGTTTGAGTCGAGATGGTCTAGGTTTAATCCCGCCCAGTGGACTAGCTTTTTTCTGTGCGAGAATTCAACCATTTGTGATCTATCTTTAGTTGATTAAAATCGCGTATTTTCTGTGAGCTCAAGATAGGAAAGAACGCCTTCATGAAAAAATACATGGAACCTGGATCATGCATGGTGCATGGAAAAGGCTTTCGAGGGAAAACTATTCACCTTGTTTGATTTTCGATGTTGGTGTAATGAAAAATTTTGGTTTAACAAAAAGTGCCCTCGGAACTGCATTTAGAAATCCCAATTTCTTAGACTTCTTTGATGAATTCACTCAGAAACAAAACTCAATCATCTCCGTTTCATTTCATATCATCGTTGTTGAGAGAGATCAACTGCTCAGTGCTGCAAAACAAATCCATGGCAGACGTTATTCTGTGTATGGTCCGAATCGTATAAAAAGTAGACACAACAAAAGTTGAAAGAAATTAGCCTTTTGTTAGTCTGAATTGAAAGTAGAAGAAAGTAACGAATTCTAGTCCGGTGTATTGGCTATAAATTTTCCATGATGCGCGGATGACTTTTGCGCGAAGAACCTCACGTTTGAACTCGACTCTGGACAGATATTACCAAATCAAATGGGCCGAAGATGTTGGTGCTACTTGAACGAATTTGACTCTTCCCGATGCTGCTAGAAATGACCCGAGAGATTAGCTTAAGGCCAGGTTTTCTTAGGGAATAGCCAATAATTTTTTAGAGATAATCACGCCATATTCTAGATACTTCGCATATTGAATAACAAAATAACAATAATAATGATAATAAAAAAGTAATAACAAATACTGATTATTTGAAAGAATAATAACAATCATAATAAGAACATGTCATACTAATAGTAAAATTAAATATAATAGCCATAAAATAGAAAATTATAAATTCTTGGGACATTTCATATTTTAATAACAAAAAAAACCTTGATCCTCATTATGATTCGTTTTGCTTTCTTGTCGAAAAAAAAGTTGATCTCTTTCGGATCTCCTATAACAAAATCATTCAATATATTTCGATTCAAGGAACTAGAATCGTTTCAATAGAGTTACACAAAGGACGAAGCAGTTACGACAGAGAAAAAGACCCGCCCGATGTGGTACGTTTCATTATTTCTAAAATAATAATTTTACATGTTTTTTCCTCACTTTTTTCGTTGTTTTCCAAATTGTAAAAAAAATTGATTGTTGATAGATTTTGGACTCCGACCAATGGACACTGCCTGAAAGAAAACAATTCTCTTATTACTTCAATAAACGAGAGCAGCGTTCAAGGTTTTTGTATTTTTTTGTAACAGGTTTGTTTCTTAAAAGTTATGACCAAAATATACTTGTGAAATTTTACAGTACGCGCGGTCGAACTATTGAGCTGCCCTAAAACACGGCCTGGTTCGATTTTTTTTCTTACTTGTTTTCTTTCTTTCTTTTTTCTCTTTTTTATTTTTTTCTCTTTCTTTTTTCTTTATCTTTCTTACTTTTTTCTCTTTCTTTTTTCTTTCTCTTCTTTTCTTTTTTAGTTTTTTTCTTTATAATTTTTGGGGAAAGGAAAGGGGGAGGAGGTTTACCTAAGCAGGGAAGGGAGGGGGACCCTAAAGGGGGAAGGGGGAGGAAGAGGGCCCTACCTAAGCGAAGACCTAAGCGGGTGGGGTAGGGGCGCCCTAGGGGGGAGGGGGAGGGGGAAGGGGGCCCTAAAGGGGGGAAGGGGGGCCTAAGGAGAAAGGGGCGATGGGGGTTTTCATGAATGAAATCTCTTTCTGAGAAAAAAATCTTTGGACGGCTAAAGTAGATTAGATCCAACTTTTACCTAAGCCTAAGCGTTTTTAATGTAAAAATAATTTTCTGATGTAAAAATAAAATTTTGCAAAAATTACTCATCAGAGCGAATCCGAACTCTCACCGAGCTACTCACAGTCGAGCACTCTCACCCTACACTACAACGCCTTCATCACTAGTTGTGATGAACAAGATAGTAGTAATAAACAGTTCGGCCGCGCGTACTGTAAAATATCACAAGTCCAAAATATTCTACAAAAAACAATTACTTTTTTAGTGGCTCTTAGTTTTGAGCGAGAACGCGCATGAAAGAGAGAGAGAGAGAGAGAAAGTTTGAGAAGTTTTTGAGCGCGAACGCGCATGAGACAGAGAGAGAGAAAGTTCGAGAATGGCTTTTTGGCGGGGAAGCTGTCTCGAAGCTTCAAGTGAATGTAAAATTATGTGAGATGGTCGACCTATCCTGAGGCATATATGAGATGCCACGCCTATACGAGATGCCACGCCCTATTATGCGGTCTATAAGAGCCAGTGGAAGAGGATGAAAAGCCTTCCCCTTACCCAACGAGATCCCGGCGAAGTGGACCGAACCCGTGACTAACCCCTCACTCATTTCTATATCACCGTAACGATGCACATGCCTTAAAAGCCAATAAATGGATCACTAAATACTTTGTTTGTGTCTGGGGTACATTCACTTCCTTCACTGGTAGTAGCGAGTGGCTGACCTAGTCGCGAATAGGTCAGTCACCGCCTCTCTCTCTTTCAACCCCCCCTTTTTCACCCTCTTCTCCGTTTCTACAAGTCACTGTTTCTCTCCTTTTTTTTCTCTTTAATCCCCCCATTTTTTCTCTCCTGTCAGAAATCTCCATACTCAGAAGTCTCATTTGATGGCTGCTCCGTTGTGTTTCTCTTTTCTTTTTCGTTGATATGCTTAATTCATACTCTGAAGTCTCATTTGATTGATGCTCCGTTGTTTTTCTCTTTTATTTTTCGTTAATATGTTTAATTCATTCAATGCTATGATGTTATTAATATGTTTAACAAAATACCCTATTAATAAAAACAATTTAAATTTAAAAAAAAACAAAAAAGGGAGACCGACTGATCACCGGTCTCCCGGGGGGGGGGGAAGTAGGAATATGCTTGTTAAAGGAAGCAGCAGAAGAGCCAGCAGAGCTCTAGTCAGCACGACGGCACGGGCCTCCCGTCAGAGAAGTGACCCGGTCGATGGAAATCGGACCGAAGGACCGCGAGTTGAGATTAACCGGTCAGTTTCAAGGAATAAGAGAAAAGGTTCAATTCAGAAGTGTCCCGAGGGCACCGAAGTCCCGTTGACGTAGTTTCCCGGTCGAAGAGAAATACCCAGCAATGGCAGTAGCCGCCCGAGGAGAACCGACCGAAGGAGACTGGAACAGTTCCGGTTAGTAAATATATGGTTTCCCAATTGAAACATCAATTGAGGTGAGAAGCGACGACGGCAGACTCGACAGGTTAGTGAGAGTCCACAGGCAAGTTTTAAGGCGTGGTGTTTTTTTTCTGAATTGCATTCATGTCTCGAGTCTGTCTTCTTGGTACCCATGTTCCGCATGGTTGCGCCAACCAACCGAATATCTTTCAAGGCCTGGCTGCCTTTAAAAAAGAGAAAAAGAAAAAGAAAGGAAAGAAAAGAGAATTCGACGATGCAACGATGTTTAAGAAGGCATTTCTTGATTTTTTTTTCTTTTACAATAAGATACGAATTATACAAAAACCAAAAATTGACTTAGATCGTCAAATAATGTTGTACGCAGATGATATGAAAATATTTAGATCTTTCAAGAAATCAGACAATCATCAGTTCTTAAAGCTCGCCATAGACTTTGTGAACGAATGATCGAACACTTGGCAGCTCGAGTTTTGCAATTATTATGCCGTTCAACAGAAGTTTTTGTTTTCACTCTTTTTCTAAAAAAAAAACAATTAAAAAATTTTTGTATTAAGTTTGAAAAAAAGTTAAAATAGATGGAGACCGACTGACACCCAGTCTCCGGGGAAAAATAAGAGTTTTAAGATGTTTAAAAGGAAGCAACAGAAGAGCCAAGGAGGCTCTAGTTGTCCGGCGGCACTGAAGAGATACCCCATGAAGGGATGATGATGATGATGATGATGATGATGATGATTGTTGCCCGTGCGGTTCCTTTGACGTTGAAAGGGGGTCCACGAGTTCACGGTAAAAGCTCAAACACACAGTCACACTCACTCACTTCTCTCTCTCTCTCTCTCTCTCTCTCTCTCTCTCTCATTCACTTTTTTGCCTCTTTTCTTTTCACCTTTTTTTTGGTTTCGGGCTCTGGCTTTTTTTTTGAAAGCTGATTCCATCCTTCCATCCATATTCATTCAACAATCCTACCTACATAGACAACAGCAAGAACAGCAAACAACTATTTAGACTGGCAATGAAAAACAACATTCATTTGGCAATGAAAAAGGTCTATACCATAGGTCTAACGGCGTAAGTCTAGTGGGGTTACAACGGCAGTTGAACAAGTGTACACTAGTGTGATCTACCTCTCTACATAAAGGACAGAGAGGAGAGTCAGTGGCACCTATCCTATGAAGGTAACTATTTAACGTGCTCGAGTAACCACTTCTAAGTTGCGTTAGGGTAACCTGTTGTTTCCTGTTAAGTAACCCAGTAGACTTATGGACCATGGGTGGTTTGAATCCTAGGACTGTGTTTGGTTCACAGTTTCTAAGAAATTTCCTAACGGCTTTTGTATGCAGATTTCTAAGAGTTGTCTTAAAGTCCTTATCCCCCCGACTCAGGTCCATGTTCATCACGTGTCGGCGAATGGTTCTTGCTGGTCTTTGTCGGAGGGTGAGGTTGTGGGATGGGTGATCTTCTTGCATTCTGGCTTTAGCTAGGTATTGGTTGGTCAGTAGCTCATTGTGCTCTTTTACTTGCAGAAGTTTTGACTCAAGAGCGAGATGTTGTGTTCCGGACATTTGAAGGTTACCCGTGGCTGCCCTGATTGCTTTGTTTTGGCAGGCCTGTATTCGTGTCCAGTGCGTGTTTGCGAGAGGTGGAGTTTATACGGGTGCTGCGTAGTTCATTATGGATCTCGTCGTTGCTTTATATGTCGCGATGAGTGTTGTGGGATTCTGACCTCATATTCTGCCTGCTAAAGCTCTGATGATGTTGAGACGTTTGGTAGCCTTCGTTCTGATGGCCTCTGCGTGGTGTCGGAAGGTTCCTGATTGGTCTAAAACCACACCCAAGATCTTAGGTGTTTTTTTGATTGGGAGAAGATCGTTACTGAGTTTGATTTCAGGCTTTTTGTTACATTCCGCTGTGCATTTTGTGAAGAGGGTGACCGAAGATTTTTCTTTGGAGATCTGCATGTTTAGGTTGTTCAGTTCATTAACTAATTTTTTTTTATTTATTGAATACATTTATCAAAATGTGACAACACTCGGAGTGTAATAAACGCATACATATTTGGGTAATCATAGTTCATAGACTGCACACCTGTAAATCAAGCAAGTTTGTGAGATCAAGAGAGCTTAATCGACTTTTCAGAACGCTAACATTTGGGGCGGTAACAACATTTTCAGGAAGTTTACTATAGAACCTAGCTGAACGGAAAGCAAAGGAATGAAAGAGTGGCTTTCTACGGGTGCGTGGAATATGGAAAGCATATCTAGACTTTCGGCCATTGCAGATTTTGAAAGTGTACATTTTGCTAACCGGTATATCAATCAGACCATTCAGAATCTTATATGAAAACACTACGTCAGCTATAGTTCTACGAGACAACAATGTGGCTAGATTGAACATCTATTATAAGATGGTCGTAGCACTGAACAGTTTAATCGGGAGCAGCGTAAGTATAGCAACCTTGTGAAGATGTGCTGAACATTTTCAATCTTCCTAATCAAGTTGACTTTGTAAGGAGACCAAATAGGAGAAGAAAACTCTAGCAATGGAATAATGAAGGTCTTGTAGCACCGAATATATGGATGGGTATTCCTAATACACAATGAACGGAACAAAGCGTATATCATTCTCAGCGCACGTCTCGTTATCTGTTCTATATGATATCCATAAGACATATCGCAATCAATGTAAACCCCTAGGTCACGGACCGGTGATATTGCTACTTCGAATGGGACACTTCTGCCATCACAGGTTTTGACGAAGTAGGGTAAACGTGGATTTCTCTTTCCCAGATGAAGTACACTGCATTTGCTGCTCGCCACCGTCAGTTGACATTCTTCGCAGAAAGATTGTAGAGCCAGAGCAGCGGCCGTGAGTTGGACTCGAGCGGATTTAATGAGCGCAGACAACTGAAAAATCTCGAATACAAATTACATTTTAATACATTTTTAGCGTCAAATATACTAGAATATTTTTTGGAAAAAACTTCTCAAAAATTAAATAATCAATTGATTGGTTCGGATAAATTGATAAGATAAACAACGAGCCTCTCTCCTTTTC
Organism: Allodiplogaster pararmata; assembly: GCA_964056735.1. Lineage (NCBI taxonomy): Eukaryota > Metazoa > Nematoda > Chromadorea > Rhabditida > Diplogasteridae > Allodiplogaster > Allodiplogaster pararmata. The sequence continues at coordinate 13,139,491 of OZ057408.1, read as the reverse complement.
AATTTTCCATTGAGTAGTTCGCGTAGCATAGACGACTGCGAATAATGAAATATAAATAACGAAGATATCGCGTGAAAAAAAACTCATATTTAGGTAACACAGAACTTTTTAATATATGTACCTATGTACTCTGCTTTTCTAACACTTGCTTATACATACAAAGCGTTAATGCTCTAATAAGCGGCTCATTTGTTCTTTTTTCTTT
>OZ057408.1:13001544-13139086 GCA_964056735.1 Allodiplogaster pararmata | reverse complement strand
TCTCTGTCTCCTTGCTTCTCGAGCCGACCAGAGTACTCGTCTTCTCTTTGTCTTTCTGCTTTCTCTGATGATCTTAAAACGTGCGAATCGCTGTCAAACCGCGGACTGATATCCTAACCAGTGAACCGGAGAACTGCTAAAAAATCCATTTCTGAAAGATTCTTGTCTCTGAATCAAATTAAAAATTTTAAAGCTAAATATGAGTTCTTACAACTTTATCGAGAAGATTCTCCAGTTCCATAATTATTATAGTTCTTTTAGCCATAAACGTATTAGGCTTCAAGCAAAGTTTGAATGGTCAAGTCCTACAGTATCTTACCTTGCTTCTGATTCGATTTTCTGCACGTCTTTTTTGCACTTTTAGAAATTTCTTCACGTTAAACTCATCAAATCAACAAAATACTTTCCAATTCCTCTTTCGAGTCTCTTCTCAAGCATATCTCAGCTTTCGATGAACCTTTCTCTTCTTTTCAGACTCATCAAAAAGCTTCAAGTGCTTTTGTGAGACATATTCCCGTTTACCGCATCGTTTCTTTTCTGTCTTATCGAGAACTTTCAAGCGCTTCCCCTTGCCGTGCCTCATTTTCTCCTCCGCCGAGTCAGTGTCTCCGTTAATGCCGTAGTCGCTGTCCACATAGCCGTAGTCGCTGTTGATATAGCCGTAGTCGCTGTCCACTTCACACTCACTCACTTCCCTTTCAGCATTGCCTTCTGCCACATTTTTTTCTCTCTCAAACGTATCTGTATAGTTCTTCTCAATCAATTTTTTATAATGGAATCAATTGAGCAATGATAAGAAAATCATTCACAACTACACTCAATACTCAAAATAATCAAAATTATCTATCCTACATATACTCAAAAAATACAGCTTCTTAGATGCAATCATGTCCAAAAATTTCGGTGGAATACCAACCCAGTAAAGATAATCGAATCGTTATAAACATCGCGGTTCAAGTCACTTAACCCTAACATTAAAGTGTTTTGATCAAGTCAAAACATTTTTTCTCGTTTACTTGGTAATTTCTTGCAAAGTATTTGTTTTAAAAAATCTTAAAACTCCTCGCGCTTGTCCCGAGCCGCTTTCTGCTGCGTAGTCTCCTGTCAAAAAACTTGCATTGAGTAGGAACAATCAGTATGTGGCACATTATAATATCTTTGCTCGAGTACTAAAAAATGGGAAAGTGGTTAAGTTATTCACAAGTTTTTTTTAAGAGAAAGGTTGTTAGATGAATACCATCAACCATCAACCGTTGGATCGGCGAGTGATCAAGGCACTCTTGCGATGCAAGCTCGCTCGATCCCAACTGTCTCCACAGGGGTCCAGAATCCCTCCCAGATCAGTATGGTGAGTTTATTACACAGTTAATTCCCCATCATTAGAAGAGTTTTTCTGCCGTCAAATTCTACCTACTTTTCAGCTTCTCCATTTTTTCATAATTTCATTTTAAACAATTTCAATATATGGCGTTCTCACCCGATCCGACAATGGTTTATTACACAGTTAATCCCCATCATTAGAATTTTGTGCTTTTGTTTTTTGTGCTTTTTTGTATAAAATTGTTTTTTTTTTTCAAAAAAAAGAGTTCAATGAAAAATTATTTTGATTGCGAGAGAAAATTATTTTTAATTTTAGAAGTTGAATAATGTGCGTTAAAAAAATGTTCGGGGAAAGAGAAAAGAACAAATGAGCCGCTTATTAGAGCATTAACGCTTTGTATGTATAAGCAAGTGTTAGAAAAGCAGAGTACATAGGTACATATATTAAAAAGTTCTGTGTTACCTAAATATGAGTTTTTTTTTCACGCGATATCTTCGTTATTTATATTTCATTATTCGCAGTCGTCTATGCTACGCGAACTACTCAATGGAAAATGGAAAAGGAGAGAGGCTCGTTGTTTATCTTATCAATTTATCCGAACCAATCAATTGATTATTTAATTTTTGAGAATTTTTTTCCAAAAAATATTCTAGTATATTTGACGCTAAAAATGTATTAAAATGTAATTTGTATTCGAGATTTTTCAGTTGTCTGCGCTCATTAAATCCGCTCGAGTCATGAAAGATAAACAAGAAGAGGTTTTTTAAATTCTTTTTTTTGGTCTTCCCAATACAGTTTAAGGAAGAAGAGTTTTAAAAAAGGAATAAAAATGCAAATAATAAGATTTTAGGTGTTTTCAGATTAGTCTAATCGGGTAGGGATCCGCTTTTCGAATCTAATTTCTATTGAAGAATTGAAGAACTAAAAACTCATAGAAAAAATAGTTTCTGAAAACTTTCCTTCATTGATCGAAACTACTTCTCAGAATAATGAGAAGCAGAAATAATTACAACAAAAAGCCGTTATTGAAAATGAAGTTGAAGAGGGTTGGAGGAAATCTGAAAGCCAGTCTGAGTTAAGAAAAAACGGAAAAGTTCTCGACTGGGCATGTCACCCGATAAAACATCAGCCGATACTTCCCTATAGTCTGTAATGGCGAGTCGAGGGACCAGTAAAATAGCCTCTTGTCCTTCTCCGGTTAACGAATGGTTCTCACTAAGAGGATCGCCGACTGCGGTGCACAAGTGTAGACGGAGAAAATTTCTCCGGACTCAAAAGGATCCTCACCAACCTGTCCCAAAGGACTCCCCTCATAGGACCTATGGGCCAACAACAACAACACAAGTTCTCGCCCTTCTCTGAAACAAATGCTCCGTTCCAGGAAAGAGTGCACTCGATGAATGTCTTCGATGATGTGAATTCTGGGAAGAGACGTCGATCTCTCAATCGAAGAGAGAAGTCTTCTTCAGAAAGATCTGAGTCTGTCTCGTATTCATCATTTCCAAGTATTGTTCTAGAGAAACAGACAGAAAAATATATAAAGTAAGAAAGATTTAGAACTAGCGGAGAAAATCTCTAGATTTGCTAGGCATTTTTTTAAATTGAAGATATTTCATTTACTGAAAAGAATTCAGCAAAGAGAAAGAAGATACAGCATATAAAGAGACAAAACGGCAGAATTTTCGGGTTTTTTATCGAATCAAAAAACTACATATCATTTAGATATTATCATTGAAAATTTGTTTCTGGTTGTAACAATAATAAATTAATTGAAGTTAAAAAAATAAACAAACGGTATTCGAAGCTCTTAAGAACTTTTTTTCAATTTCGTCTCTCTTAATGCTGATTGAACAATTATATGTACATATGTAGCAGTCTTCGGGAAGTTTTAGTAAAAAATCTCAACTGATTTCAATTGAAGGTCAGATAAGCAGCTTTCATGATCTCAAGAAAAAAGTTCAGAGAGCGGACAGGACGACCCTCCTTCCAGCTCCGTGAGTAAATTACACCAAGAGTAGAGATAAATGAAACCATAATGCAAATACATTTTCCCTTATAACCATTTTTGGAAAAAATTCCATTTGAGAAAGTTGAGTTTTTTTATTGTCCTTTATTGGTGAAAAAAGTCTTCAGGGAAAGTTTGGTTTGAACGCCATTTAGGTTGCGTCCGGTAAAGACAGACAGGACCAGAGGAGATTAGAATATGCCTGAAGATAGATCCGCTGGAAGGTGACTAAGAGTAGTTTTATCGTAAAGCCCAAATATTCACTATTTTTTTCAGAAAGAAGTAAAACGAAGAAGGCTCAATTAATGAAATGATGTCGGAAGAGGGACACTTTTGTTTTAAACTGTTTCTTTATCTGTTTTTTTTTTGTTGCTAAGTTTTTTTTTGTTGCTATCTTTCTTGTTCTATTTTTCTTTTCTGTTCTCGGAAGAAAAAATTTTGCCACTACCAAATCAATCGCATCGTGTTTTTTCTGGTTCTGTTGTAGAGTTGATGTTTTTTGTTGTTAGATTCTTGATTCAAAGCCCCCCTGTGTCCTTGTAGCAAGGTTTTTCAATCAAGTATTTGTTTCTCAAATTTACTAGGTTTTTATAATTATTGATCTTTCTTGTTCTATTTTTCTTTTCTGTTCTCGGAAGAAAAAATTTTGCCACTACCAAATCAATCGCATCGTGTTTTTTCTGGTTCTGTTGTAGAGTTGATGTTTTTGGCGTTGCTGTCCTGTGAATGTTCGGATAAAAAAATTCTGCGGATGATTTTTCGAGAAGAAAACTCCACTTTTTCACGAGTAAACAAAGCACGGTTGAGAAGCGGAGGTCTCTTAAAAAGTCTTCAAAGAACCAATTATAGTAGTATTCAAAACCATAGAAAAATCCTGGTTTCTGGTATTATAAATATATTTATCAGCGTGTATTTAAAAAATAAGGTCAATCAGGTTTGGAAAAAACATGATGTTATAAAACTTTGAATTTACAGTCCAAAACCTTAACGAATTTACAGTGAAAAACCTTAACGAATTTACAGTCAAAAACAAAAACTTTAACCCAGTAAAACTCGAGGAATCTTTTAAATTTGCAAAATACATTAAAAATTGTATTTCAATGGAAGTTTATCCATCTTAACTCTCATTCAAAAAATACATTGGAAAAGACCCCAAACTCGATAAAAGTCCTAGGCGCTTTGCTTGCAACATTGTTTCAGCTGAAATAAATAATACTTTATTGCACAGTGCGAGTTGCAAAATCTATAGAAGAGCGATAATTTTAACAGTTGAAATCATTTCACATGCTTTTCACTTTTTCATAGAAAAAAGGGAGAAAATCAAAGTTCAAGATTCAGGCAGAAAATTTTTTTCAAGAAATCAATAATTATAAAAACCTAGTAAATTTGAGAAACAAATACTTGATTGAAAAACCTTGCTACAAGGACACAGGGGGGGGGGGGGCTTTGAATCAAGAATCTAACGAAAAAAACATCAACTCTACAACAGAACCAGAAAAAAACACGATGCGATTGATTTGGTAGTGGCAAAATTTTTCTTCCGAGAACAGAAAAGAAAAATAGAACAAGAAAGATCAATAATTATAAAAACCTAATAAATTTGAGAAACAAATACTTGATTGAAAAACCTTGCTACAAGGACACAGGGGGGGGGGGGCTTTGAATCAAGAATCTAACGAAAAAAACATCAACTCTACAACAGAACAAGAAAAAACACGATGCGATTGATTTGATAGTGGCAAAATTTTTTCTTCCGAGAACAGAAAAGAAAAATAGAACAAGAAAGATAGCAACAAAGAAACTAAGCAACAAAAAAAACAGCTAAAGAAACAGTTTAAAACAAAAGTGTCCCTCTTCCGACATCATTTCATTAATTGAGCCTTCTTCGTTTTACTTCTCTCTGAAAAAATAGTGAATATTTGGGCTTCACGATAAAACTACTCTTAGTCACCTTCCAGTGGATCTATCTTCAGGCATATTCTAATCTCCTCTGGTCCTGTCTGTCTTTACCGGACGCAAACTGAATGGCGTTCAAACCAAACTTTCCCTGAAGACTTTTTTTCACCAATAAAGGACAATAAAAAAACTCAACTTTCTCAAATGGAATTTTTTCCAAAAATGGTTATTAGGGAAAATGTATTTGCATTATGGTTTCATTTGTCTCTATTCTTGGTGTAATTTACTCACGGAGCTGGAAGGAGGGTCGTCCTGTCCGCTCTCTGAACTTTCTTCTTGAGATGATCGCTCTCCAAAAACTCCGAAAAACGTTGAAATCTATGCGTCCAAGTAAAAAGTGCCTTACATCTACCAAAATAAGCAACAAAATCTGCAAAGTTCAAACCTGTTGTTGGGTTCTCTGGGTTCTCCCGGTCTCATCTTTTGTACGCCTCATGGCACCAATTAGCACACCGAACAAGGAACTGAAACATGTTCAGCGTTGAACAAACAAAAATATATTAAAACTATGGAAAAAGTAGCGTGCTTTAGAAAACAAAAAGATTAAATAAATTCTTACCCATCCCTTCATCGCAGCAGCGATGAAGAGCAGAATCACCAGGATAATTTGAAGGTAAATTCCGACGTCTCTGAAACAAATAATTATTTAGCGTAACTTTTGCTTGTTCTCAAGCGAGAAAAAACAGTGAAAAGTAACCAGCACCCCCAAAATAAAGTGCGGAACAACCCAAGTAAAGTACGCCCCCAAGTAACAAAGTGCCTTACATTAACCAAAAAATGGATCCATGACACTTTGTTACACGACAGTTTGTTACACGATAGTTTGCTACAGGGGCTTTTGTTTTAATGTGTTTTAACTACAGTATTTTTTGACAAATTTAGTCATTGAATCGACAAAGAATCAAGAAAGTGAGATTTTTTTCATGAGGTCTCTTTTCTAAGCCGTACGGCATCGTCAGCATGCATTTTAACTGAGCCTAATCGGAAAAAATCTGTGAAGGGCGTGTAAAAAACTGTCGTGTAAGAAAGTGTCTTGTAACAAACTGTCAGATAAGAACGAGACCAAATGAAATATTATCTTACACAACATTAAAATTTTTTATTGCGTCTTTTAAACATGCATGAAGAAAGTCATTTGAAAAAACATTACAAGTTCAATCTGACTGGTGAAATCGAGTTATGACTGGAGCATGGTTTGATACTATCGTGCAAAGAGAAAACAGCTAAATAGTATTTTTTTCAAATCGCACTTTGATTTAGTTGCACGTGTTTCTCAAATGAGGTCCAAAAGTCACGAAATCAAGTTGATGTCTCATTAATTTTGATAGATGTTTAACAAAACAATGGAGATTTTTTTCTGATTAAGGTGTTGTTCTTTTTCATTAAGGTGTTGTTCTTTCTGAATAAGGTGTTCACAAAAAGTTCTTCTTAGTTGGAAGTTTTTTTTCTCGAACATAGGTCACCTAAATTTGTCAAAAAAATTTTCGTGGGCGGGGGGCCGGGCGGTTAAAAAAATTTTTCATAAGGGGGGACTCTTATGTGAAAAAAAAAAATTTTTTTGTGGTTTTTTGTTTTTCATCATAAGGGGGGACCCTTATGCGGAAAATTTTTTTTTGTGGGTTTTTGTTTTTCATCATAAGGAGGAACCCTTATGCGAAAAAAAAACTTTTTTTGCGCTTCGGGCGGAAGTCTGTACCTTTTTCTTGTATACCAAAAAAACACTTGCTTCAAGGTGAGTAATGGAAAAAAAATTCAGTTTTTAGCAGAGCGTAATTGAAAGCTCCCCTCGGATGCACACAACCGATTTCTTTCTTGTGTTTTCGACTGCATTTTTTAACTGTAATGCAATGATAAATTGATTGCTACATAATTTATCAAGTACCACAAACGCAATGAAACATATGGAAACATATTTGCAGCAGATAAAAACTTGAGAATGTAAGAAAAAAACATGAACGAGAAACAAATAACAAGGAATAATTCTTGAGCCGACTTTTAGGATTCAAAGTCTCGAATAGTATACATCGTTTCACTTTGCTAATTACTGCTTTTGACACAGACCTTCCTCCTCATTTTCAGCTTAAGGCAATATTCAGAACCAAATTCGAATGAATGTGAAACCATGACTTGGCAATGAAACGGTTGACGTTTTCATTCTATCTGCACAGACCCGTCTTGTCGACATTCGCTGTGGCCATGGTCCCTTTACGTTAGTGGAAATTGTGATATAGAAGCCAAAACATGTGACAGCACTTTGAAAAAATGCTATCCTAATTGCACAGACCCGTTCATTCGAACATTCGCGGTGGTTTTGGGCTATAACAACATTCCGCTTAGTATGAATTGGAAAAGTTTTTCGACTTAGAATGAATTAAAAAGCGAGTTACTACTGTACTAATGCAACCTTTACTCAAATTTCAAAGTTAAAAAATTATGTGAAGGACCCGATCGATTTCTTAGAAACTTACACATGTTTGTGCAGAAAAAAAGCTCTATAAACAGGTTATTACTTTGAAAAATGAAAACCTCTAATAAAAAACTTGGTAAAATTTCCGAAAAATTAGTAAATTTTACCTAGTTCTTCAGGAAGTGTTTTTTAAAGTTTGTTAATGCTCATTTTGTAGAGAATTTTTTCTGATTCTAAAAATACAAAATTCATCGAAGTCGAGGGGCTCTTACATAAAGTTTTTCGACTTAGAATGAATTAAAAAGCGAGTTACTACTGTACTAATGCAACCTTTACTCAAATTTCAAAGTTAAAAAATTATGTGAAGGACCCGATCGATTCTTAGAAACTTACACATGTTTGTTCAGAAAAAAAAGCTCTATAAACAGGTTATAACTTTGAAAAATGAAAACCTCTAATAAAAAACTTGGTAAAATTTCCGAAAAATTAGTAAATTTTACATATTTCTTCAGGAAGTGTTTTTTTAAAGTTTGTTAATGCTCATTTTGTAGAGAATTTTTTCTGATTCTAAAAATACAAAATTCATCGAAGTCGAGGGGCTCTTACATAAAGTTTTTCGACTTAGAGTGAATTAAAAAGCGAGTTACTGTAAAACTACAATTTTTAGTGTAGAACGAATCTGAAAGTTCAAAAAACTTGTGTTCCACTCTCGAGAATAAATAAATATGTTGTTATAGACAAGTCTATGATAGTATCTAATTATGTTTACAGCGTAGATTACAAAAAAGTTTGAGAACATGAACCAATTTTAAAATAATAACACTTTTTGTGTATAAGTGGGTTGAGAGAGGAGATCCTTCTTCGCTGCAACATGTTGGAGTCCATATATCACGATTTTCTTTCCACACTTATTTCACATCTTTTCGACGCTTCTTCGAGCTTCTTTGTTTTTTTGCATGCTTTGTGTAGTTCGGAACACTTGAACAATAATGTTATTTATTCATTCATTATTCCTTTATTCAAATCATCATTCAAATCAGATTTTTTCAGCACGTTCCAAAAACTTAGAACAATGGCGGTTGAGATGTCCAGCGTCATTGAAGTCTTGCAAGAATTTTTGTTTCTCTTTCTCCGAACAGATCCACTGCAAACTGCAAAAAATTTTTTTTCAGTTTTAGGCGGGGGGCCGGGAGGTTTTTTATACCCCTTGGTAACCTATGTTCTCGAATTGAGTGAAATTTTAACGGAATTTTGGTGGTATACTTTAATTATGTATAAATGTTATTGACGTCCATAAACAGAAGCTTGTGAGTATGAACTGTTCATGAACCAGCAAGATCGTAAAAGCATTGACCTTGAGTACACAACTGCTGTCCTTTTTCTAACCAGCGAAGCTGTTTTTTTCTAGGAGACAGATCGAATCAAGGTTTTTCTGCGTTAGTGATTTATCCATTCAATGATAAAAAATTAATCTACCTCGAATACCCCTTCTTGCCATGCGTTGAATTGTTGCTCCCTAGCATCTAAACCAACGATATCTTGTCTCAAAATCTGAAAGAGGGCAATCTCTTTCAGTCGGCAAACAATCATATCTTTTCGATGAAGCTCATTAGCAGCAGTGAACTTAATCCTTTTTACCGATTTCTGCCCTGCAATTTAAAATGAAAAAAGCAAAAAGAGATAGTCTCCAAAACAAATTCGAGAGAGAGAGCGAGAGAAAGAAAGAGAAAAAAGTTTTAGAAGACGAATTTCTCCGATGAAAAACTGACTGGTGCTCGAGCAGGCTGTCGCTCCTCCTCTGGAGCAGCATCACCATTTACTTCCGGCTCCATCTCCTCCCTCTCTTCACCATCATTTTCATTGTTCGCAATATGATTATTGTTTTTCACGAATCCTTTTATACAGGGTGGTCCATAAAAAGTGTTACAAATTGGAATTGTTATACCTTTTTTCAAAACAGATGAAATGATCTCAAATTAACGTATTTTATCAACAACTTAAATTAAAACATTCACGCGGAAGTTCAGCTCAAACGATCCCCTTTTGCCCGAACTACAGCTCGAAGTCTCTTTGGGAACCCCTCGACCACTGTACGGAGGTATTCGACTCCGATGTTGTCCCATTCTGCCTGAAGGGCATTCTTCAGGGAATCAATATTTGGGTGGGAGCGAGAGTTGACCTTGGACTCCAAGTAGGACCAAACGGAATAATAAAGCGGGTTCAGGTAGGGTGATGAGGCCGGCCATTTTGATGTGATGAAGCCAGGAAAATTTTCCTTGCACCACGTTTGGACCTTTTTAGCTTTGTGGGCTAGTGCTGAGTCTTGTTGAAAGGTCCATGTCCTCTGATTGCAATGCGATTGAGACCATGGATGGAGCACGTCTTGCAGAACATGTTTCAGATAGTATTCCGTGACGATCTTGACGCCTTTCTCGACGAAAACAAGCGGTGTTTTTCCTGTGGCGCAGATCTCGCCCAGACCATGACTTTAGTTGGATGTGCACTGCGTTGGACCGTTCTACCCTTGACATCGGCTTGCTCTGCGTCCTTCGCAAGCACTCTGACGTTTTGGGAGTAGTGGACTTCTTCCACGGTGAACAGCTTTTCATCAGAGAACACCATATTGAAATGTTCGCCTTGCTGCGTACGACGAAGAAGGTCGCGACATCTTTTGACTCTTTCCGACTTGTTGCGAGCCGACAGAAAAGCGGCCTTCCGTGTACGATACGACTTGAGTCCCAGCTCCTCCGTGACTATTCGTTTCAATGAAGTTCGGCTCATCGGGAGCTGCTGCGCCATCTGTATGATGCTTCGTCGTGCATTTCGGTTGATCCGACTCCGAACGGTTTCGATGAGTGGTGTCGTGCGAACAGTGCGAGGACGACCTCGCCTTGGACGGTCCAAAGATGTGCCAAGCTCCTCGAATTGTTTGATCGCTCGATACACTGTCATGCGAGGCAGGCGAAGCGTTTCAGCAATGCGATCAGGGGCGTGGCCAAGAGTGTTTAGGCGAATGATCGCAGTTCGCAAGCGATTCGACGCTGTCATTACCCTAAACATCGATGGATTCAATCGCAACTCACTCGACACGTATAAAAAATTACGGGGAATCGGAAAAACGATAAAAGTTACTGCTACGTGCGGTCACTTCCCCAAGAAATGTTCTTGATTATTTGTAACACTATTTATGGACCACCCTGTATATAATGTTAAGTCTCTGAAACAAATAATTATTCAGCGTAACCTTTGCCTGTGCTTATGCGAGAAAAAAAGTGAAAAGTAACCAGCCCCTTAAAATAAAGTGCGGCACAACCCAATTAAAGTGCGCCCCCCAAGTAACAAAGCGCCTTACATTTACCAAAAAATGGATCCATGACACTTTGTTACACGACAGTTTGTTACACGATACTTTGTTACAGGGGCTTTTGTTTTAGTGTGTTTTAACTACTGTATTTTTTTGACAAATTTAGTCATTGAAGGCCGTTACAGAATTACACCGTGCACACTGTGCGCACTGTACACCGTACAAATTACACCGTACACTGCGGCCGTTACAGAATTACACCGTGCACGGGAAAATTCTTAACTCCGCTCATGCGCTTTATTTAAAACGTCGCCCTATTAATATTCGGCCTTTATAAATGTTCTTACCCGTTTTTACCCTCACGTTGAGGCTTAGAACTGAAGGTAGATAAACATTTATTTTTTTGTTTGCAGAAGCGAAGACCACATCCAAAGAGAGACGGCTTCATTCTCATCAATACGGTTACTGAATTTTAAAATTTTACTGCTTGTTATTTTACTCATTTTAATAACCCCTATCACTATCTTCTGTTGGCTGTACCTTTTTCTGTTTCCTATTGGCTTGCACTTGCCGATCTCTTGATATGTTGTAGTACAGTCAATGAGATTGGGGTGTCAGATTGGAAGGAATTGATGAAGGAGCCTATATCCGCCGCTCTCCCTCATCAAAGTAAAGCGTAGGGGGAGCTCCTGAAATAAAGAGCGGCTCCCTCATGTAAAGCACGGCCCCTTTAAGAACAATGCGCTCCCCAACAAAAATGGTATTTGTGATGGTTTCTTACTGATGTTTTTGTAAGCTGAAATTTTTAGTTCTTTTTACAATTTCTTTTGGCAGCGAACGCGCTTCACCACGATGTGCGCTGTTTTCTCTTCTTGCCTTCAGTCCAAGCTAGGATTGCGTTAACAAGGCCGTACGGCTTAGTAACGAGAATATACTGTTCACGAACGACAGTACCTTGGATACCCTGTTTGTATGGTGGGTAACTAAAGTCGAATGTCTACATTTTAGTTTAGGTACCCACACCTAAAATTTTTTCTGATTTCTGACCATGTGAGTGCTCCCCTTCCCTGATAACAAATTTCTGCGTAATTTTTTTCTCTACGTGTAAGCATAGGAAAGAGGCTAGTTTCTTTTTTTCTGATATACGAAGTAAGTTATCAATTTTATTTTGCATTTTTAATTATGTTAGTTGAAAGGAGTTTTTGTTATGTATTTCGCTGAAGTCATTGCCATATTTTATAGAAAATCACAATTTCAGCCTGATCTAGAACGGAAAAAAACACAACAACACAGGTATAAACTGTGGGCGAGCTAAGCAATTCATGTTCCTGAATGGATAATGATAAGCATAGAAATTACAAGAGAAGTCACAAAGGTTCAACAAAAATTTTCCTGAGAAATCATTGAAACAAGAATGTTAAGCTAAAAAAACACAACAACAAATTCCTGACCCAATGAACAACGATATGATGAATCATCAGCACTGAATTCATGTAGCACCCTGAGGTTTGAAATAAGATCTACATTCAACAATTGAACAAAAATTCGCTAAACAGCTAAACAAGAATGTTTAGCTAAAAAAAAACACAACAACAAATTCCTGACCCAATGAACAACGATATGATGGATCATCAGCACTGAATTCATGTAGCACCCTGAGGTTTGAAATAAGATCTACATTCAACAATTGAACAAAAATTCCATACAGTGAATGTGTAACCTATGAAGTCGTACACAATTTTTACCCGTAACGACTCTTGGCAAGTCCAGCGGTCATATACTTCAGTTAAAAAACAGTCAACAACAAAAAAAAACAGTCAACAATTGACAAAAGCTTTGAATTTTTACCCGTAACGACTTTTGGCAAGTCCAGCGGTCATATACTTTTTTGGGGTATGTATATACCTCGTCAGCATGCTTTTTAACTGAGCCTGAGCAAAAAAATTCTGTGAAGGGTGTGTAACAAACTGTCGTGTAAGAAAGTGTCTTGTAACAAACTGTCGCGTTACCCCAGAAAATAGAGAAAAAATCTGCAAAGTTAGAACCAGAGGTTGAATAGTGACCGGATCGGTCCCGTCGGCGGACACATGTACACACACTATTGACAAAAAACTCCCTCTCTTTTCTTTTCAAAACCCCGAAACAATTTTTCAAAGGGGTTCAATTTGCCGAATGAAATGAATTCTCAAAATACCAACTTGCAGCTGATGAAAATTGCAGCTGATCAAACGGCAGCTGATGAAATTTCCAACAACAGAGCTATTTAGGAGCTCACTTCTTCTGGAAAATATCAAAAATGTTGAAATAAATCTCATCAAAAATTCATAATTCTATGGATATGTTGGCGGAGCCCACGCACGAATGGAAGCGATTCTCACATGACTCATCACGGCTTCGCTGACATTGCTTGAAGCCAACTATGATACTCGTTAACATATGAAAAAATAATCGATGCAAAGAATGTTTTAGACTACGTGTGACCTTTCGAAAATCAACGGGGAAAAATAAGACGAAAACACAATCAAGAGAGAAGGGAAAATTATTCTAACGGATTTGAAAAAAGTTTCGAAATTGTTTTCACACAGAACATTAGGATTCAAAGTATCTATAAAACAGATAAATGATTGAAATTTTTTCCGAATGCTGGAATAAAGCAGAAATTGACTATACTTGCGAGAAAAATTCACTCAAAATTTCTCAAATTGACATTAATGATTCATCATTAGAAAATTCCACGACAAAAATATCTGAATTGGTTTGAACAGATAGCTACCGTATCAAGTACAATCACATATACACTAAAAGTTCTTTCTGATTCATTTAACCCTCACTCACAAGGGTCGCGATTTAAAGAACTGGGTTTTTTTAAAAATCGATGCAAAGGAATGTTTTGGACTACGTGTGACCTTTAGAAAATCAACGGAGAAAAATAAGACGAAAACACAATCAAGAGAGAAGGGAAAATAATTCTAAAGGATTTGAAACAGTTTCGAAATTGTTTTCACACAGAACATTAGGATTCAAAGTATCTATAAAACAGATAAATGATTGAAATTTTTTCCGAATGCTGGAGTAAAGAAGAAATTGACTATACTTGCGAGAAAAAACTCACTCAAAATTTCTCAAATTGACATTAATGATTAATCATTTGAAAATTCCACGACAAAAATATCTGAATTGGTTTGAACAGATAGCTACCGTATCAAGTACACTCAAATATACACTAAAAGTTCTTTCTGATTCGTTTAACCCTCACTCACAATGGTCGCGATTTAAAGAACTGGGTTTTTTTTTAATCGATGCAAAGGAATGTTTTGGGTACTTTTTTACTTGGTCTGGTACCTCGCGTCGCGGCCCTCGGCCTCGTTAGCTAAGCCGTTCGGCCTCGTTAGCGTAAACTTTTCCTAAGCCTAAGCGTTTTTTAATGTAAAAATAATTCTAATTCCACGGTTCAATCCGGTTTAAGCGACGCGAAGGGGGCCGCGACGCGAGGTACCAGACCAGGTAAAAAAGTGCCATGTTTTGGACTACGTGTTACCTTGTGTGACGAAAACACAATCAAGAGAGAATGGAAAATGATTCTAACGGATTTGAAAAAGTTTCGAAATTGTTTTCACACAGAACATTAGGATTCAAAGTATCTATAAAACAGATAAATGATTTAAATTTTTTCCAAATGCTGGAATAAAGAAGAAATTGACTATACTTGCGAGAAAAATTCACTCAAAATTTCTCAAATTGACATTAATGATTCATCATTTGAAAATTCCACGACAAAAATATCTGAATTGGTTTGAACAGATAGCTACCGTATCAAGTACACTCACATATACACTAAAAGTTCTTTCTGATTCGTTAAACCCTCACTCACAATGGTCGCGATTTAAAGAACTGGGTTTTTTTTTAATCGATGCAAAGGAATGTTTTGGGTACTTTTTTACTTGGTCTGGTACCTCGCGTCGCGGCCCTCGGCCTCGTTAGCTAAGCCGTTCGGCCTCGTTAGCGTAAACTTTTCCTAAGCCTAAGCGTTTTTTAATGTAAAAATAATTTTAATTTCACGGTTCAATCCGGTTTAAGCGACGCGAAGGGGGCCGCGACGCGAGGTACCAGACCAGGTAAAAAAGTGCCATGTTTTGGACTACGTGTGACCTTGTGTGACGAAAACACAATCAAGAGAGAAGGGAAAATGATTCTAAAGGATTTGAAACAGTTTCGAAATTGTTTTCACACAGAACATTCGGATTCAAAGTATCTATAAAACAGATGATTGAAATTTTTTCCGAATGCTGGAATAAAGAAGAAATTGACTATACTTGCGAGAAAAAATTCACTCAAAGATTCTCAAATTGACATTAATCATTAATCATTTGAAAATACTTGTGAAATATTGCAGTCCGACTGACTGACCTGAATGCAAATTCGGCTCCTAAAAAACGGCCTCAACTAAAGTCATTGGTTTCTGTTTCTTTTTTCTTTCTCTTTTTTTTCTTCTTTTTCTTCATTTTTTCTTTCTGTTTTTTCTTATGAACGTAATTGAGCTAGGTCGTTTTTTTAAACCAGGCCGTTTTTCAGGAGCAGGTTGTCTGATTCAGTTCAGCTAGTCGGACTGCAAAATTTTGATAGTTAAAAAAAGTTTTATTGTTATTCTTAAAGCTGACTTTATCACACGGCCTTTTCTCGATTCAGTCGTCAGCTTTCTTTCTGAAAAAACCCGCTAGCTGAAACTTATCACGATTCTCACCACTGCACACTCTATTATCTGATATTCGATTCGCAACATTCAATATTTCCTAATTATTTACTATGTAAACGCTTGACGCTGAAATCACGACACTTCGTATCCTCGACACTTCGTACCGACGTACCCGCGATACTTCGTATGAGCGACAGTTTGGGTACTTTTCCGGATCGACTTAGGCTACGCTTCTCTCCCCCCTCGGGGTGGGGGGGAGTCACGGACTTATGACTAATTTTTTTGATACGGTCTTGTTAGCCTAAGCCGTACGGCCTCGTTAGCGTGAACGCATTGGTAATGATTTAGCGTGCAGCGTGCGTGCACGGCGTGCTTTAGTAATGGCCGGCAAAAACCAGTTCTATGTTCTTAAGGAGAAATCCTTGCTTATGAAAGTTTTTTGATCTATAAAACCGGTTTCTTCTGCCACAGGCGAATCTCTACCTCAGAGATAACCGCTTTGAGCGGGCTTTTGTGTAATTTTGAACGCACTATAGAACGTGGTGATCATGTGTTATTCATTAGCCTAAAAGTTTATCATACATCCATTTTCGTCATGTTTTGCTTGTGATAAAGGGGTGAAGGGCCGCATTTAAAGTCTGTAGTACCCTTCGACATATCGACAGTGTGAGTTAACTTTTGAAGAGTTTACAACCTCTTTAGGAATTGTCTCAAAGGTATCTCAACCAATCAGTTTTCGAATTGAACCAGACTTAATGATTCTCAGGATACTGTTTCCGGCACTGTTTGCGTTTAGTGCCCACAAGAGGTTCAAATGGGTGAGATGAGAGTGGAATTTTTTTTTGATGCGGTCTCGTTAGCCTAAGCCGTACGCCCTCGTTAGCGTGAATTTTTGCCTCTGCGTTTTTTAATGTAAAAATGATTTTTTGATGACTCAAAAACGCAAAAAGGGCCCTGTTTCAAAGAGACTTTCGCTCTCATTCATATTTTTTCTTATTGTTCTTAATCCAAACAAAAGTTTGTAGTTGTTACCTCCAGGTAAACTTTAAGTATATAGGTTCTAGACAAAACAATTGTGAAAACAACATTCAAATTGTTATGGAATAGGAATTGAATGTTGTCTCTTGGCGACTTTTCCACGTTTTTCCTCTACTCTAATTTCTCGCACAGCCACGAGGACGATATTTTCGTTCTGTACTAATCACTTAAAACACGCTTTACATGATAAATATCGTTCTAAATTGCTTCATCGCTGAGAAAATGTGCAATTTCTTATTTGAAGAAAAATATAGCAAAAACAAAAAACGAAGTTAGTATTGACGTTTTATATCGTGAAGTATTTTAGCGCTAGTGCACTAGTGTTTCATCGAAAGATTTGATTGCTTTGATTCGATAGATTTTTCTCTCACCACGATGTGCATGCTAAAACATTTGCATGCTATTGTTCCACCCCCCGTCAGACGACCACTTTCGATAGACTAGGCCAGCCCGCAAAATTTTGATAAGGATGCGCAGGCACGTACGCGAGACGCACTCGATCACGCGAGACGCAGTCGCGCACGAACGTAAGACGCACTCGTGCCCGCATTAATATATTTGGTACTTGCCCAATGCATGGCGAATCGCAAACAAAAAAAGTGAAAAAACGGCCCTTATCGATTTTTCATTAACACGCAAGCGCACGTGCGCACGCGCAGCGTGTTTTAAAATTATTTTCAAATCCGCCGCCTTTTTAGCCACTTTAAGGCGGGACCGTTTGAAGTAATAAAAATTGCGTGCAAACTTAATTCCTCCTTCCTCCATTGTGTGACGGGGTGTGTTGTTCCGAAATACGTCCATTGGTGCGCATTCAATTTTCCGTGCTCGGGAGAGTTTCTTGATTTGCTCTTTATTTACTGCACTAATCTTTTTTTTGGGCCTTATCTCGCTGTCAATACCTCTGATGCCTTAGATTTGAATAAGCAACACTGAATAAGTTTTACTCAAAGTGGTGAATAGACCCGCCGTTAACCTTCAGAGAGGCATTTAATCCTTACAGATAATTCTCTTGCTGAGTGCAAAGTTACGTCCGGGTTGGTTTCAAAACAAGGAAAAAAGCCCGCAGTTTGAGATCTGAACATGGTTTCTCAACTTTTGGTAACGAATAGTAACAAAGTCTGGCCGAAATTGTGGCTTTCATCCCAGGATGGCCTGACGATCAGCATGGATATAGTCCGCCAAGGCATACGAAAAGGCGAGGAAGATCTGCCATCGAGAGGAATCATGAGTGAGCCCTCGGCAACGAAGCGGAACGAAAAACCCGTAAGTGGGAATGTTTTTAAGATATGCATTTTTAACACTGATTGATTGTGGGAACTCGGAAATCAGGGGTCGTATCCACAATCGCAATTAGACGTCCAATGAGAACGTCCA
The DNA here is from genome assembly GCA_964056735.1 of Allodiplogaster pararmata. Lineage (NCBI taxonomy): Eukaryota > Metazoa > Nematoda > Chromadorea > Rhabditida > Diplogasteridae > Allodiplogaster > Allodiplogaster pararmata. The sequence continues at coordinate 13,120,988 of OZ057408.1, read as the reverse complement.
GTCGTTGGACGTTCAACATTATACGTCCAACAAATTCCGTATCCACAATACAATTAGTTGGACGTCTAATGCTTGGACGTTGTCCAATGCGTTGGGCAAGGTCTACCCTGTCTAACTGAGCGTCCAACTCGTTGGACACTCTCTTTTTTAATGATTTTTTTGTGTTTCGAGGTTTTCGATGTTTTTGCACTTTTTGGGAAAGTTGTAGTTAAGATCCCCACTTTTCTTCTGCCCCCCGTGGTAGAAAAGGCCCCCACTCCTCAGTAAAACCTCCCAAAATGGGGGGGGGGTTCGAAAAGTAAAGGACCAAAATGGGGTGGGGCTAAATTAAATTTAATTCTGACCCCCCACCACACAAAACGGGTGGTTGAAGTAAATACCCGGACCTTTTTACTTTTAGACCCCCGCCAACCAAAACTTCTCCAGTTGAATTTCAACCTCCCTTCAAGGGGGGTTAAAATTCAATGAGGGGGGAGGGGGTTAAAACTAAATGAGGGTTGGGTTAAAATTAAATAAGGGGAGGGGGGTTAAAATCAAATAAGGGGGGGTTAGAATTCAATGAGGGGGGGGGTTAAAATTAAATGAGGGGGTTTTAAATTGAATAAGGGGGTTAAATTAAATGAGGCGGGTTAAAATTAAATGAGGGAGGGTTAAAATTAAATGAAGGAGGGGTTAAATTAAATGAGGGGGGTTAAAATTAAATGAGGGGGTTAAAATTAAATGAGGGGGGTTAAATTGAATAAAGGGGTTAAAATTAAATGAGGGGGGAGGGGGTTAAAATTAAATGAGGGGGGTTAAAATTAAATGAGGAGGGTTAAAATTAAATGAGGAGGGTTAAAATTAAATGAGGAGGGTTAAAATTAAATGAGGAGGGGGGGTTAAAATTAAATAAGGGGAGGAGGTTTCAAATTCAATGGGGGAGGTTGAAATTAAATGAGGGGGGTTAAAATCAAATGAGGGGGGCTAAAATTAAATGAGGGGGGTTACAATTAAATGAGGGGGGTTACAAGTAAATGAGGGGGGGGTTAAATTCAAATGAGGGGGGGTTAAAATTAAATGAGGGGGGTTAAAATACAATGAGGGGAGGTTAAAATTAAATGAGGGGGAATAAAATTAAATGAGAAGGAATAAACTTAAACGAGGGGGTTAAAATTAAATGAGGGGGGTTAAAATTCAATCAGACATTTATTTTACTGGAGAAATGTTACTCAAGTTTGTGACGATCGAAATAGCGGGGAGTGACGGGGAATTCCAACATTCCATACAACATTTTATTTCAAACAACAAACAGAAAAAAAACAACACAGAAAGACCTCGATGAGCTGATGAAGGATAAGTAAACTAGAGCACGCCACGCACGCTACACACGCCAAATCATTACTTATGCACGCCACAGCGCGGGAAAGAGAGAAAGAGTGTTTGACGCACTATTGTGTTAATTTTTTGATACGGTCTCGTTAGCCTAAGCCGTACGGCCTCGTTAGCGTAAACTTTTGCCTAAGCCCAAGCACTGCCTGGCGTGCTTCAGTAAGGGCCCAAAAACAAAGTTACTAAATCAATCCAAAATCATTCATAATCGCGTAAGAAAAACATTAAGAGTGAGAAAGAAAGAGAGAGATAATATACAAAACGATACAAACAAAATACATACAATACAAACAAAATCGAAAACATTCTACAAAAAATTTTACATTCAAAAAATTTTACATTAAAAAACACGAATTCATTTTACATTCACTTGAGAGCTTCGAGACAGCTTCCCCGCCAAAAAGCTATTCTCGAACTTTCTCTCTCTCTCTCTCTCTCTCTCTCTCTCTATGAGCGTTCGCGCTCAAAAACAACACAGCAGTAGAGAGGGAAATAGCAGATAGTCAGTAGAGACAGCAGTACAGAGAGAGAAATAGCAGATGAGGGGGGCTGTTCTACTACCTGCTTTCTTACAGTGCAATTGCTTTCATGCGGGGGGTTAAAATTAATTTTACCCCACTTTTTTCATAAAGGATTACTTAAAAAAAAACTTTTTATTAGTTTTTAAAAAAATTCTTTTTTTTTTAATTTTTCATTTTTTGCATTTTTTTTGTATTTTTTTCCAATATATTTTTTTCAATCTTACTTTTTTTTCTCATTCTCCTTATTCAAGTCAAAAATAAGCGATACAGCTGGCTGTGTGCAGTCTACCATATCACGAATTTTGCCAAATAATATCAAGAAGATGTAGTGAGTTTATCACGTGGTATTTGTTTAATACTTTTTCATATTTGTTATAAACGATTATTGTAATGATATCTCATAACACAATTTATTCACGTTGGAATTTTTAGAAAAGCAACAAAAGTGTATGTATGTATGTATATTAACAATCAACTGAAATATTTAAAAAAACGTATTGATGTGCGATTTCCAAAAAAATTATGGACCATATGATGAAAAATGTCCGGAGTATGTGTGTCTGAAAATCTGCTCCAGATGCATTGCTTCTCGATGAGATCTCACTCATATCACTGTCATCAATGTCTCCATCCAATAAATCATCAAACTCGGGTTCTTTCAGATCAATCGCAGCATTTCGCAGACAAATAGCTGCTGTGACCATAGCAGCGGTTCTTGTGGGGCACTTTCTGTAAAGAAATACAATCACTTTTTTGAGAAAATTAAATCAACCAAAATAAAATCGCTTTTTGACATACGTCTTTAACATTAAAAAGCTCGACCTAATCTCTCCATGCCATTGACGTTTGAGTGCACTAATGGCCTTCTCGATCTTGACTTTACCTCGACAAACCGCGCCACTGTAGCGAGCTTCTGAGTGAAACATGTTTGTTCGGTCAGGTTATATTATAGATATGAAAAGAAAGAGAAACAGAGAGAGAGAAACCTTGTTCTGTTACAGCATTTATAATTGGCCTCAGTATGAATCTTTCTGCCGCGTGTGCGGAATCAGCGAGTATTTCCGCACACGCGGCAGAAAGAGTTGTCATGAGGTGGTAGCATTGAGATGATTTCCATACTCTGCTGTCATGAGCCGAGCCTATTGAAAAGTGAATTAGAAGTTCATGTAAGGAAGAGGCGTAGAACACTAATTTGAAACTACATTAAAAAGTGCACCAGGAAATTTGGCAGAAAACCAGTGGAAGCGAAGTTGATTGTCACACAATACTCCAACGTTCAGTGAGTGTGAATGATTTTCAATTGACTCGATCATCAAGGAATTTGACTTCGGACCTATTTACATAAGTGTACTCTTGTTCTGTCGGAGCAATAATCCGTATCTGTGTTCTATCCAAGCATCCAACGATTCCAGGGATTCCAGTGATTTCATAGAAGCTGCAAAAATTAAAATTGTTTGCTTATGGACTGTTATAATTGAAGAGAAAAAACAGAGCGAAACACTTTAATATGCCGTTGAAATACAACAGTCAATTATTCTTAGCCTGAATAAGAGTAATAACCTCTTTACAATGACTTGACGTTCTTCATCGGTTGGCCAAGTGACGAACTCATTACACCTCCTTGATACAAGCTCAAAGACTTCATGCGTTATTCTTGAGACACTAGACTGTGCACAGCCAGCCGCGTCGTCTATGTGGATTTGAAACCCATTGTTGGCGAGAGTTGAAAGAGCTACTGCCAGTCGTTGAGCTGGTAACAGCGCTTTCGCTTTTCCTGTGTCGGTTTGCAAGCCATCCTCGAACACTGCAAGCAGTTTGAAAAACCCTTGACGTGTGAAGCGGAATCTTTTACGGAATTCCGTATAGCTGAGTGTGTCGAATGGATTTGCGTGGTCTCGCTACACTCTTGGAACTCGCAGAGCATTCTCTTCTAGATCGACATCCAAATCGTTCATCGCCAGCACGATCTAAAACATGTGAAAAGACAATAAGAAACAAAGTAATAAAAATAAATTCCTTTGGTTCTTTACGGCCGGGAGTCGTCCATTCTGTGAGAACAAATTTATTCTATATTTTTAGAAACATGATTTAGAGCGAAAAACAACAAGGAAAACATTTGAAAGTTGAAGAAGCTTGAAAACTGCGCCAGTTTTTTCTCCATTAGACGTCTAATCATTAGACGTCCAACATAAGACTTTTAAAAATCGTATTGTGGATACGAAAAACCAGTTGGACGTTTATTGTGGATACGGCCCCTGGGTATTTATCTAACCCACACAGCGGGTCAAATCTATACGCTATCGAACACAAAAAGAAACAAGTAAAACGGATTCTCGGTTTTAGGTGCAGTCGAGAAGAGTCCTGCCAGCGAGAGGAATCATGACAGAGCCCTCGGTTGGAAAAGAGCACAGACCAAATAGTCGAGGAGAAGACCTTGTATCGAGCTATCAAAAGCCAACGAAGCGGAAAAAGAAACCCGTAAGTGAGAAGGCTTCTACGATAGACACTTTTAACACTGATTGATTGCGGGAACTCGGAAATCAGGGTATTTTCTAACCCACACTGCGGGTCAAATCTATGCGCTATCGAACAAAAAAAAACAAGTAAAAGGGATTCTCGTTTCTTGAGCGTTCTCTATTCTTTTTTTTTGAATTCTCGGTTCTGAAAATTTTTCATTAAACGCGCTCGGTCTCTCTTCAAAGTCTTCCGTTCACTGATGATAAGTCTTGTTAATCGACACACTTCTTCGGTGAATGATAAGAAACTGCCTGCAGATTATGATATTTGTTCGATGAATCAGAGATCTATCTAGCACGATTTTGGTCTCTTTTTGATCGCACAGTATTGGTTACTCTTCAAAGCATACCGTCTTCTCATTATTATGTAGTCAAGATTTATTTTAAAGTCACACGATTCTTTGGCGGGTAATAATAACCAGCCTTATGCGAAAAAACGGTTTAAAAACTGTAGAATCGACTGTGAGTCTTCTAGCAGGCTTTTTTCATTTAACCATTCAAAAACGAAGCGTTAAGATCAAAAAGTACTAATTATTAGACAATGGCTGTTTTTGAAGAAGGACTAAGAGTGTGCGAGGAAAAACGAATGATTTTGAAGAGAGACCAATAGCGTGTGATAAGAAATATAGAATGTCATACTAATAGATGTCGGTCTTGTGATCTCAGAAGTGCTGTTGAGGAGAGTCCTTGGAGATAGTTTGGTATGATTCTTTTGAGTCCTGTTAGAAGTTTGTTAATTTCATTGGCTTCTCTGGGTAGCCCATAATTTTACTTGCAGGTGGGTTAAAGAATAACTTGTTCCTTTAGCAATCTATGGTGTTACGATGTACGGTTGATCGGCAATTTTTTTTTCATCTATTTCCTCATCAGGAGTTTTTCCGTTCGCAATTCATCGACAAACAGATGCGCCAGTGGAAGCTAGATCGAGTCATCAAACAGGCGGAGACATATCGGGCAGCTTACGAGGTTGATCTAATTGTAATCGGTCGAGGATGATCATAATATACGTACGCGATGTTGATCGATCAAAGGTCTCTACCAGCTTCTAGATTCCTCCGCCTTATTCTTTCGGTGCAATGAGGAATTTCAACAAAAAATATCTAATAAGTGATTGTTGACTGTGACTCAGAAGTTTGAATGAAAAAAGTGTGATTCAGAAATCAGAAGAGACCGCACCCCCTTGCTCCTTTCGTGTACTGGCAGAGAGGCCAGTCGTCGAGGAAATCGTCGATGCGAGTTAGCTGTTACCGTATCTTCCTCTTTCTCTCCCACACTCTATCTCTATCCCTTTCAAATTCTCTCTCTATTTTATCTTTCATATCGCCCATTTCTCTTTTTCTCTCACACTCACACACTCTCTCTATCTTTATAACCTTCAAATTCTTTATCTCATTTTCTCTCTCTCTCTATTTTATCTTTCATATCGTCCCTTTCTCTTTCTCTCTCACTCCCACATTCTTTTTACTTTATATCCTTCACATTCTCTCTCTCTCATTTTATCTCTCTCTCTTTTTCATCTTTCACTAACGCTCGCTCAAAACTTATCTTTCTGTCTTTTTTCTCTTTTACTCACACTCCCTCTCGCTTACTCTTTCTTTGTTATACACACTCTCTCTATCTTCATTTTTACTTTAATTCTTTTTCTCTTCATCTTTTTCGTTTCTCCTTCTACTACACAATGCGTTTGCAGAAAAACCTTACATCCGTCGAGCACGCATAGAAGGAGCCTACGAGGACGCAGAGCACTATCTGGACGTTCAGTTCCGTCTTATGCGGGAAGACATGGTGGCCCCCCTGAGGGATGGACTCGAGGAGTTCAAGAAAGCGGGTAGGGTTGGTAAGTTCTCACAGATTAAACTCTTCAAAAATTAGGGGTGTTTTCCTCATATCAGATCGTGGCTTTTTAACATTAGAAGGACGTTCTCAACCTTATTGGAATTTTTCAATGAATCTCCAACACCAGTGAAAAAAATTCAACACCAGTGAAATTTTAGCTCAATCTGTCGGAAGTTTTCCCGAACATCATGAAAATATGTCAACTAAATGTTACTTTTTCAATACTGAGGGATATCTCATAACATTAGACAGCCTTTATGAACATAATGATGAAAACTTCCTCTAAATTAGGATAATTCTTTGTGTTTCTTGCAGTGGAGAATAAGTTGGATCTGAAGAAGTGCACGCTGTCGGTGGTAGTGGTGCAGAATGTGTTGCTCGGAGGAATACAGGTGGAAGATCGGTCGCTCTCTTGGTCTCCCTCTCGTTCTCTCTCTCTCTCTTTCTTTCTTTATCTTTCTCTTTCTTTCTATCTTTCTCTCCCTCTCGAAACGAAAGATTTTGAATTTGAGGTCCGAGTAAACACTGGAGGCTTGATGCGCTACATAAGAATCCCAGTAAGTTTGTTTTCAACCTTGAACATGATTTTATCAATATCTTATCATGTAAGAAAGTCGCAGCAACTTATCCAATTAAAAAACGCTTTTTCAGAAAAAACCTAGATTTTTTTTTCAAGTTGAGGAATGTAACCAGGCTGTTTCTTCTCACCTTCCCCCCTCCCCTGCAGAAATAGCGGGTATCTTGAGGTGGCCTATCATGTGGGAACGGCAGGCCTTTGAGAGCACGAGATCGTTTGGTGTAAAAGAGGGTATGCAGACGATCGGAGTTGTTGTGTAGTTGTTGTTGCCGGTATGCAGCTTGCATTGAAGATGAATTCTTATCTTGTTGTTGTTGTTGTTGTTGTTTGCCCATAGGTCCTGTCGAGCGGAGTCCTTTGGGATAGGTTGGTGAGGATCCTTTTGAGTCCGGAGAAATTTTCTCCGTCTACACTCGCACCGCAGTCGGCGATCCTCTTCGCGAGACCCATTCGTTAACCGGAGAAGGGCAAGAGGCTATTTTACTGGCGCCTCGACTCGCCATTACAAAGTATAGGGGAGTATCGGCTGATGTTTTATCCGGTGGCATGCCCAGGCCAGTCCGGCATCGCCCTCCTTTGACGAACTATACTATCCAATTTTGGTCCGCGACGGGCAAGCTCACTATCTCTAATGCACTTGTGCAAAGAGACATCCCTCTATCCGCCACCTGAGGACGCGCTCGATACCGGTGAGGATGAACCGATCCCTTGCGATGGTGTGAACTTGTGGGCTGTAGTACCATCGAAGGCGAGAATTCTTATCTTCGATGATAAATTTCAAATTCTTTGTTCTAAATTTTTTTGAGCAAGATGCTTCCGGAGCAGGTTTTGATGTCCTTTGCAGTCCTGAGACTGTCGTGCTGCATCTTGTGAACGCCAAAATCGTTGTAGCAACGTGTTCATGCAATAGGCTTTTGTATGGGTGGTCGATCCAGCCTAGCATCGTTTTGTTTGGGAGTCGATCGCTCTTGCATTTTCCGAACGAAGAAAGGCATGATGTTAGTTTATTGGCGCCTTGACTCGCCGTTAGAAAGTATAACGGGGTATTGATGATGTTTAATCATGTGGCTTGCCCAGGCCATTCTGGCATCACCATCCTTTAACGAGCTATACCACCTATTTTGGTCCGCGACGCGCAAGCCCGCTACTACCGAAGCTCATGGGCATATAGGCATCCCTCTATCCGCCACATGAGGACGCGCTCGATACTGGATAGGGCTAACCGGTCCCTTGTGATGGTGTGGAGTCATTTCGCAGGCTGTCTCACCATCGAAGGGGCTCGAGAATTTTTTTTGAAGTTGAGAAATGTAACTAGGCTGTTTCTTATCACCTTCCCCCCTCCCCTGCAAAAATAGCGGGTATCTTGAGATGGCCTATCATTTGGGAACGGCAGGCCTTTTAGAGCGCGAGAGCGTTTGATTCAAAAGAGGAGATGCAGACAATCGGAGCATTTTTACCACTAGCTTTACTGAATAGCGCATAGATTAACCCGCAGTGTGGGTTCGAGAAACACACTGACTGTAAACAAAATTTCTCAAGAAGGTGGTAATACTTTGAATCATTTATTCCTTGATTTCAGTTAATTCCTAGTTTACCCTGTCAAAACCGAGTTATTTATAATTTATACCCTGCCCATATTCAAACTTATCAATCTGGATAAGTTTCACAAGGCTTTTACCAATTTTTCATGAATTTTTTTCTCTCAATGAGGATTTTCCATATCAAGCCCGATTCAATTCCCAGAGACACGAACTGTGCAAGCTGGACACGACGAAGCAGCTCTGCTTCGGGCAGTTGATCGTGCTCTCTTCGGATGGATTCAAACGGGACATCAATATTGGCAAGATTGCCGTGAGAAGCGATAACTTGCAGGTGAGTAGGTCAAGTTTGAGTCGATGCGCTTGATTATCGATCGATGTCGAAGGACATGAAGTGCTTTTGATTCAGAAGATTGCGTTTAACTCTCGGATTCTTGATAGGAAAGATGAGAACGTAGAATGTAGGCTGGAGTGTTGATCAGGGTTTGAACGTTGGTTGAGTTGTGCTGTTATTCATTCGATAATTCTCTCTTTGCGCTTAATGAACGCATTGGGTAAAGAATCCGGAATAAACCCTTTTAAACGGTGTTTTGTTTCGTGGATTTGTTGAAAGAAAACGGATTTCGAGATTTTATGGTGTTCGCTGGCGTTGCTTTTAAAATTTGAAACGTTCAAAAGCATTTCAGTAATTCTCATTTCGTGCTTGGCTGAGAGGTCATGTAGAAAAGGAGTCCTCTTGGTCTCTTTGATAAAGGGGATAAACAAAAAGTTATAAAGTTTTTTTTAAGTCTTCCGGGCGGCTCGCTATAGAATTCTTCGATGAAAAGCTGGTCAAAGATGCCGACGGAAGTGTGAAGCCTGCCAGGTTGAGAGAGAGAGAGAAATAGAGAGGCTTTATTAGAGGAAGAAAAATAGAGAGGGAAAAATAGATATAAGAAAAGAGAGAAAGAGAAAAAAGAGATACTGTATGAAAGAAGCAGCAGAAAGAGTAAAAAAAAGAGAGAGGCTAAGATGGGGAAAAATGAAGAGGGAAAATGAAAAAAGTCGGTTCAATGCGATAAAAGTTAATAAATAGATTCTTTTTAGTAACACATTCGTGTTTAGAGCGATAACACGGGTTCTTTCAATCTCATACTTCTTTAGGTCTCGATTTCATATGCTGCATTTGACGTATCCTTTAAGGTACTTAAGATTTTGTATTTTTCTGGTTGATTGTAGATTTGGTATTTCTCCACACTACTAGGCTCTCCACCATTATGAGTACCCAGGCATGATACCTCACTACGCTCTGTAAAATTGTGGATATCAAATTGTCTTAGCCTAGTACTTATCCTAGATTAGAGCGTACTACTAGGCTAGTCCGCTCTAAACCATTATAGGTATCAAAGCTTGTGATCTGGACAGTTGTGGATAGCAAGAAAACATGAGAAAACTGGTTGTAGTTATTCAGTAGAGTAGAATGCCGATTAGGGCAACCAAGTCCAAGTAGTCCCCAGTTACAGTTCGAATCTCGACAAGAGCAAAACGTATGCGCTGGCCGAGCCAGACTCTTTCTATGAAGCATATTGTCACGTTCTTCATGTGATGAAGGTTAGTTCTGTCTCCGGAAGGGGCGGGGCTTACAGCACCGTGCAGAAGTATACCAAAGAGTATATTTGAGTATATTTTCTCGTATAACTTTTCTGTTTTTGCGCCCACTGGCGCAATTTATGTTTTGTAGCTCGTGACTCAAATAATACTGTTACAAAATGGAGCCGTTTCTGGAAAAGCAGAACAGCTCAGCAATTTTTTCTGAAAACAGTGTTATTCGAGATTTCTGAAATATGTTCTTGTTTACTTGTTTCTTTTTATTGCATTGATCTTGGTGGCCTCTATACCACAAAGATGCCAGACAGTCACTCACTGATGATGATCAGAAAGATGCAAGACATTCACAAAAATGCAAGAAACACTGTAAAATATACTTTTTGGTATACTTCTGCACGGTACTGTATATACAGAATGCTGGCGAAGATCATGTTTTTATGGAGTTTTTTGACCTACATATCTACAATGAATTTTGAAAGATCTCATATTCTTCTATTTTACTAAAAGAACTCCCAAACAATTGTTATATATCTTGATAATGTTGCTGCTTTAGTGAAAAGCAAACAATTGCTGAATCTTATAGACTGCTGGCAGTGATGGTTCAATTTTCAAAACTTCACTTACTTTGATAACTTTTCTCAAGTTTCCTTCGCATTAGTTCATTTTCAACAATGATTCATAGAACTCTAACCGTAGAACATCGGTAAACGCTAAAAAAAAAAAACTAGAACAATGAGTTTGTTCAAGCGAATGGGCTATAAATGAAAAAGAAGCGAGGAAATGGTGAAGAGATATTACACAACATAAGAAGTAGAGAATTACTCTCTCACGTCTTAAAACAAATCTCCCCTTTTCCTCACTTACTCGAGTCGTTCTTTCTTTAATCGTTCTTCAATCTTCGTTCTCGTTCTCTTTTTTTCAAAAAAGGTCGTTCTTTAATGTTCTTGAAATTTTTTTCGATCTTGAAGAACGACCGCTCTCAAGTGCAGGTGATCTATAGATTAACCAGGCGTGACGAGGTTGAAATTTTGGGAATGATCATTCCTCAGATTCTCATATGAGTCTAAAGTTTGTTTTATTGGTTTGCTCACCAAAAGCCGATACAGATTGAACAATTCGGTTGATCTTTTGCACAATTTTTCTAACGAGAAGTATTCATTTCGGCAGTACCAGTGACTTTTTCCAGAAGTTTTCTCGATTTCGCGCGAAGCCGTTCGAGAGATATCTTGCTCGAGGAAAGACGAATCTGAGGAAACCTGGTTATATGAGAACACTTGAGGACGTCACGGAAGAGGATAAAAAGGAGGACGAAGAGATAAAGGTTGGAAGGGGGCAAGATAAAGTAGACTAGCGGGGAAATGTTAAAGAAGTTGTCAGTGTGGTTTCGTGAACGTACGGGTTTCCATCTTGTGGTGAACGGCGCTTGTGATTCACTAAATCTTTCAACAAAGATCACTTGCAATTATTGAAGAAAAAAACCGCCTCCGAGCGGGAAATTCGAAGAATGATTAGTGAGCTAGAAGGTAGCAGGCGAAAGGGGAAACTTCCTGATTCTTCTAGACTGCCCCGCTTCAAGAAGGGTATTTTTGTTTGGAATTCTCAACAGTGCTGGTGACTTATGATTTTCTAGCTTTTCTTCAAAATCTGGTTGACTTTAACAGGCGTAGGTTCGACTTTGACGATAACTGGGATTTTGTCGTACCCGCTCAGCGGATGAATTCCATGAACTCTCTGAGAAGAGCTGGAGATAAGAATAAACTTTTTCTACTGCGATCTTCAAAATCACTCTCTTTCTTCAGAAAATACCGTTTCCTTACCATCAACTTGTTTATGTCATATCTGTTTCAGTTGCTTAGAAGCAGTTCTGGAAAAAGCACTTCCTAGTAAAATTGAATGGACTGTTGGAAGCTAGAAAAGAATTCGTCAAAAAAAAAAGAAAAAAAATTAAATTATTGAGTGGTAATTTCAACGATAATAACGAAAACCAATATACAGAGTCATTATGCGAACCTCTGGGAGGAACATGAGAAAAATGAAAAGGAGAAATTCGTCGAGGAATGGAAAAGGTTACGATTTTTGGAGACATGAGAGAGTAGTGGAAATCAGAGAAATAGAGAGAGAAGAAGGACAGTATGAACAAATACAAATTTTTTAATTTTTTCTTTACCAGCTGTACCTTTGTTTTTGGTGCAGTCTCAGTACTCATTAACTTTAATATAAGTTTAAAAACTAATCATTCAAAATCGAAGAATGGATGAAATGAATAAGGTTTCATTTGGGCTGATTGAAACATTGCAGGATGGCAGAAAACAAAGAATACATTCCACAAGAAGAAACGAAAATGGTTCGTCCTGTTTTGATGAATTGATAGAAATGAATCAGAAAATATCACACAGTGTGAAATGTGGAACCGCAATTAAGATCGAGTATAACACAAGCGCTTCACTTTGATAAGTGAGAAATAGAGCAAATCTAAGAAAAAAAGGCCTTGATAGATTTACAAACAATTGAGGCAATCCTACTACAAATTTTCATTATTATCTTAGAGAATTTCACGTTCGCTCAAGAATGCTTTTAAGAGATGCAAGACTGCCCAGGGAAGACTGTTGCTAATCATGAGGGAAGGGCAGATTTGGAAATAAATCAAAAGCGGGTAGAAAATGCAAAAGTAGAAAATTCCATACAAAAAAGATTCGTGTCATTGACTTCTCCGAATTTCGCATAGATTCTCACACAGATTTCACCCGCAGTTCGGGTTATACAAAAAATTTAATCTGAATCAAATTCTCGACATTTTTTCTTCTGATTGCAGACGACGGCCCTAACAAGAGCGGCTTCTTCGAAGAAAGAGCATGAGACGGATTCAGAAGAGGAGATTCATAAGCCTTGGAAATACAATCATTCGAACTCTTCTGGTGAGTGGAATCTTCAATATGTCCTAATAGTTTTCCATGGAAGACATGTGGACATTCCCGGAACGCCCCCCTCCCCTCCTTCTCTCCACCATTGTCATTCCAGGAACGCCCCCCCCCCCTTCCTTCTCTCCACCATTGTCATTCCAGGAACGCCCCCCCCCCTCCTTCTGTCCACCATTGTCATTCCAGGAACGCCCCCCCCCTCCTTCTCTCCACCATTGTCATTTCAGGAACGCCCCTCCCCCTCCTTCTTTCCACCATTGTCATTCCAGGAACGCCCCCCTTCCTTCTCTCCACCATTGTCATTCCAGGAACGCCCCCTCCTTCTGTCCACCATTGTCATTCCAGGAACGCCCCCCTCCTTCTCTCCACCATTGTCATTCCAGGAACGCCCCTCCCCCTCCTTCTCTCCACCATTGTCATTCCAGGAACGCCCCCTCCTTCTGTCCACCATTGTCATTCCAGGAACGCCCCCCTCCTTCTCTCCACCATTGTCATTCCAGGAACGCCCCTCCCCCTCCTTCTCTCCACCATTGTCATTCCAGGAACGCTTCCTATCTCCTTCTCTCCACCATTGTCATAAGAGATCTTTATGTTTTGAATGGGTCTTATCAGAGACACATATAAAAGCCTCCCGAAGAGCACGATGAATTGGAATGTGTGAGCACAAAATTCAACTCGCTTGTTGTTATGCTTTGTCCGGTGGATTGTCCTCTTCCACTTGGCTTAAATTCAAAGATACTTGCATTGGTTAACTGTTTTTGTTGTTGAAAAACGAACGCTTTGCGAGAATAAGGCCTAGAATTATAAGAAGCGAACCTCTTTAATGTTTCGAACTTTTATGCTTTCCAATTTCTGAGACCTCTATATGAATTTTTGACACAGAAAATTAATGTTGGGGCTCTCGACCCTCTTTCATTTTCCCCCTCTTTTTCAATGCTAGTTCTTGGCGAGGCTCCGTGATCAAGGTTCCCAATACAAATGCTTTCCAGAACTGGCTGATATCTGCTTCAAGGATAAAACGTACAAAGTGGACAGTCTAAAGGAGAATCTTGAAGCATCTAATCTCAATGAGTCACAGCGGAATGCTCTGTGTGGCGCACTCTCTTCGGAAATCGCGCTGATTCAGGGTCCTCCTGGAACTGGTGAGCAGAAAAGAAGATTGGTTTTTTGCAAGAGGCTCCTTAATTTAATGAGTTTTGTTATTGTTATTCGCCCTTGGGCCCCTTCTCAGAAAACTACATAGAAGGAAGAGATCATATTGTATTGCTCGATAAAGCCTTTCCGGAAAAATGTTAAGTAGTTTTCTTTGAGGTAATAAGAGGATGTTGCTAGCTTTAGTGAATGAGAAAACCTTTTTAACAGGTCGAAAGATCGTCGGAGTTGATTCAAATTCTCTCAAAAATGTTTTTGATGTTGGCAAATGCGCTAAGTTTACTAGATACACTTGAAACCTATTAATAACGAGAATGAAGCCGAAAAGAAAGTCGGTAACTTTTCTAATACAGGAAAGACGTTCATTGGAGTGGAGATAATCATGACTCTGCTTCAAAACAGGCACAGATGGAGGATCACGTCACCGATACTGATTGTGACCTATACCAACCAGGTTTGGGAAGGAGCTTCTGGTTCTTTAATTCATTGGAAGCGATGTAACTAAAGGAATTACGAGAGTTTTCTGTTTCAAGAGATAAAGAGAAGTGTTAGAACCTAGAGAATTGGGATGATGGAGAGAGAGAGAGAGAGAGAGAGAGAGAGAGAGAGAGAGAGAGAGAGAGAGAGAGAGAGATAGGCGACTGAGGAGATGGATTTGGAAAAAGGCAAGGAGAGACAGAGAAAGAATGTGGTATGACAGAAACAAGCGAAAAAGTGGATAACAAAGAAAACAAGTGAGAGAAGTTGATGGACATTTGAGAGAAATAGAAAAACTATACAATCAGACGTGAAGAAAGAGAAGGAAATTAAGAATGAAAAACATATATAGAGAGATGATGATTAAAACGATGAAAGAAAGCAGAGGGAATGAAGGAACAGCAATGAAAAGGCGGACCGATCCAACCGGAGACCCCTGACCGATCCAACAGGAGAACGTATCGTTGGACTTCGAGTTTCGAACGTATCGACGGCGTGATAAGTGGAGACAGCAATGAAGAAAATGAGAAGTTCCAAGGCCCTGGGTCTTGATGGAATCTGTCCTCTGATGGTTAAAAATGGCTGGTGAACAATGCGCAAGAATTTTTGCTTTTCTGTTCAACTGTTCACTTAACACCGGCATCATTCCTTTGGCCTGAAAGTCGGTCAGAGTAATTACTATTCCGAAGCCAGGAAAATACCTTACGATGGTCAAAGGTTACAGACTAATTTCGATACTTTCTCCTGTATTCAAACTCCTTCCCCACATCACAGAATAAGTAGAATTTGAGAACTGGCATCATGGTTTTAAAAAAGGACGTTCAACCACGACATCTTTGATGGTGATAACGGGCCACATAACTAATTGATTTAATCAAAAGCTCTCTCCAGATCGTACAGTGATGGTTGCGCTCGACCTTACTTCGGCCTACGATCTTGTCAACATATCACGCCTTTGCCATACTTTCGCTTAAACCTCCATTCCTTGAGGCCTCTTCAGGTGGCTCTCAAGTTAGGGGAGAACCATTCGTGTAGCAGAAACAGCCTTAGCCGTCAGCAAACCCGCTATGTGGAAGTTCCTCAGGGAGGAGTACTCAGCCCTTCCCTATTCAACATATAAGACGATGCTGGGAATAATTTTCGCCAAAATGCTCGAAATGTTGTTCCTCAGCCAAAAACTTTATTTCGCCAAGATTTCGAGTATGCGAACTTGGGAGAAGGAAATTCCGTTATTTTTCTTTTTGTAGCTGCCAAAATAGGGACGAAGAATCGGCCACCATTTCGCAGTGTCAAATGATGAATGACTCTGTGGCCAAGTTTTGTTCCTGCCAAATCACGGACAATTTTGTTTTTTCCTTTGTGACATGTTTTGGCACTGCCAAACTCGGCTCTTTTTTTGAACACTTTTTGTCCATGCCAAATTACGGACAATTTTATTTTTCTTTTGCGTCATGTTTTGGCACTGCCAAACTCGGCTCTTTTTTTGACACACTTTTTGTCACTACCAAATCAGGGACAATTTTGTTTTTCTTTCGTGTCATGTTTTGGCACTGCCAAACTCGGCTCTTTTTTGGAACACTTTTTGTACGTTGAACAAAGCTCCGCAACGACCACATATTAACCACATCTAGCGACGTACCCCAACCGAGTTTAGTAAACAGTTGAGAAAAATGTATGTTGCTGTAGCGCAGTACGTAAAGATTTGTGTGGCGGTTGTAGTCGGTTTAATTACCCAAGTTTGAGGTAAAGATTCGATCCGGCTCGTTGAAAGACGTAGCCTGAACCACACATTTAAAGAGATCAAAGTCTAGTATTGGCACTCCCCAAAGAGTTCCTGAGAGCGATCCTCCATCATCCCAAAAATGAGGCTAAGGAGTTGCAGGGGCTACAAAAAAAGCCTGATTTTGGCAGTGACAAAACAAGGACAAAAATCCCGGTTCTGGCAGTGGCAAAACAAGGACAAAAAAACCCGATTTTGGCAGTGACAAAACAAGGACAAACAAAAACCCGATTTTGGCAGTGACAAAACAAGGACAAAAAAAGGCCGGTTTTGGCAGAGACAAAAGAAGGACAAAAAAAGCCCGATTTTGGCAGGAAAAAAGAAGTACACAAAAAAGCCCGTTTTTGGCAGTGATATAAGCAGTTACAAATTGTGTCCCTTCTTTAGCAGTGACAAAACGAGTGCAAAGTAGAAAGCTTGTTTTTTGACGGTTTTTCTTGGCAGGCCCGTCAAAACGCATGTTATTTGCTGCCATTCATCATGGCACTTTTTTCCGCTTCTTGCCATGAAAAAGCTTGGTTTTTCAAGGGAAATCTGCCCGAGGAACAACATTTTGAGCATTTTGGCGAAAATTATTCCCAGCATCGTCTTATATACTTGAATCGACTGCCAGAACCACCCGATACGATTAAGCTGGTCGGGTATGCGGACAATCTGACTATACTTGCCTCTCACCATGACTGGAGAGTTGGAGCTTTACGACTGAACGTCTACCTCGAAGCTCTCACCAGCCACCTGGGAGAACTAAAGATGGAAATTCCGGCAACTAAATCAAATGTAACGCTGTTTACCACCAACACGAAGGAATGTTGAGAAATACCTGAAGTTGCGGTCAATAGTAATCCACTTCTCCCATCCAGAGCTCTCAAAATCCTTGAGAGTCACCTTGGACCAGATGGGAACCTATCGTCAATATGCAGACGGGCTTAAGGCAAGGGCGAACAAAAGTTTTAATGTCCTCCGATCAAAAGAAAGGAATAAGATGGGGACAGAAGACCGAAACAATGCTTAACACTTACGGAGCAACTACCAGAGCAGTCTTAACCTACGCGACATTTCCCTGCAAACAGCGCAAAACAAAGCCATTCGAGTCTCGGCTGGAAACCTTGCTATCGCGGTTACTCAACATTATGCATACGAAAGCAAACTTCTACCAGTTAAGGAACACAACCTTATGCTGAGCAAACAATTCACCGCCAGGGCCAGGCTCCAGCCCAACCATCCTTCTCACTGCATCTGCACTGAAGTTAAACCTCCCAGGGCTATCAGGAAGCACGCTAAAGACATAGATATAGCATTAAGTGACTCCGAATAAGAAGTCGCCCTCAGAAAAATACACACGGACACTGTCAGAGATTTTCTCAGAAATAGCCGACTCAACCCAATTCTAGGCTTTAAACCACCTAGAATCAGGGGTTAAATAGTGACCGGATCGGTCCCGTCGGCGGATACATGTACACACACAATTGACAAAAACTGTCTCTTTTCTCACCCTTTTCCTTCATCCCCTCTTCTTTTTTCCTCCAAACTTTGAGCGGCGGATACATGTAAACTCAAATTGGACAGCTCCATTTAACCCTGCCTAGAATACTTGAGTCCACATCCCAACTATCTAGGGAAGTCAGATAACTTTGTCCCAATTACGTAGCGGTCACTCCAGTTTTCTTAATAGCTACCTGAAGAGTATAGGGGCAAGTGAATCTCCCCTGTTCCCACTGTGTAATTTTGAGCCTCACTCACATCACGAGGTACATCTTTTCGTGCCGCTTTAACCCCACTTCACTTAGCCCGATTGACCTTTGGCGTAGGCCGCACTCGGTTGTGGAATTTCTGTTCAATTAAATCTCTCCAAAACAAAGGAGAGTTTTAAAAAAAGAAAGAGAGAAAGAGTTAGTAATAGTGAGGGTCGACAGCTTCGACCACTTTTTTCTGTGTCACGTGAAAGAAGACAACCCACTGAACAAGAAACAACTACAAAATGAAAAGGCGGAAAAGATTTCCGATTTGAAGAAAAACGGGGGATTGTTGTTTTTCAGGCATTGGATCAGTTCTTGGAGAAGATTTTAAAGAGACTGGAAGAGGAAGAGAAGTTTAAAAAACACGTGATGAAAATGGTCCGACTAGGCTCGAGATGCGAGAGCGAAAAGCTCATTAAGTTGGTTTTGGAGTCCTATTTTGAACAACCTTCTGGCCACATAGAGTTGCGCCTCAATTCCAACCGCCATGCGGGTAAAATAAACTTTTGATGAGACAAAAAAACATTTTGGTGACAAAAGTAGAAAGAAAAGGAAGATTTTACAGAGCGACTTGTCTCCGACGGGAAGCGTTGAGTATCAGTAGACGGAATCACTCCGCGGTCTTGAGAAAAGCTTTCAGGTTATCAAGCCTTTTGGTTTTTTGTTCCTTAATTTTTATGTGATCGAAGAAATCTTTCGATATCAGGGAACGAGTCTTTGTCTGAAGTTAGGTCCAAGTGAGTTTTAAACCGCATCACACTGATTGAACACACCGGTTATAATATTTTGCTTTGAGTGTTTGAAATTGTTTTGAAAATTGGAGTATGGTCTGAAAATGAATTTAAAGTATTCATGTCACTAATTTTGAAATTTTAGTGGTCGCAAGGAGTGCGCGAGTCTTATTGCGGCTGCGGCGCGAGTTCTGAGAGAATATCACGCGAAGAAGAACTGTCTATCAAGTAAATACGTACATTCAGTTATACAAACAAGTTCAAACACATTGAAAGTTGACAAAAAAGCTAATTGATAACAAATAGAAGTTTTTTCTGATGAGCTACATACCCCGCGGGATATGATTACTTACATTCAAAGAAATGGATTATTAGAAGTCTCATTCCAATTTTTTTTCAGACAATTTTCACTTGTAAGCATGTACCGATAACTCTCGTTTTCCTGTCCAATTCTGAAAATTAACCTTTATACTTTTTTGGTATGACATCTCAGTCCGAATCTCAAGGTTCACTCCTAATCTGGGCAAATGGGATCCACTTAAACAATTGGGTTTAATAAAATTCGGAGTAGCTGGGACGTCTCTTCTTACTCTGCCTCCAGCAAAAACGAATGTTGAATTGGAAAAAAGATGCTCTTTCTACATGGTAAGGTCTGAATACCGAATTGGGAATCGCGTATCCTCTTTCGAGTCGGGATTGAGCGCGATAAATAAAAAGTATGATGCACCAGAAACAGGTTTTTGGCCAAACTCGTTTTTCTCAGGCAAGATAATCGTTCCAAGAATGAGCGTAGAGCACCGGGCTCAGTTCTTGGAAATGGCAAGTGTTGCGCATAACATGCAGGGCGACAGACTAACGGTTAGTGTCACTTTGAACTTCTTTTTTTTCAAAGCTGTAAATTTCATTCCTTTTCATTCGTTCCGCGTTATCATCAACTAATAACATTCTTCGGAGTGAGATGGGTATACTTGCGAAGAAAAATAGATGATGACATACAAAGAGAGCATTAATATTACTAGCTTTTTTCGTAAAGTGCATAAATTTGTGTATATGTTTCAACCGCACTGCGGGTCAGAGTAACACTCTGCTTCTTTTTTGTATTTTTTATGTTGTTTTTGAAGTTTTTGTTATGCTAGTGGACAATTCAGCCTAGTGTATGTTTATGCCAACCATTATCACTTCAAACCTTAGTGTTATAACAAAAAATTAGAATGAAAATGAGAAGAAAAAATAATCATCGCAAGTGTTGCGAGTTTCATCATCGCTATCACAAAGATGTGCAATAAAGTTCATACCTCAACCAATAATATTTATCATTCCTGAAAATCTAGAGACTTTCGTAATTCCTTGATTTTTGAGCATGAGAAATGTCGACAAAGTTTGTTGGCTTACAGATATTTTCAAATTTTCTCGAAGCTTATTGACGTATCGATTGCAGATGGATGAATTCGTGGTCGCATGGCTGCTTGATAAGGACTACTCCAAGGTTGGTAGGGTTTAAGAGACTCATAATGAATGGGGCTTGATAAGGACTACTCCAAGGTTGGTAGGGTTTAAGGGACTCATAATGAATGGGGCTTGATAAGGACTACTCCAAGGTTGGTAGGGTTTAAGGGACTCATAATGAATGGGGCTTGATAAGGACTACTCCAAGGTTGGTAGGGTTTAAGGGACTCATAATGAATGGGGCTTGATAAGGACTACTCCAAGGTTGGTAGGGTTTAAGGGACTCATAATGAATGGGGCTTGATAAGGACTACTCCAAGGTTGGTAGGGTTTAAGGGACTCATAATGATTGGGGCTTGTTAAGGACTACTCCAAGGTTGGTAGGGTTTAAGGGACTCATAATGAATGGGGCTTGATAAGGACTACTCCAAGGTTGGTAGGGTTTAAGGGACTCATAATGAATGGGGCTTGATAAGGACTACTCCAAGGTTGGTAGGGTTTAAGGGACTCATAATCAATGGGGCTTGATGAGGACTACTCCAGAGTTGGTAGGGTTTAAGGGACTCATAATGAATAGGGCTTGATAAGGACTACTCCAAGGTTGGTAGGGTTTAAGGGACTCATAATGAATGGGGCTTCTTGATAAGGACTACTCCAAAGTTGGTAGGGTTTAAGGGACTCGTAATGAATGGGGCTTGATAAGGACTACTCCAGAGTTGTTAGGTTTTAAGGGACTCATAAAGAATAGGGCTTGATAAGGACTACTCCAAGGTTGGTAGGGTTTAAGGGACTCATAATGAATGGGGCTTGATAAGGACTACTCCAAGGTTGGTAGGGTTTAAGGGACTCATAATGAATGGGGCTTGATAAGGACTACTCCAGATTTGGTAGGGTTTAAGGGACTCATAATGAATAGGGCTTGATAAGGACTACTCCAAGGTTGGTAGGGTTTAAGGGACTCATAATGAATGGGGCTTGATAAGGACTACTCCAAAGTTGGTAGGGTTTAAGGGACTCATAATAAATGGGGCTTGATAAGGACTACTCCAAGGTTGGTAGGGTTTAAGGGACTCATAATGAATGGGGCTTGATAAGGACTACTCCAAGGTTGGTAGGGTTTAAGAGACTCATAATAAATGGGGCTTGATAAGGACTACTCCAAGGTTGGTAGGGTTTATGGGACTCATAATGAATGGGGTTTGATAAGGACTACTCCAAGGTTGGTAGGGTTTAAGGGACTCATAATGAATGGGGCTTGATAAGGACTACTCCAAAGTTGGTAGGGTTTAAGGGACTCATAATAAATGGGGCTTGATAAGGACTACTCCAAGGTTGGTAGGGTTTAAGGGACTCATAATGAATGGGGCTTGATAAAGACTACTCCAAGGTTGGTAGGGTTTAAGGGACTCATAATGAATGGGGCTTGATAAGGACTACTCCAGAGTTGGTAGGGTTTAAAGGACTCACAATGAATGGGGCTTGATAAGGACTACTCCAAGGTTGGTAGGGTTTAAGGGACTCATAATGAATGGGGCTTGATAAGGACTACTCCAAAGTTGGTAGGGTTTAAGGGACTCATAATAAATGGGGCTTGATAAGGACTACTCCAAGGTTAGTAGGGTTTAAGGGACTCATAATGAATGGGGCTTGATAAGGACTACTCCAAGGTTGGTAGGGTTTAAGGGACTCATAATGAATGGGGCTTGATAAGGACTACTCCAAGGTTGGTAGGGTTTAAGGGACTCATAATGAATGGGGCTTGATAAGGACTACTCCAAGGTTGGTAGGGTTTAAGGGACTCATAATGAATGGGGCTTGATAAGGACTACTCCAAGGTTGGTAGGGTTTAAGGGACTCATAATGAATGGGGCTTGATAAGGACTACTCCAAGGTTGGTAGGGTTTAAGGGACTCATAATGGATGGGGCTTGATAAGGACTACTCCAGAGTTGGTAGGGTTTAAGGGACTCATAATGAATAGGGCTTGATAAGGACTACTCCAAGGTTGGTAGGGTTTAAGGGACTCATAATGAATAGGGCTTGATAAGGACTACTCCATAGTTGGTAGGGTTTAAGGGACTCATAATGAATGGGGCTTGATAAGGACTACTCCAAAGTTGGTAGGGTTTAAGGGAGTCATAATAAATGGGGCTTGATAAGGACTACTCCAAGGTTGGTAGGGTTTAAGGGACTCATAATGAATAGGGCTTGATAAGGACTACTCCAAGGTTGGTAGGGTTTAAGGGACTCATAATGAATGGGGCTTGATAAGGACTACTCCAAAGTTGGTAGGGTTTAAGGGACTCATAATAAATGGGGCTTGATAAGGACTACTCCAAGGTTGGTAGGGTTTAAGGGACTCATAATGAATGGGGCTTGATAAGGACTACTCCAAGGTTGGTAGGGTTTAAGGGACTCATAATGAATAGGGCTTGATAAGGACTACTCCAAGGTTGGTAGGGTTTATGGGACTCATAATGAATGGGGTTTGATAAGGACTACTCCAAGGTTGGTAGGGTTTAAGGGACTCATAATGAATGGGGCTTGATAAGGACTACTCCAAAGTTGGTAGGGTTTAAGGGACTCATAATAAATGGGGCTTGATAAGGACTACTCCAAGGTTGGTAGGGTTTAAGGGACTCATAATGAATGGGGCTTGATAAAGACTACTCCAAGGTTGGTAGGGTTTAAGGGACTCATAATGAATGGGGCTTGATAAGGACTACTCCAGAGTTGGTAGGGTTTAAAGGACTCACAATGAATGGGGCTTGATAAGGACTACTCCAAGGTTGGTAGGGTTTAAGGGACTCATAATGAATGGGGCTTGATAAGGACTACTCCAAAGTTGGTAGGGTTTAAGGGACTCATAATAAATGGGGCTTGATAAGGACTACTCCAAGGTTAGTAGGGTTTAAGGGACTCATAATGAATGGGGCTTGATAAGGACTACTCCAAGGTTGGTAGGGTTTAAGGGACTCATAATGAATGGGGCTTGATAAGGACTACTCCAAGGTTGGTAGGGTTTTAGGGACTCATAATGAATGGGGCTTGATAAGGACTACTCCAAGGTTGGTAGGGTTTAAGGGACTCATAATGAATGGGGCTTGATAAGGACTACTCCAAGGTTGGTAGGGTTTAAGGGACTCATAATGAATGGGGCTTGATAAGGACTACTCCAAGGTTGGTAGGGTTTAAGGGACTCATAATGGATGGGGCTTGATAAGGACTACTCCAGAGTTGGTAGGGTTTAAGGGACTCATAATGAATAGGGCTTGATAAGGACTACTCCAAGGTTGGTAGGGTTTAAGGGACTCATAATGAATAGGGCTTGATAAGGACTACTCCAAAGTTGGTAGGGTTTAAGGGACTCATAATGAATGGGGCTTGATAAGGACTACTCCAAAGTTGGTAGGGTTTAAGGGAGTCATAATAAATGGGGCTTGATAAGGACTACTCCAAGGTTGGTAGGGTTTAAGGGACTCATAATGAATAGGGCTTGATAAGGACTACTCCAAGGTTGGTAGGGTTTAAGGGACTCATAATGAATGGGGCTTGGAAAGGACTACTCCAAAGTTGGTAGGGTTTAAGGGACTCATAATAAATGGGGCTTGATAAGGACTACTCCAAGGTTGGTAGGGTTTAAGGGACTCATAATGAATGGGGCTTGATAAGGACTACTCCAAGGTTGGTAGGGTTTAAGGGACTCATAATGAATGGGGCTTGATAAGGACTACTCCAAGGTTGGTAGGGTTTAAGGGACTCATAATCAATGGGGCTTCAGGATTTTTATAGCGGTCTTGTAATCCGAAGAGCGAAAAGCGAGGATATTTCAGTTAAAATATTCTCAAAGGGAGGGGGAGAATAAAACTTTGAGTTTCTCGAGATAGAGAGATAGAGAGAGTTTTTTTTAAAAAGAATTCTCTGTGGAAGTCTGGTCTTGAAAATGAAACGGAGATTTGTGTAAGTTTTAAGCAGAGGTCTTTCAACATAAAAAGCACTTGGCGTTCTAATTTCTGGTTCTGAACCCATCTCAACATCAATACCTAGTACGTACTCAGTTAGACTTTACCGAGACATTTGAAAAACAAGAGAAACTTTGGAAATATTAGATACAAAGAACTTTTGAACAGGTTCTCATAGTAAGTTTCTTTATTTTAGTCTTTTTAGCTGTCTTAGATTATCGTTGAATCAGAGGTTTTTTCAGTTCGGCCCATGTTTGAAATGAATATCGAGATGATCTATTTCAATGAATACCTTATATCGAGATGATCTATTTCAATGAATACCTTATATCGAGATGATCTATTTCAATGAATACCTTATATCGAGATGATCTATTTCAATGAATACCTTAATATCGAGACGATCTATTTCAATGAATACCTTATATCGAGATGATCTATTTCAATGAATACCTTATATCGAGATGATCTATTTCAATTAATACCTTATATCGAGATGATCTATTTCAATGAATACCTTATATCGAGATGATCTATTTCAATGATTACCTTATCTCGAGATGATCTATTTCAATTAATACCTTATATCGAGATGATCTATTTCAATGAATACCTTATATCGAGATGATCTATTTCAATGAATACCTTATATCGAGATGGTCTATTTCAATGAATACCTTATATCGAGATGATCTATTTCATCATGCTTTAATTTAAAAAAGGCATAATAATTACCATAGAATTCCTGATAATGTGAGTTGATCTTATTTCAGATTTAAAAATGAGAGAAGAGAGAATTCTTTTTTTAGAAAATTTCCAAGCCCGAGAAGTCCGATGTCAAGAAGAAAGGTTCCAAGAAAAGCAGAAAAAGGGCGAAAGAAGAGGAGAAAAGGCAAGTTTGAAAATTAATCAGTGTTCAGAGCTGAGTCGATAGCTTTAAAAAAAATGCTGTAGAAGAAATATGAGCAGGAAAGTAGCAGGAAACTCCGAGAGCCTCCGATTTGATCCGTATTGATTTGTAATAATTACACCTGAGCCTCTGAGACTTCTTCGACTTTTTCAAGTTTTTTTTCCACGTTTTGTTTCAAAGCACTTCGCGTAATAAAAACTTCAAAGCTTTAAGTTAATCCAAAATAGAGTAAGACTTGATCATTTTAATAGTTTAATTCGATAATCATATTCCACAGATAATTTAGCGGAGTGTAAAAATAGAGAAAGAGAGAGAGTTTTGAGTTGTAACTAAAAAAAATTTGAAATTTATCTGTATTGGAGTAATTCATTTCAATTTGAATTCAGTGAGGGCTGCACTGAAATGGGGAACGGGTGTTAATTTTCATATACTATATATATTTTTAGTAAAAGTAGTAAATGAAAATTAGAAACTCGATCTGTATTTAATCCATAACTTATTGTTTCAGAGCGAAGAAATTGGGAAATCGCAGAGGCGAGATGGAGTTTTCAAGCGAAGAGGAAGACATGTAAGAAGAAATCATGTGAGCCAGATAGAAAGAGAGAGAGAGAGAATGAAACAAAAAGAGAGAGAGAAGGAGAGAATGAAACCAAAAGAGAGAGAAGTAGAAAGAGAGAAAGAAATAAAAAGAGGTAGAGACAGACACGAAGGCGGAGTCAGAGAGTGATTGAGAAGAAAATGAAAACAAAAACATTTCCGTGCAAAAGTCAAGTGAATCAGGCGTCTTAATGAATGAGTCAGTGACTTCTTAATCAATGAGTCAGTAACGTCTTAATCAGGCGTCACTGACTTTAAACTGGGTAAATGAGCACTTGGAAATGCAAAGAAAATAGTATATGATACATAACCTGAATCGTATACACTGCTAAGACGAAAACTAGAAGTCTGTTTTTTTAAGAAAAAAAACGAAAGAAGTACATACATTATTGCTCTACAAAAAAACATTTCAGAATAAATATCTTTTTTGTAGGAAAGAAAAAATAAAAAAAGTGACAAAGAGAGAGAGCTTGCGAGAAAGAGTGAACCAGAGAAAAGTGAATAAAATGAAGTACAGTAGGAATATGTAGTATATGGGGTACTGTGAATATGTAGTATATGGGGTACTGTATACTTGATGTTTTCGCAGGGAAGTGGACGTTGAGGACGAAGATCTGCAGCATGATATTCTCTCCCAGTTGCAGAAAATGAATGTAAATTTAACTCGCTTTTATTCGTTGAGACTTGCTCATATTTTTTGATAGTGGGAAACATGGCTTGGTAGGGTTTCCTCAATACCGTATCCTCAATTACAGTAAGACAGTTTTACCTCAGAAAGTTAACATTAATAGATGAAACGAAGAAATTTCATCGTACACCGTGAGAGAAGCTAGTATCGGTAGATCACTAGAATGTAAGTCTGAGAGTGAGAGAAGCTAGTATCGGTAGATCACTAGAATGTAAGTCTGAGAGCTCTCAAGTCGAGGATTCGCTTCCAGTAGGGAACTGCAGAAAGCGATTGTTTTTTCTAAATCCCCCTTTTTTCTGAACTCATCAGCGTGGTTGATGTTGTTGTTGTTTGCCCATAGGTCAGGTCGAGGGGAGTCCTTTGGGAAAGGTTGATGAGGATCCTTTTGAGTCCGGAGAAATTTTCTCCGTCTACACTCGCACCGCAGTTGGCGATCCTCTTCCCGAGACCCATTCGTTTACTGGCGCCTCGTCTCGCCATCACAGAGTTTAGGGAAGTATCGGCTGATGTTTTATCCAGTGGCATGCCCAGGCCGGTCCGGCATCGCCATCATTTGACGAACTACATATACTATCCAATTTTGGTCCGCGACGGGCAAGCCCGCTATCTCCAATGCAAATGTGCAAAGAGACATCCCTCTATCCGCCACCTGAGGACGCGCTCGATACCAGTGAGGATGAACCGGTACCTTGCGATGGTGTGAACTTGTGGGCTGTAGTACCATCGAAGGCGAGAATTCTTATCTTCGATGCATGAATTTACGCATAGATCATTTTTTTGCGGCAACGGTTTGCATACTTTCGGAGAGCTTGAACTTTCTCTTTCTTTTGTGACGCTAATTTACCGTATTTTTGCAGATCAGTGCAAAAACTCAATCGAAAGTAGTTGAAGCAATCACTGATGAAGAGGTTTGATATCCTTTGTCCTCGAGAGGTTTTTCAAATCCAGCCTTTTTGATTGTGGTTTTTTTCATTCTCAAAAGTTATAGATTTATTAAAAAGAATCTCAGGGTGGATTTGCTCCCAAAATACTTAGTAAAACATATATTTGAGTCATCTATACATATAAGGGAATTTTATCCACACTCTCGTCAATACTTGTGGATCTCTTCTGCTATGTCTCATATTTATTTCTCTCATTCTTCTATCTTTCTTAAGGTGTGCCTTTTCGATTTTTTTTAGAAGTTCTGAATCTGTGCAGTCTCAATTGCTTACAGGATGAAGAGAATCTCTACCATACAGGCAGTAAATGGGACATAGAAGGTTCCTGGAGTGACCAGGTGGGTCCAATTTGCTAGTGCTTACCGTTTTTACTTCCTATTTTTCTCTTTCTCTCTCTCTTCTCTCTTATTCTCTTCCTCTCCTTTTTTCTTTATCGTTATACCTCTTGTTTTTTTAAAAAAAAATTTGCAACATATTTTAATTTTCTGAGATTAATATTATTTTTACTGAATCCTACTCCTTGTTGAACTCAAGCAACGGATTTTATACCGATCAGAGGAGCGGATTGTTCGCAGAAACTTGTGCAAAAATCGTGTGGTGTGACGGGAACCGAACCCGTGACTTTTCGCATTCCGGGCGAATGCTCTTCCCACTGAGCTACACACGCACACATGATAATGCACAATTTAAGGGCCATACAACAAAAGACTCGACGTTAATAGAATAGACAGATAGGACCGGTGGTATCATCACTCTCATTTTCAGGTTCTTCTTCTTAACGAGAAGGGCGTCCAAGATTCTCGATCTGGTCGCAAATCTTCCAAGGTCTTTCTCAGTGAAGACGTTTGTTTTTGTTTAGCAACTTGATGCTCTATGAAAAAAGGTAAACGTTATAGAAGTTATAGAAGAAGAATACACTGTTCATAGAAAAGCCAGAATTTTGAACGGGAAAACTCTTTATGTTGCGATCACACACACGGTTCAGCGATGCGCCCTCGGTTGTGATAATGGTAAGACGTCCGCACTCCCGGTCAAATGAATAGAGATGGCTGGGTTCGCTCATGTTTCCATAAAATTATTTTTTCCAGTGTAGTAGTTTATTCATGATTCAAGGAGGCTAATGATCTCTCGGTCCTCCCCAATAAAAAAAACCTAGGAGAGCGTGTATTTTGAATGAAACCCGACTTCTTCATTTTCAAAAAGGTTCAACTTCACAATTCTTGTTTATGCATTGTTTGTACGTTTTTTTTGTTTCAGGAGAAAGAAGCAGAAGATATAAAGGTAGGTGCTCTTCAATGTCACAGTAATCGCTGAAAATATGTTTTATATTTTATTTTGTTCTAAATTTAACGGGTGTCAGAACAGGATTGTGCCCTTTATGTATTTATGTAATCTTTTGTATGAAAAAATAGTGTATATGAAAAAGTGTGTCGCACAATAGCTTCCATTTTAATAATTGCGGGGCGAACCATGAACAGTATTGCGTGCGAAGTGCATAGAGCTTCGCTGAAAGTCAAAAAAGTGTATGCGTCTGAACAGAGTTTTGGGTTCAAATGGTGCTTATGGCCGTTTTTGCGTCATGTTTTTCACGTAAATCTTTGACACTTGTTTACTTACAGGCACGCTTTAAAGCCGATTACATGGATATCAAAGACAATATTCTGAAGGTGAATACTTTTGTTTTCTTTAGCTATTGGATGCTCTATGAAAAACTGGGGCACGTTATAGAAGTTCTTGTTGTTTGCCCATAGGTCCGGTCGAGGGAGTCCGTCGGGATAGGTTGGTGAGGATCCTTTTGAGTCCGGAGAAATTTTCTCCGTCTACACTCGCACCGCATTCGGCGATCCTCTTCCCGAGACCCATTCGTTAACCGGAGAAGTGCAAGAGGCTATTTTACTAGTACCTCGACTCGCCATTACAGAGTATAGGGAAGTATCGGCTGATGTTTTATCCGGTGGCATGCCCAGGCCAGTCCGGCATCGCCCTCCTTTGACGAGCTATACTATCCAATTTTGGTCCACAACGAGCAAGCCCGCTGTCCCCAATGCAAAAAGCAAAGAGACATCCCTCAATCCGCCACCTGTAGACGCGCTCAAAACCGGTGAGGATGAACCGGTTCCTTGCGATGGTGAGACCAGGGGTTGAATAGTCATGTCAGACCTTCTGTCGGCGGGCCTTTGTTTTTCCAAAACATAAGGAGAGACCCTTATCTAAAAACAAAACAAAAAAACTCGGGTGAAAAAAACCTTGGGTGAAAAATTTTTTTCCGATTCCATCGGGCGTTTGTACCTTTTTCTTGCACACTAAAAACTCCTGGGTGTGACCTTGTGTGCTTTAGCACCATTGAAAGCGAGGTAATAGAAGTAATACACTGTTCATAGAAAAGCCAGAATTTTGAACGGGAAAACTCTTTATGTTGCGATCACACGGTTCAGCGATGCGTCCTCGGTTGTGTTATTGGTAAGACGTTCGCACTCCCGGTCAAATGAATAGAGATGGCTGGATTCGCTCATGTTTCCATAAAATTATTTTTTCCAGTGTAGTAGTTTATTCATAATTCAAGGAGGCTAATGATCTCTCGGTCCTCCTCGAAACACACTGGCAGCAGTGGTCATTCAAGACTATACAGCCCTAAGAGCCTGTCACGGATGGTGCCGGATCATCCAGTCCGGAATCGAGCGTGACCTCGGGTGGTGGATATAGGGACGCCTCTCTACGAAGAATTCGTGCCGGGAGGTAGCGGGAGAAATCCCGCCGCGGACCAAAACTGGGTAGTATAGCTCGTCAAAGGAGGGCGACGCCGGACCGGCCTGGGCAAGCCACCGGACAAAACATCAGCCAATACTCCGCTATACTTTTCAATGGCGAGTCGAGGCGCCAGTCAAATAGCCTCTTGCCTATTTCCGGTCAACGACAGGCGAGACGTCTCTACTCCTAACCCAAACGATGCTAGGCCGGGTTGACCACCCACTCACAAGGCCTATAGCTTGAACAGGTTGCTTAAACGATGTCCGCCTTCACAAGGTGCAGCATGACAGTCTCAGGACTGCAAAGAACATCAAAACCCTTCTCCAGACGCATCTCGTCCGAAGAACAACACGAGAACCTCTCTCATTGAAGAAAGTGTTCATAACCAAAAGTCTTCGATGCGGGATGCGTGCCGGCAACCACAGCATCTCTCGGTCCTCTCCATTTTTAGAAAAAACCTAGGAGAGCGTGTATTTTAGATGAAAACCGGATTCTTCATTTTCAAAAATGTTCAAATTCATCATTCTTGTTTATGAATTTTTTGTACGTTTTTATATTTTAGGAGAAACCTCTGACGACAAAAGAAGCTGAAGATATTAAGGTAGGAGCTCTTCAATGTTACAGTAATCGCTGAAAAGAAGTTTTTTATTTCATTTTGTTCTAGTTCTAAGGGTTTCAGACCTGGATTGTGCCCTTTATGTATTACTGTATATTTATTTTATAGTGTATATGAAAAAAGTGTTTTGCACACTACATAGCTTCCATTCTAATAATTTCGGGGCAATCCATGAACACTATTGCGTCCGAGGTTCGCTGAAAGTCAAATAAGTGTATGCGTCTGAACAGATACCCGACAGCAGCCAGATTGATAAGATCGATTAGAAGTTTCTAGTTTAATGTTCGACTGTCACATGAAACAGTTATTCATCGCAACGCGGAACAAAGGCCTGTAATCATGAACTCAGTCGTGGCCATTTAGGCTCTGTCCATAGTGTATTATTGATCAAATATTTCTGCACATATATGATTAGTTTTCCAGAATATCTCGAAGCTCCCGTGTGTTCGGCGGTATCAACTGTTCAACTACTGGCAGGTTTGGAGCTCAGTTGAGGGTTCTGAAGCAGCGACTATTAAGAGTTATATATATATTTGTTTTTATTGTTTATTTATTTTGTTAATTAGATGTCCCCTGCATTGTTGGAAACTTGAGAAGGTTAGCTAAAGTTAGCTATGACGCTAAAGCTATCTCTTATTCACGTTTTTTGGAAAAATTACTTCAAAAAAGCAGATTGCTAAAAGCGGTGGAACCCAAGTAGAGATTAAAATAATAAATTTAGCAGTAATTATAATTTATAAACCTTCGATTTGGTTAGTGTTTAAATTTGCGGGTGAGACTTTCATTCTCCTAAATTCTAATGAGAACTAAACGGTTTGGATGTGTTAAAATATGGTTTGTCTGAAACTTGTGCGAAACCATCAAGTTCGAATTCTATCCTCTTCCCTTTACCCCCGATAACATCCTCACAAACTAAGTAGTTTCAGAATAGTGACACAAACTTGACTTTCCCCACTACGGTTATAAACACTAGTAGTGGTCAGAGCGCAGCCAATGGCTATACCATAGGCCTGACCGCATTGAAAGGGAGTGTCACCCTGCTTCGATGTAGTAATAAGAGCGAGGAAGATATAGTATAAAGGATATAGGAAGATATTAAAGAAAGATATTAAAAAAGCTCAAGAATTTTTTACCATATCGAGTCGAAACAAGAGGAGTTAGCTACCCGAGTCATTTTTAATGGCTTATATAATAAGTTTAAATAATAATAAAAAATCTTCCTCGCGCTTGTTCCCGCCTCGCGGCAAGGTACGCGCTCCCCTGAGATGCAGAACAGACCTATCCTGGTAGAACCAGTGGTTGCCTGCTAGATCACTGCTAGTGTGATTAGCAGCAGTTGGGAGAGTCAGATTCGTGCATAAGCACTACCAACATTTCTTAACCCCCTTGGTTTGGGTGGATCTGTCCGGGGTGGGAGTCGAACTCGGGACTCTTCGCACAATGGTCTAACACACTACCAATTATGCCACGCCCGGACCTAAGTTTAAGTATTTGCTAGAAACCTCGATAATCAATTGACTCAGATTATTGGGCCACCTTCCATCAGAGCGGGCCACCTTTCTCTTTATCGACATTGGCGGTCCTATAAGACCGCCTCTCAAACCGTGTGCAATGGACAATACAACGCCAAATGAAGCAGTCCAATACCTCCCTTTGCCCTTACCTCACCCCTGCCACGATAAAGAAATGAAATAGTATCTTTTTTAAACCTAGGATGTTGAAGAAGATTGAGAAAACTGAATTCGGCCATCAAATCGGTTCAGCTTGGTCGTTCACATAATTGGGTTAATTTTACTTGCCTGAGCTTTCAGTGGAATTTTACAATTTTGAAGTAAACGGTTTGAAATTTTGAAGTAATCAGCTAAGACTGAAATAATTGAACGCAAAAATTTAGCGCTCGATAAAATCTCCTTTTTTTGGAAGAGAAATAGAAGTCTCTCTTTTCTCAGCGTCTTGCGATGTTGCACTTCAAGTCACTTATTCCTGCCCTGATACACAACTACAAGAAACATTGTGAGGACGTGATGAAAGCCTTTGCTGAGGATGATGCGGCACATTTGAAGCGTGCGCTGGTTGGTGGGAATGAGAAAAGAGAGAAACAGAGAGGGAAGAGAAAGAGAGAGAAATGAAGAGAAAAAGAAAAGGAGAAAGAGAGAGTAGAAAAGAGATAAAAACAGAAAGAAAAATAGAAAGAGAGAAGGACAGAGATGACAGACTCGCCTTCGATGGCAAGGAACCGGTTCATCCTCACCGGTATCGAGCGCGTCCTCAGGTGGCGGATAGAGTGACGTCTCTTTGCACAAGTGCATTTGAGATAGCGGGCTTGCCCGTCGCGGACCAAAATTGGATAGTATAGTTCGTCAAAGGAGGGCGATGCCGGACTGGCCTGGGCATGCCACCGGATAAAACATTAGCCGATACTCCCCTATACTTTGTAATGGCGAGTCGAGGCACCTGTAAAATAGCCCCTTGCCCTTCTCCGGTTAACGAATGGGTCTCGGGAAGAGGATCGCCGACTGCGGTGCGAGTGTAGACGGAGAAAATTTCTCCGGACTCAAAAGGATCCTCACCAACCTATCCCAAAGGACTCCCCTCGACAGGACCTATGGGCAAACAACAACAGGACAGAGATGAAGACAAAAAGAGAAGGAGAGAGATAAAGACAAAAAGATGAAGAGAAAAAAGAAAAGGAGAGAAAGAGAGAGAGAGATAAAGACAAAAGAAAAGGAGAAAGAGAGAGAAGGAGAGAGATGAGGACAAAAAGGAGAAAGAGAAAGAAGAGAGAGAAAGGAGAACTTAATGATAAAAAAGTCGGCTTTCGCACTATGGGAATTAATTACCTCGTAGATCTCAATTTTGACATCTTCTTACTCTGTAAATATAGTAGGAACTTTAAACACGATGATATTTTATATATCGTGTTAGCAATATTTGAAACTGCCATTTTTGTGCCAGATCATCGGCGCAACGACGACGGGTGCGGCCAAGAATCACGACTTGCTGCACAAGTTGGGCTGTCGCATTTTGGTAGTAGAAGAGGCAGCCCAGGTTTTGCTTTTTTCAAATTTAAGTTGTTTTTCTTCATCAAATGATAACTGAAAACTACACTATTTACTCGTGTCGTGTATAGAATAACGAAAGATGGTTGAGGTGTTGGAAGCTCATCTTCTTACGTCGATTGTGGCCTCTACGCAGCACGCTATATTCATCGGTGACCATCAACAGCTACGACCGAATCCTGGTTCGAAGCGTGGTTACGGTAGTTAATGGTGAGGTTACGGTAGCCTTACGCGAAGGGGATCAACAGCACCGTTTGTAGTTTTCAGAAGGTGTACAGTGCAGTTACGAATGTTATGTGTTTTTGAATGAGACGGGCACAACGTAAGTGATATGCCTTGAGAGAGAGAGAGAAATTGTTTAACCAACAATGGGATTATATTGAAAATTCAACCAAATAAAGGGCCGGAAGTGACGAGTGAGGCAGTGCGTCTATGGAAATCGATTTTTAGAAAATATCTTATTCAAACTTTATCAAAAACTAAATACAATATTGGAAAAAAGCTTCCAACCCTCGTGTAATGGTAGTGTGCGAGACTATCGTGCGAAAGTTCCAGAATTACACCGTGGAGGCAACTTCAATGCCACTTCAACTTCAACTACTGTGGAATTAACCTGAACATGAGTTTCTACAGCGTAGTAAGATTGTAGATTTCTTTCAGCGGTTCAAGAACTTGCCAAGTCCTACAATTTCGAGATTTCGCTGTTCGAGAGAATGATCAAGAATGGACTACCGTTTTGGAGGCTAGAAGTGCAAGTTAGTCCCTCTTTTTGCTATTTGAACTCGAAAAAGTTTGTGGAAGAACGCTGATATCGAAACTGTCGGAGAAGTAGATTCAAGCATATTTTGTCTGTGTAAATGATTTTGATGTTTTTTGAAGGTAATTTTAGTCAAAAGTGGTTACATCATGGTTCATGGCGTGATGAGTATTGTTCTCGGTCGATTTTATGAGAAATGTTCAAAGCTCACCACCAAAAACAAATTTATTGAAAGTTAGAAAGTTAATTTGATTTGATTTCTTATCACCCAGGCATCACGGCAGTATTACTTTGTAGCTGAACATTTGTTGATTGGTTTTTTTACAGATCAGGAAGTTTTTTATTCATTCTTTTTTTTCCGTGCACATGTGATATTTGCGGACAATAATCATTACGTATATGCATGGACTTCTTTCTAGTGGCGGTGTATGTATGAGTGAAGGGTCGCTTGAAAACTGGGAGAGGGGTGAGGGAATAAAGTAAATATAAAATAATAATTAATAAAACACAGTGAATTTTTTTAATTATCGGAAACATGGGAGTGAGGTACAATGATATCAACTGGCAAACTGAGTAAATATTTTTTGAATACCTTGCTATTAGAATTATTCACAAAGACAAATTCAAGAGAATTCCAAACTGATAATTGACATGAAACCCGTGTAGATAAGGAAGACTTGCTGATATTATTGGGTTGAACAAGACCCAGAGGATGAGAGTGACGATAAAATCGATCAACAGCAGATATCTGATAAAAGTGCATAGTATCTATGTCACATTTCTGATGGATACATTTATGGATGAAGGTTATATCGGCAAGAGCTCGGCGATGTTCAAGACTTTTAAGGCCTAGAATAGAAAGTCTCTCTGAATAAGGGAGTGAAGGATGGCCGGCTCTCGCGAGGAGCGTTGAACTTTTTCAAGCTGTTTTGCCAGACCCAATGATGTTGGGTACCAAAGCTTGCTAGCGTATTCCAATACAGGTAAAACATAGATTTTGAAAGCCGAGGTCAGAAGATGAAGAGATGGCGACTTTAATGCTTTTAGAAGAAGAAGAAGTAGCATGTTAACAAAAGAAGATAGAAGTGGTTTTCATATCGTGACCATTTATATGGTCACGATATGAAAACTCATCGGAAAATATTACCCCGAGGTCTTTGGCGGAATTACTCACTGCGATAGGTTGATGATTGAAATGAATTGCGGGAATTGGATGAGTCAAGGGGTAGAAATCTACATTTAAAGATGGATAGACGCAAATTCTACTCTTAGCACCAATCGTTAACAGTTCAATGCAAACTGTATTTCTTCTCTAGAACAAGAAACTCGACCAATGATCTTAATGTCGTCAGCAAATATTGAGAGAAGATTGGGAGGAAAAACATTCTTAACGATTTACATTTTAAAAAAGAGGACCCGGTGAGGGGCCTTGAGGGACTTCAGATGTAACTGGAATGCCTTCGGAAAAAACTTCGGAAAAAAACTTCATCCCTTTTTTGAAAGTTCAACTAACTCATTGATGTAGAAGTTGTTTGTTAATTCAATAAAAGAAATAAAGGGAATTATAATTATGAAAAACATCGGAAATGAAGTAGTCGAAGTTGAAATTATCGGAAGGGTATTGCAATCTTCACACGAATGTTTTCAGCATCGTATGCATCCGATCATCACAAAGACCATCGTTCAGCCGTATTTCTATCCCAGGTGAGAAAGCACTAGTTTCGAATTATGTTGCTTAGATTCGTCAGAGATAAGTACGGATTCGAAAATGTCTGCTTGTATAACAACAATGCGAAGATTGGGGGAAATTAGAGTGAAAAAGAGAAAGAGAGAGTAAGTGAGAGCTAGAGAAAGAGGCAGCGAGAGCTATAGAAAGAAGGAATGAGAGCTAGAGAAAGAGGGAGTGAAAGATAAAGAGAGTGAGTGGCAGAGAAAGTAAGCGAAAGGGTGATCAAGAGAGACAGAGAGAGAAGTGGAAGGAGAAAGGGCAGATTGATAGAGAAAGAAAGAGAGACAGAGAGAGAAGTGGAAGGAGAAAGGGCAGAGTGATAGAGAAAGAAAGAGAGACAGAGAGAGAAGTGGAAGGAGAAAGGGCAGATTGATAGAGAAAGAAAGAGAGACAGAGAGAGAAGTGGAAGGAGAAAGGGCAGAGTGATAGAGAAAGAAAGACAATTCTGAGAAGTTGAGCAGCAGAAAAAGACGAGATTTCGTCCGTTGTAGATTCATTTTGTTGAGATGAGAAGCATAGGTTTGAGTCCGGGTGTGGCTCAATGATAGTGTGTGTGTGTGTATGTGTGTGTGTGTGTGTGTGTGTGTGTGTGTGTGTGTGTGTGTGTGTGCTATTGTATTAGAATCCCGAGGGCGGCGCTCATAATGAACATATACACAGAAACCAATTCGTTCAAATAGTGGTGTTCGGGCTCGCACGAACCGGTTTATTACGACTGTTGCTATGAAGACTTTGATGTTGTTA
This sequence comes from Allodiplogaster pararmata, assembly GCA_964056735.1. Taxonomy (NCBI): domain Eukaryota; kingdom Metazoa; phylum Nematoda; class Chromadorea; order Rhabditida; family Diplogasteridae; genus Allodiplogaster; species Allodiplogaster pararmata. Next base: position 13,084,055 of record OZ057408.1, on the reverse strand, counting down.
AGGAGCAGCCACAGTTTTCACCAGATTGCAACTGTATGTAATAAAAGGGAAGCGCTGACCTTCCGAGGCGAGGAAAGTTTTCCAGACAGATAACATAGTAGTATGAGTTGCAGATTGAAAGACGCAGAGAACGTCAAGGAATACCCAGCGGTGCAGGGCATGAACAGCAACATGTTCTTCTGGAATCATCAAAGAGATCAATCTTTCATTTCCTGCGATGCCACCAGTTTCAAGTGAGTTCTCACCAATCAATGTTTCTTGCCACGTGCAGTAAAAAGTGTAGATCAAAAAACTAAGAATGAGGAATAAAGAATGAGGGAATGGCAGACTTTGGAGAAAACCGTTTTTATTTGGAGAAATATGATGCCATACGAATAGGAATGACATCCCTAGTTTTTTTTGTCAAGTTATTTTTCCTTTTTGTTTCATAACACTTGGACTTCGTCTCACTGAACAAAGAAATTAAAATAAGGGAAATTTCTTAAATATAGCTTTTATAGTCACAACAAAATTGGAAAAAGTTGAATGTTCCAGGAATGATAGCGAACAGGCAATGGTGTTGGACCTAGTGCATTATCTTCTCCAACAAGGGCAGTACGAAAAGAAGGATGTGAGTTTTTTTTAAACACTAAACTTCTGTTTTGTTCTGGGGAAAGGGTTGGAAATTAAGTTTTTCGTATGCGGTCACTTTTTTGTTTTGAGTACTTAGAGTTACGCTTGTAGGCTTTTAACACTTTTACAATCGTTAGTGAAATCTTGAAGAATTGGGCTAAAATTGGGTCCTCTTTTGGACAAGTCCACTTCCGGCAGTGGTTCTATCCGTTGGATGGCTAGGCGGAGAGGAGTCAGTCCAGGCCATGCGGGTCGAGGCGCCAGTCGATGATTCTCCTGCCTTTTCTATGGTCAAGAAATACCAGGAACTCCCGACAATCACAATTCGCGATGCCAGGCTGGATTGACCATCCACTCAACAGGCCGATTGCATGAAGACCTGTTTTGTAAACCATGGCTTCAAGTTCTTCAAGAAACATCACCAATTCTAAGGCTTCCCCAGAAGCGACGCGGTTTTATCTTTTCCGATAGGACCGTCAAAGATGCGAGGACAGGCAGCTACCCATGGGCGGGGTATGTCTGCGAGGCGTACAGCACAAGTTCGCCTCGTAACCTTGATTGTGGAAACACTCTCCGGACGCAGTCGTGAACTCGCATTGTCCAGGAAACGAAATGGAAAGGAAGCAAGTCAAAACTTATAGGAGAAGGATACAAGCTGATATACCGTGGTACGTCTTTTACAAGGAACGGTGTACAAGGAACATTATCCTTATTTCGTAGTTAGCTTATGACGAAGTCATCCGCTCTAGGGATCGAGTCATGGCCGTCCGCATTTCGTCGTCCAAAAGCCATCTAATCGTTGTCTCAGCATACGCACCTCAACAATGATGTAGCGACGCTGATAAAGAAGACTTCTACGGCTCTCTTGAAGAAACTCTCAAATTCAAAGAAGCGCATAAAAATGTCCTGATCGGTGGCGATTTCAACGCTCACACGCTCACATCAGACAGGCGAAGACGTGACAGAGAAAATGGAGGGCATGGAATAGGATCGATCAATGGGGAAGGGCAACGTCTACTTGACTTCTGTGCTCGCAGTGATCTAGCAGTTGTAAATTCCTTTTTCAAGAAAAGACTGTCTCATGCAATCACCTACGAGAGCTGGAGAATTCAAAGCCAAATCGACTTCCGGCTTATCCTGCGAGCAAAGCTTCGGAGCCCGAAAGATGCGAAGGTCATACCATCAGACCATTTTGCATCTCAGCACCATCCTTACTTCATGAATTACAGTATCTCGAAGGTGGAGAAACAGTCAACCCGTAATCCAAAATACACGCGTGTCAAATGGTGACGCTCAAACGGAAAAGCGGTGCGCCTTTATCTCATGCACAGCATCCTTCGCAATCTCTTGCGACCTGCACTGTACAAGCAGTTTCCAGTGGACGTAGAAGAGCACTGCCGCTTACTTGAAGACATCATCAAACTTGTCGCTACAAGCATCCTCGGATTGACAAAGACCCGGAAACCAAGGATTAAGAAGGACACCTGGTTTTTCTCGTCCGAAGTACAGGATGCGATTGCAACGAAGAAGGCGGCTCACAAGAGATAGAGGGCAACAAATGAGGCTGACGACCACACTGCTTACTGCTCAGCCAAGATAGCTGTTGCAGTATTCAAAGCCTCCTACTTCGGTGTATGACCCTCTCGAAAGAAAAACACCATTTCTTCCAGCTGAGAAGGTCCAATACACGAAAGGGCAAAATCAAGATCTGGTTCCCGGTCCCAAAATCTAACTGTAGAGCCAATAGTTTCGCAGTCCGAAATGCTAAAGTTTTCAACAACAGCATTGGAAAATTACTTGTTTTTTGTTGTTTTTTTAGGAATAAGGTCCTTCATTGTTAAATTTATGTGTATTTAAAATGTCTGCGTAGGAAATCTCATCTCAAATCCCAAATAACTGTTCGAAATTTTCTTTCTTATGTTGTGTGTTTCGATTTTTCATTTATTCTCTCGTGTTTGTATTGCATTGTATGAAATGTACCTTGTGTGTATTGTTTTGTACAATGTGTGCTTACTACACGTAATAAACATATATAAACTTCCGCGATCTGTACGAGAAGTTGGACTGACCGGGAGGTGAGAAAGCAATCTATCGGCTTGCCAAGGCTCGACACCACAACACCTTGGACATCCAGAGAGCAGTCACGATAAGGGACAAAGCTCGAAACACACTGGCAACAGTGGCCATTCGTGACTCTACAGCCTTAAGAGCCTGTCACGGATGGAGCCGGATCATCCAGTCCAGAATCGAGCGCGACCTCAGGTGGCGGATAGAGGGATGCCTCCCTACGAATAATTCGTGCTGGGAGGTAGCGGGAGAAATCCCGCCGCGGACCAAAACTGGGTAGTATAGCTCGTCAAAGGAGGGCGATGCCGGACCGGCCTGGGCATGCCACCGGACAAAACATCAGCCGATACTCCGCTATACTTTTCAATGGCGAGTCGAGGCGCCAGTCAAATTGCCTCTTGCCTATCTCCGGTCAACGACAGGCGAGACGTCTCTACTCCCACCCAAAACGATGCTAGGCCGGCTTGACCACCCACTCACAAGGCCTATAGCATGAACAGGTTGCTACAACGATGTCCGCCTTCACAAGGTGCAGCATGACAGTCTCAGGACTGCAAAGGACATCAAAACCCTTCTCCGGACGCATCTTGTCCGAAGAACACGAGAACTTCTCTCATTAAAGAGAGTGTTCACAACCAAGTCTTCGACGCGGGATGCTTGCCGGCAACAACAACAACATAAGGGACAAAGAGAAAAAGCTCGTCACTGACCCAAGAAAAGTCAGAGACAGGTGGCATGAACATTTCGAAGAAATGAGCGGCCAAGAGTTTGAGCAAAATTCTTTTCCGACTTCCTGTCCCGTACAAGGACCCGTACCGTCCATCACGGTAGAGGAAGTAAACAAGACTCTCTCCAAAATGAAGACTGGGAAAGCGGATCAACCGGACGACATAGCCACCGACGCCTGGAAACTTGCAGGTGGTGTTGGACTAGCACATCTCGTGCATCTGTTTAACTGCGTCACAAAGCAAGGCCGAATCCCGCAAAACTGGCGCTACTCCACTAGCGTTCCAGTCTTCAAAGGAAAATTCGATGCTAGAGTATGTAGCAATCATCGTCCAATACGCCTTCTCAACCACACCGTGTAAATTTTCCACAGGACACTGGACTCGCGCATACGAGCTATAGTTGAAATCCCAGCTCAGCAATGCGGATTCGTGAACGGAAGAGTTCTGTCATAACTTCGGTTGGAATTACAGCCATTTGCAGTGAAGGTGGGAGTCCATCAAGGAAGCGCTTTGTCGACTCTCCTTTTCATCCTGGTCATGTATACCGTCACGCACCAACTACTGACTCCGGCTCCTTAAACCATTGCGTACGCGGATGACATCCTACTTGCTGCTCATTCACGTGCTGAAATCGAGAAACGCACCCAAGAATGGAGTCACGCCCTCGATAGGCATGGCCTACGCCTTAACATCGAGAAAACCAAATACCAAAAAATCGGAGAACTAACGGACGGAACGATTTTCATTAACGATGAACCGCTTCCGAAGACCACCGAATTCAAGTACCTCGGATCAGTCATCTCCTAGGACACATCAACGATTCCAGCAGCGCGCAAAAGAGTCAATGCATTCTGGATTAAATGGAGAGAAACTACAGGAGTCATCTGTGATGGGAAAATCACGGCTGGCATACGTAGGAAGAACAGCGATCCGGCATACGTGGGAAGAACAGCTACAAAACAGCGATTCGTCCCGTGCTCCTCTATTCGACCGAGACCTGGCCTACCACGCGGGTGACCGAGAACATTCTTCATACTGATATTGATATTCTTTATCGCCAAAGGACAACTGGTTCAGGGTCATCGCTAACATGGTTGACAATAGGAAAATGAAAAAGTAGAAAATCTTCGGAAGAGGAATAAGCAACTGTGGCGTTGCACTGAAGAGTCATGGTAGACCACTTAGCGTTTCAACCTCATACCGAAGAGATTCACGAAGTCTTCATAGAGATCATACCGAAGAGATTCACGAAGTCCGAAGAGAAAAAAAATACGAATGAGAAGAGTATGCTACGCTGGACAGTCAGACTCACTCGCCTAGGTTGTGTGCGTAACACGATTATCAGAGGAAGACTCAGTGTGGCTCCTGTACAAGAGAAGATGCGAGAAGAGAGAATTCGATGGTATGGGCATATGATGCGAAGAGATGCGTCCGACATCGCAAGACACGCTCTTGACAAGGAAGTGACGGGAAAACGACCTCGAGGCAAACCCAAGAGTAGATACATGGATACGCTCAACCAAGACTTCCGCCTTGCAAGACTTCACCCGGAACACGCAAAGAACAAAAGTTTCTGGAAAGCTAGAAGCCACACAGCGGACCCTACTCCGACCTCAGCCGGCGCGTAAAAACGCTAAGAAGAATAAGAATCTTACACAACCAAAAGCGATAGTAGACCTTTGAAATGGAATATGAGTGAGGTATTGCACGCACAAAAGCCAGATCACGGTACGGAATCAATTACTACCGTCTTATTCATTACCTGACCGGTATTACAGCCTGTCACCACAACAATACCGAGAAAACCATGTCAGGCGTTTGATGAAGGGATGTTTGTACGCCACGAGCTAGTTGGAAATGAATTGAAAATGGAACAAATTGGAAAAAAACTTTAAAAATGAAAATAACGAAGAAAAGTATAAAAAAAGGAAAATTAATAGATAGAGGAAAAGTAAAAAAGAAAGAAAGAATGGAAGCAGAAGAGAATCTAGATCTGTTATTGGCGCGAACATGAATTCGCTAACATAGTTGGTCCGATTACTATTTAACTCCTGTGCGGAATCGAACCCAGTCGTCTTTCTTGAACTATGAGTGACCAAGAGTGAAGCGTGTTACCACAACACTACCGAGGACACTTTGCCAATCCGTACAAGAGAGCGCTATTTAGAAACCTTATGAGGTTCGAGCTTTTGGATAGAGATGTTTTTTTTTGTTGATTGCAGATCACGATCCTCGCAACATATTCAGCTCAAGTAGCGGAACTGAAGGAAAAATCGATGGTAGTTCTTGTAGTTATTGTTCATTTTGGATTAAAGGTTTCTCATTCAAATTTAACTCACATAAGCACGGGTCTAGAGTAAAACAAGAATAAAAAATAAACAAGAGGAAGTTCTGAGTAATGCTAATTTCTATACATATTTGTAGAGCAATGTTCCAGACCTTACACTTTCGGAAAAGTTTTTTTTAAAAATTTTAAAGTTTTCTTGAGCTTTGTTTCTACCAAAGAATGAATGGATTTGTGCATGAATCTCATTTAATGAATTCTTGCACAAAAATGTTCATATATTTTTAGTTAAGATTTTGAAAATGATACATAATAACAAAATTAGCATAAACTTCCTATTTCCGTCGGAATTCGGTAAGCAGTCCCAAACGAAAGAAGTCAAGGATAATCCTCAGCCACCAATTGCTGTCGAAACGGTGAATTCGTTCCAAGGCCAGGTAGGCGGAAGGATTAATGCACTTCTTGCACTAAAATTGGTCAAGCTTTGGGTGAATCCTGGTTTGACGTAGTTCGATTTTTGTAGATTTTGGGTCTAGAGTAAAATACAAAAATAAAAAAGAGGAAGTTTTGAGAAATGCTTGTTTATGTACATATTTGTAGATTTGTAGAGCAATGTTCCAGACCTTACTCTTTCGGCAAAGTTTAATTTTTTTAAGTTTTCTTGAACTTTGGTTCTACCAAAGAATGAATGGATTTGTGCATGAATTGCATTTAATGAATTCTTTCATAAAAATGTTCATATATTTTTCATTCAGGTTTTCAAAATGATACATACATAATAACAAAATTAGCATTTGCATTTAATGAATTCTTTCATAAAAATGTTCATATATTTTTCATTCAGGTTTTCAAAATGATACATACATAATAACAAAATTAGCATTATTTTTACTATTTCCGTCGCAATTCGGTAAGCAGTCCAAAAGGAAAAGAGTGAAGCCGGTCGAGGGGATTTCTCAGCCACTAGTTGCTGTCGAAACGGTGGATTCGTTCCAAGGCCAGGTAAGCGGAAGGATTAATACACTTCTTGCACAAAAATTCGTCAAGGTTTGGGTGAAGTCAAGTTTGATTGCCGCAATTGGCAAGCCAATCCTGGTTTGACGTAGTTCGATTTTTGTAGATTTTGGGTCTAGAGTAAAACAAAAATAAAAAAGTTTTGAGAAATGGTTGTTTATGTACATATTTGTAGAGCAATGTTGCAGACCTTACACTTTCGGCAAAGTTTAATTTTTGAAGTTTTCTTGAACTTTGGTTCTACCAAAGAATGAATGGATTTGTGCATGAATTGCATTTAATGAATTCTTTCATAAAAATGATCATATTTTTTTCATTCAGGTTTTCAAAATGATACATACATAATAACAAAATTAGCATTATTTTTACTATTTCCGTCGCAATTCGGTAAGCAGTCCAAAAGGAAAAGAGTGAAGCCGGTCGAGGGGATTTCTCAGCCACTAGTTGCTGTCGAAACGGTGGATTCGTTCCAAGGCCAGGTAAGCGGAAGGATTAATACACTTCTTGCACAAAAATTCGTCAAGGTTTGGGTGAAGTCAAGTTTGATTGCCGCAATTGGCAAGCCAATCCTGGTTTGACGTAGTTCGATTTTTGTAGATTTTGGGTCTAGAGTAAAACAAAAATAAAAAAGTTTTGAGAAATGGTTGTTTATGTACATATTTGTAGAGCAATGTTCCAGACCTTACACTTTCGGCAAAGTTTAATTTTTGAAGTTTTCTTGAACTTTGGTTCTACCAAAGAATGAATGGATTTGTGCATGAATTGCATTTAATGAATTCTTTCATAAAAATGATCATATTTTTTTCATTCAGGTTTTCAAAATGATACATACATAATAACAAAATTAGCATTATTTTTACTATTTCCGTCGCAATTCGGTAAGCAGTCCAAAAGGAAAAGAGTGAAGCCGGTCGAGGGGATTTCTCAGCCACTAGTTGCTGTCGAAACGGTGGATTCGTTCCAAGGCCAGGTAAGCGGAAGGATTAATACACTTCTTGCACAAAAATTCGTCAAGGTTTGGGTGAAGTCAAGTTTGATTGCCGCAATTGGCAAGCCAATCCTGGTTTGACGTAGTTCGATTTTTGTAGATTTTGGGTCTAGAGTAAAACAAAAATAAAAAAGTTTTGAGAAATGGTTGTTTATGTACATATTTGTAGAGCAATGTTCCAGACCTTACACTTTCGGCAAAGTTTAATTTTTGAAGTTTTCTTGAACTTTGGTTCTACCAAAGAATGAATGGATTTGTGCATGAATTGCATTTAATGAATTCTTTCATAAAAATGATCATATTTTTTTCATTCAGGTTTTCAAAATGATACATACATAATAACAAAATTAGCATTATTTTTACTATTTCCGTCGCAATTCGGTAAGCAGTCCCAAACAAAAAGAGTGAAGCCGGTCGAGGTGATTTCTAAGCCACTAGTTGCTGTCGAAACGGTGGATTCGTTCCAAGGCCAGGTAAGCGGAAGGATTAATGCACTTCTTGCACAAAAATTCGTCAAGGTTTGGGTGAAGTCAAGTTTGATTGCCGCAATTGGCAAGCCAATCCTGGTTTGACGTAGTTCGACTTTTGTAGAAAAATTCAATTTTCCTTCATATTTTCACCATTTCGGAGGAAAAGAAATGAGTTTCATTGGCAAATAGTCAATTTCTCTCTTTCATTCAATTTGGATAACTAAAGTGGAACATATAAATAGAGAATATGAACATTTGAATTTTTTTAAAGTAGATTTTGAAATGTTTTGCAAGACTTTTTTTGTTTTTTTTAAATGTATAAATCTTACCCTTTTTCCGTTTCGAAAACATAAATTATGTTACTCGATAATATCTGGCCGGGGCTCAGTGTTCTAGGGGTTATACAGTACCGCTCAAAATTTTATCATATATTTAGATACCGCTGCACCATAAGAAAATTATCGGAAAAACAAAGATTAAATAAGGTTTTCCTATGTAAATATGCTCCGTCAAGAAGAATTAACAATAAAAAATCTTTTTGCAATCATATCTCGAAAGAAATTGACCGAAAATCTTTTTCTGAGCATCCTATCTCTAAGTGTGTTTTAGTTTTATTGTACGGTGGAGCGCAAGTTCTTTGCTAGGTCAGATTTAAGCATTATATTTTATCTGATCATGATTTGATCTTCCATGCAAAAATGGAATAAAGAATGAATGAATATAAGGTAGAATAACTTCAAAAGTATTCGAACCATGATTTCTGCACTTAAATAAAAAAAACTTTTTTATTATCAGTTCCCTTTTCGGAAAATTAGAGAAGGGTTGTTGTTGTTGTTGCCGGCAAGCAGCCCGCATCGAAGACTTTTGGTTATGAACACTCTTTATTGAGAGAGATTATTGAGAGATTGAGAGAGTGTTCTTCGGACGAGAAGCGTCCGGAGAAGGGTTTTGATGTCCTTTGCAGTCCTGAGACTGTCATGCTGCACCTTGTGAAGGCGGACATCGTTGTATCAACCTGTTCATGCTATAGGCCTTGTGAGTGGGTGGTCAACCCGGCCTAGCATCGTTTTGGGTGGGAGTAGAGACGTCTCGCCTGTCGTTGACCGGAGATAGGAGAAGGGTAGTTGTAAGTTCTCGCCTGTCGTTGACCGGAGATTATAGAAGGATAGTTGTAAGTCCCTCGCAAGCATGAATTTACGTTAATAACTTTTTCGGCGTCGATGAAAATTTCTGATTTTTGGAGTGTGTATTTTAAAGATTTCGAGTAATCATTACGTGGTGAATGGTTGGTTACTTAACCTTCAAAACAAAAAAGTTGTGGGTTGTTTTCTAGTGCTGGGCTACTTTTTAACCACCTTTTAACGCGGGTTAATTTATTTCATTTTTTTGCGGAACAATGTTAACACAATAATCGAACATTTGAAAGAAAATATATGAATTCATCAACACTTTCCACGACGTTTTTTGATTTTAAGCGAGAAAAAGTTTGAAGTTTTTTTTAATTTTCTCATATTGTATTATAACTTCTTTCGGCGCCGCTCATTTTTTTCTTATTTTTTTGTGTGAGTTCAGTATATAACACATTCATATTGCCGATGGAGTTTCTTCATTCAACCTATTTAGGTTTTCGAGAAAAAGTGATCTTTAAAAAAATTTAGAATCCATGAAATATGTAACCTGACTTGGCGTCAATCTTTCAATTTTCTTTATACGTTTCGAGCAGGTGCTGCTCTTTTAAATCTAACAAGATTTCACTAAATTCCTTCAAATATCGTCCTACGCCTTTTGAAAAACAAAATAAAGAAATTGAAATAATGCGGTTGCGAAATTACGTTTATTCTAGATATTCGAAAAATCACAGGTACGAAAATCTATTCACACTAAAATTCCCTAGCGGTCTCTACATATATTGAATTATTGAACATATTTTTTTTCAAAAAAAAAACGAATAAAGCTCAAATTTTCAGATATTTTTTACAAGCCAAATTCACATGTTTCGAGTAATAGAACAACTTTTGAAAATGTTTTATTAAGTTTACTCAAGAAAAAAATGGAAATAGTAAAAAGTGCTTATACAGATGTTCAATTTTTGAACTATTAAAATAAATATTGTAGTATTTGGTGGCATATCCTTTGGAGTCAATGACAGCCTGACATTTACGAAGATGAGAATCAATCAAAGAGTCAATGGTTGCCTTCGAAATCGCCTTCCATTCCTCCTCTAGCTGCTTAAACTTTTCATTCGCATTTCTGCATGTTTTTCCCGCCAATTTTCGTTGCAATTGTTCCCATAAATTTTCGATAATGTTCATCGGGAGACTGGCTTGGCCAGTCCAAAACATCCTCATGCCGACGGCGAAACCAGTTCTGAACGTGCTGAGATCGATGTTTCGGGTCGTTATCTTGTTGAAAGGTTAACCCACGACCGAATTTGGATAGGGCCCAAGGGCGCATAGTGCTTTCCGTTATGTTCTCATAGCCGTAGCGATCGAAAGTTACGACAATACTTCTCAGTGGACCCATGCCGCTGGCGGAAAAACAGCCCCAGACCATCACAGAACCACCGTATGTTTGACTGTGAGCGATTGGTATTGCGGCAGGAAACGCTTGCCCGCTGGACGTCTTACCCACCTCAGACCGTCACTGCAGAGCATACTAAACTTGGATTCATCGCTCCAAACAATCTGAGACCACCCACGGCGTGTCCAACTGAGGTGATCCTTAGCCCACTGAACTCGAGCTTTACGATTTTTTCGCTGATGGAGGCCGCCTTTCATTCAGTGCAGCGGCTTGCAAACGGCGTTTGATGGTACATATTGAAGGAGCAGGAGTCGCGGGCGTTGATATGACAGCTTGAATGTCTGTAGCAGTGCGTTTCGGGTCTTCGCGAGATGCGCGCATGATGCTTCGGTCCATGTACCTCGAAGTTACGCGGGGTCTCCCCGAACTTGTCTTCACGGTGACTCGTCCCTGCATTTTTTTTGTGTTCCAAAGATATTCAGTTGTAGAAAATTCGTTTACCTGGGTTCGAAAACGCCGGAGGATACGGGAGATAGCGCTCTGAGTTACCCCGAACTGCTGGGTGAGCTCGCTCTGTGACCGGCCCTGTTTCTCCTCAGCAACAACAGCTTCTTGCATGCTCTACTTGTATTTCGATGTCCAACAGTTCGAACCATGACTTTAAACAAAATTTTTATGAATGAAGTTCGAAAAACAAAAAAAATCATGGAGAAAAAAACTGAAAAATGGAAGATATACAAATTTTGGTGTATTTCCTGGAGATAATTAATAAATCACTCCAAATGATGTCCGGTACGGTACAGACACCCAAAAAAACTTCTTTGAAAATTTGAGCCTTGAATTTTATCTTTGAAAAAAATTGTTTTCAATAACCCTATATATGATAATATTTTGAGCGGTCCTGTATATAAAATTAATGAATCTTTTAGAAACATACAAATTGGACGTCTTCTGCATGTTTTCCCGCTTTCAGGAAAACAAGATCATCATCCTCTCGCTGGTTCGATCGAATACAAAGACCATTGGATTTATTGGAGTCAGTTTAGCCTCTGGTTAAAACTTTTTTGTAATGTTTTCATCAGTTTTCATTGCTAAATTATGGGAGTAATGATTTACAAAAAATAATTCAAACACTAAATAGAGGGTGAAGAAGAATAAAAGAGTTAGAAAGAGAGAGATAGGGAGGAAGACAGAGAGAGAATGAGAAAGATAACCAAAAAGAGAAATGAATTTCCATGATGAAGATCGTTGAATGTTAAGCTTTATGAGTATTAATATAAGAAAAGAAGCTTTTAATTCTTGTATAGCATCCGTCGTATTAACAACTATTCCCTTCTCTGATTTAAGTTGCAAAATCGTATCTGTGTCGCACTTTCGCGGGCTCAGCACGGGTTCTACATCGTGGGAAACTTGAAGAACCTGAAAGAGAAGTCGGACTTGTGGAAAGGAATCAGGTTAATCATGAGAAGAACCAGAGAGCAGCACTCAGATAAGATGCTATCAGATAACATTTGATTAACAACCCAAAAAAAACAGCTCAATAATGTGATATCATGGGACTTTTGTCATGGAGAAAAGGACCGAGAGCAGCTCAGTAGTTCTTGTTTTCTGAAAACATTTTTGGTTTACACAACTAGACTAGTGGTCGCTTGGAGCGATGAGGTTCTTCCCCGGCCGCACGCGTTTAATGTACGATGAGGTCTTATTTAGGTATCAATTTGTAGAAAGATACAATTACATTTCTTTTCCAGTACCTCACTGTTGGACGAAAAAATCGTGAGCAACGGTATCAAAATCAAGTGCCAAACACATGGAACAGTGCAGGTTAAATCTTCGAACGAATTTTGAAAGAAGTATGGTTTTCATGCTTTTAGCGCCAGATTTATTCGAGTGTTTATTTGGCCTTTATTTCAACTTTCAGAGAGCGCATGGTGATTTCTCGAAGTAAGAATTTAAACCTAATGCTTTAAGATGTACCAAAAGACGTTTCGTTACAGCTTACGATCACATAACGGAAGTAAATGACAATCTGATCTGTTGTTTTGTTAATAAAAATTATCTGGTTTTTTTATACTCGAAACTTACTAAAATTTTATACTCGAAACTTACTAAAATGTATAATTGACTTGAACCGTGCCGATTAATTACGCGTTATTTGCGTTATTCGCAGAATATTTTGAATCCCAAGTTTTGCGTACGCTTTTAATGTAAGAAGTTTCTGAGGTTGAAAAAGAGAATAATTTGTTGAACAGGAGGTTTTCGCACCGAGGGAGTTCAAGCAGAAATCTCCCGAGTTTGGATGCACATTGGCCTGCAAAACTGTGATGGAGTGCGGTCACACTTGCACAAGAATGTTGGTTAATTGGGATTGAGTGGAGGGGCGAAGAATGATGGTTAGGGGGGTTGAGTGGAGGGGCGAAGAATGATGGTTAGGGGGGGGGTTGAGTAGAGGGGCGAAGAATGATGGTTAGGAAAATTTCTAGCTTTGAGAGAGAAAACAGGGTTTGAAGTTCCCAGGAGAAGTATCCCATGTATAATTTAACAGGAGGAATTATTGTTCATAGGATTTAGATAGTGGATGTAGATAGTGGAGAGTAAATAGACGTTAAGGGTGTACCTAGCCTCGAGTTCACCATCTTTTCTCAGGTTTTTTATTTGTTGAGAGAGGAGATTTTTAGGGGTTTAATTTCAATTTTTTAACTATGGAAGGTTTGAGGCGTTGAAAACAGGCTCAAAACACAGAAGAATTCTAAAAATAAACATGAAAGGGAATAATTATAAAGACCTTGAGTGAGTGATAGTTTGCGCCAACATAATAGGCTTAGACGATCCATCTCTCGCAGTTGCCACCCGCCACATCAACATTTCACTCAGAAGAAGTGTGCCAAGAAGTGCTATAAGAAGTGCAAGAAATGCGGCTCAGGATGCATTATGCGGTGTGATCTGGTATCTTCTTGCTCAGTTTTGAAGGGAAATTATCGTTGATGATCGAGAGTGATTAGGTCTCAGTGAGAATACAGTAATCCACTGGGTGCCTCTGTGAAATCACATACATTGAATATGATCAGTTTAATTTTTTTGTTTGTTAATTGTCAAAGATAAGAAAAACTTTACTACATAGGGTCAATGGTTTTTTAAAGCGAGTTCTTACAGATTGTTAGTTGTTATGCGTCGAAGTTTTGTTCAGCAAGTTTCTAGATTGGCTGCGTATGGGGTTTATCAACTGAGAAATAAGGGTTGGCGGTTGTAGTGCTTGTTAGATTCATTTATTCGTCCATGTAGGGTATATTTGAAGACATATGTATAGTGTTTCTTGATGTAAAGATGCAAAGTTTGGAAAAAGTTCTTTGTTTTGAACACAGAAAGACAACTATGTAGTAGTACTGGACAACAACATCTGCAATGGCAATAATCTAATTGAAATTTATTTTACAGGAATGTCAGAAGAAAGTCTCGATAAAGTTAGCATGTGGTCATGAAAAGGAAGGCGTCTGCAGTGAGATTGATATGAATATGTAAGCGAGTTCTGTTTCGATTGGTTGAATATTGATTGGTTCTCGACTAAGGAAAATTGATTAGTTGTTATCGTTTGGAACACTACATATTAATTGTTTATAGAGAAGACTTCGATAAAAATAGTGTCCGGTTTCTATTGCAGGGTGTGCGAAGAATGCTGCTCGGAGAAGTTGGAATGTGGGCATTCGGTTGTGGCCATCATTGACTCTCGCTACAGTTGCTGCGAGAGTCAATGCTGCCTGGCTCGAATGGAGAGAATCAACCGGTGTACTATGCGACAAGCGGATGCCTGACAGACTGAAAAGTAAAAGTGCGTACAACACAAAACTAGTGGATCAAGCGCATTTTCATAAAAAGAGACAGCAACTTACTGAACATTCGAATTGATTTTTGTGCCGTTAACTTCTCTCTCCATGTTTTATGTTTCGCTCAAGATTTTACTAATCAATAGTAATAGCTTCCAAAAAGAGAGCGAAGATATTATGTTTTAATTTGAAGTTAAGACGACAATGTACATATGTGTAATTTGATCTGATGTTTTCACCCTTGCATATCGCATCTTCAATTTATCAAATTGCTAAAGATTGACGGTGATACGGAAATATAGACAGTTTACGTTTGAGTTTTAAAACTTTCAAACAATTTTCATGTAGCGTATCTCGAAGTGAATCCGATCTCTCTTTCTTTTTCTCTCTATTTATTTTTTTCCTTCTCCGGAATCTTGTTAAAATTAATGTCTATGCATAGAGGAGCATTGAGAAGAAGGGTCTTAGTAATTAATATAAAGAATGGAGAGCTCAAAAAAGAAGTTGACAAACAACAAAAGACAACGAAGGAATACGAGAAGCTTGGATCATGTTCAAAAAGAGATTTAAAGAAAATAATACTTAAACAAGCCATCCTGTGGTAATCAAAAATATACATTTTAAAAGAAGAAGTGAAAAGAGGAAATGGTAAAATTTGTGAAAGGAAGAAAGAGATCTTCCGGGGTGTTTGCTTCTATCTCCAGTTTTTCCGTTTCCAGTACAAAAGAGCTAATTTGATGAAGTCATTGTGGCTATGCGGGTTGAGGGTGTTGGCACCGAACACGCCAGGGTTATTAAAGATGCATAGAGGGGAGAGAGGGGTCAGAACCAAAGAGATTGGAAAGGCATAAAAAGAGATAAAGAGAAGAAAACAAGAGAAAGAGAGAGAGAAATTCAATGGAATGGTCGGAAAAGAGAAAAAAGATGCAGCTAGAGAGAGGAGTTTGAGAATGAGATGTATTAAGATGAACAAAATCAACATAGAGAATGAGAGAAGGAAAAAGACTACGAGAAGAAGCGGGGTAATCAAGAAACGCCTTGGAGAAGTAAGCGTAGTCAGGCTGCAGTTGTCAGTCAGTAGTGGCGAAAAAGAAGAGGGGAACCCTTGTCTCTTGACTACATGAATACTCAGCGAAGAAAGAAGTGGAGATGTTAGAAGAGAAGAGGACGGAGGAGCAACCCGCAGATAAACTCATAGAGTCGGCAGTCTGCTTAGCGAAGAAAGATTATCTACTTGATAAGCAAATGCCAAAAAAACTATAAGACATATTAAATGAATCTATCTTTAAACTTAGAATTTGAAGATTTATCATCCATCTTCCATCTCTATTCAGTCTTAATCGTGAACTCTGGATTTACGCTTCATTCATGACGCAATCGCTTGATAAGCGTGCGTGACTAAGAAAACAAGGCATATGAGCCTTTCATATAACACTATCGCACGGAATAGCAATGTGTCCCCGTGGTGTAATGGTAACACGCGCTCCCGGTTTGAGTCGAGATGGTCTAGGTTTAATCCCGCCCGGTGGACTAGCTTTTTCTGTGCGATAGTTCAACCATTTGTGATCTATCTTTAGTTGATTAAAATCGCGTATTTTCTGTGAGCTCAAGATAGGAAAGAACGCCTTCATGAAAAAATACATGGAACCTGGATCATGCATGGAAAATGCTTTCGAGAGAAAACTATTCACCTTGTTTGATTTTCGATGTTGATGTAACTGAAAAGTGTTGGTTTGTTGGTGTAACTGAAAAGTGTTGGTTTAACAAAAAAGTGCCCTCGGAACTGCGTTTAGAAATCCCAATTTCTTAGACTTCTTTGATGAATTCATTCAGAATCAAAACTCAATCATCTCCTTTTCATTTGATATCAACGTTGTTGAGAGAGATCAACTGCTCAGTGCTGCAAAACAAATTCATGGCAGACGTTATTCTGTGTATGGTCCGAATCGTATAAAAAGTAGACACAACAAAAGTTGAAAGAAATGAGCCTTTTGTTAGTCTGAATTGAAAGTAGAAGAAAGTAATGAATTCGAGTCCCGTGTATTGGCTATAAATTTTCCATGATGCGCGGATGACTTTTGCGCGAAGAACCTCATGTTTGAACTCGAATCTGGACAGATTTACCCAAATCAAATGGGCCGAAGATGTTGGTGCTACTAGAACGAATTTGACTCTTCCCGCTGCTGCTAGAAATGACCCGAGAGATTAGCTTAAGGCCAGATTTTCTTAGGGAATAGCCAATAATTTTTCAGAGATAATCTCTTCTATGCCATATTCTAGGTACTTCGCAGATTGGCAGATAATAATGATAATAAAAAGTAATAAAAAATACTGTTGATATAAAAAAAATACTGTTGATATAAAAAAATACATATACCTTGATACTCATTACATCGCGACGATAAATCAAGTTAGAGTTGATCAATCTTATAAATAGATGCTTGACGAATGTCTTACTTTTCAAGCAACCTATCCCAGGCACGGAAACTTATCTCGAGCTAATTATATTTTCAGCGAGCTGATGTGAGATGGTCCACGTATTATATAATTTGGGCGGAGCCAAGAGAAAGAAAAGACCTAACTCTGCAAGGTCCTTAAGACCTTGCTCTTTGCTTTAGAACCCTTTTGGGCGCTGCTTAATTGCCATTTGGTAATGTAATATTCATACCGCAATAAACTGATCAATGACTAAACTGTTTGTCTTCGAGGACATTTTCATGGGCAAAGCACGTTTCCTTCACTCTGACACTGATAATGATGATAATATTTCTTAAGAACATTTTGGTTTATTCGGCGTTAACACACATGGTTGACAGAGTTGGATCATAAATCAGAGACTTGGCAAAAACATAAAAAGCGACGTTCTACGGAAGAATTATCGTAGAGCGCTCAGCTTCTCGACCTCATTGTTCTCCACACCTATCTAGGCGTTTTTCATTCCAAATTATATTTTCTTATTCATATTTGTTAATTGTAAATATGTGGGGTGGGTTTTCTATAGAGATTGCCGATTAATGCTCCAAATTAGATTGTATTTGTGCGATCGAATCTAGCGGTTGTGGTTTCTTCCAAAAGTGAAGCTAAGATGAATATTTTTTTCAAGTTTCGGATCAACTTTTCATTTACCTCTCCCTTCAAATTCCGGACTGTCATTGTGCTGTGTGTGTTAATTACGGGAAAATATTAAAAGTCTACCTAAACAAACAAACACGTCTACCTAAATTGGCAAACACGTCTACCTATTTTAGTGAAACGTCTACCTATTTTGACAAACACGTCTACCTATTTTAGTGAAACGTCTAGGCCATTACTAAAGCACGCCAGTTCATTGCTAATGCACGCCACTGCGCGGGAAAATTCTTAACTTCGCCCCATGTGCTTTATTTAGTTTTTTCTGCTTTGGCTTAGGTAAAAGTTTAAGCAAACGAGGCCGTACGCCTTAGGCTAACAAGACGGTATCAAAAATATACATAATAGTGCGTCAAACACTCTTTCCCGTGTAGTGGCGTGCATTAGTAATAAACTGGCGTGAAGGCGTGAGTGGCGTTCTTCAGTAATGGCCTAGACGTTTCACTGAAATAGGTAGACGTGTTTGTCAAAATACGTTTCAATAAAATAGGTAGACGTGTTTGTCAAAATAGGTAGACGTTTCACTAAAATAGGTAGACGTGTTTGTCAAAGCAGGTAGACGTTGCACGAAATTAGGCTGACGTCGCGCGAAATTAGACTGACGTTTTTTCAAATTAGATAGACGTTTTTCAAACTAGATAGACGTGAAATTGTCGTCCAAAAATAAACCTACCTGGCTAACCTGAAGCTTCACTAATCTTTATGGTTACCTTTTATACCGTCGATTCCTCTTTGTTTCCCTTTCTTCCAAACATTAAGTAGTTCTTGACCATATAAGTATATACGTGCCTCTTCTCTTCCAATCAATCGTGTTATTGTCGAATTAGGATTGAAATAGAACAAAGTAGTGGAAACCCTTTTCTGAACCTTATTTACCGCTTAGATTCCCTCTGACTCAGACTTGTCCTTAGGTGATAACTTCAGAATCTCCAGCTTTTCGTACATGTCGCTTCACTCCTGTGCCGAACTTCTCTTCAGGACCTCGTGCTCTCGTTTCGATGTTCTCTTGATTTCGCTCCTCCTCGATGTTGTTGTTGTTGCCGGCCCACAGTTAGACAACTAACGGTTAGAAAGTGTCTAAAGTGTTAGGCGAGGTTTACGTTGCCTAACTGGCTGTCTAACAGTTAGACACACCCTTTAATACATATGTATCTCACTCGCTTTGGCGAATTTTCGATGCTTTCATACAAATTATTTTCTGTTTCATTTTTCTCATGTTGTTTTCACACAAATTTTTGCTTCTATTTTTTTCCAATTTCTCTTTCCTCAATCACTTTTCTCAACTTTTTTCATACTTGCTCCGTTTTTTTCTTCATACTCTGGTCTTTTTTATTCTCACATGTTTTATATCGTGCAGGCGATGAACGATTTGGATCTCGAGCTGGAAGATAATGCTCTACGAGTTCCAAGAGTGTACCGAGACCGCGCAAATCCATTCGACACACTCAGCTATACATAATTTCGTAAAAGGTTCCGCTTCACGAGTCATGGGTTCTTCAAACTGCTCGCACTGTTCGAGGATGATTTTCAAACCGACAAAGGAAGAGCGGAAGCGCTGTTAACAGCTCAACGCCAAGTCATCGGAAATAGGTTATTACTCTCATAATGGACGTTTCGCTCTGTTTTTGAGTTGTAACAGTCCATAAGCAAATAATTGTTTGTAGCTTCTATGAATTCACTAAGATCCCTGGATTCGTTGGATGTTCCATACGGATTCTTGCTCCGACGGAACAAGAGTACACTTATGTGAATAGGTCCGAAGTCAAACTCTTTGATCATCGAGTCAATTGAAAATCAATTCAGGAAAAAAAACTTTCACTCACTGAATGTGGGGGTATAGTGTGACAGTCAACTTCGCTTCCTCTGGTTTTCTGCCAAAAGAGTACACTTATGTGAATAGTTCCGGAGTCAAATTTCTTGATCATCGAGTCCATTTAAAATCAATTCAGAAAAAGCTTTCACTCACTGAACGTGGGGGTATTGTGTGACAATCAACTTCACTTCCTCTGGTTTTTTGCTAAAATTCTTGGTGCGCTTTTCAAGGTAGTTTCAAATTAGTCTTCTACGCCTCTTCCTCACATGAACTCCTAAATCACTTTTCAATAGGCTCGGCTCATGACAGCAGTGTATGGAAATCTTCTCAATGCTACCGCCTTATGACGGGTGGCCAGAGAAAAGGAATCTTCTTCGCTGATTCCGCATACGCAGCAGAAAGATTCCTACTGAGGCCAATCATAAAGGCTGCTACAGAACAAGGTTTTTCTCTCTCTCTCTCTGTTTCTTTTCATCTTTATAATATAACCTGACAGAACAAACACGTTTCACTCAGAAGCTCGCTACACTCGCGCGGTTTTTCGAGGTAAGGTACGGCTGCTAGAATTTTTGCTTTCTTCATAGTCTTCTATGAATAATTCCAACTTGGCTTGAGCTATTTCTACGGTTTTCTTCACTTTCGGAATGTTTCTGTTTACTGAGTCTTCTTTGACCCAAGCGTTGAATTCTGATTCTTTCAACAATCTTTCTTGCTTCGCTGCAATTTTGCTGATCGCTTTCTGCCAATCTTCAATTGACTTGCGAAAGTACTTCTCTTCCAATGACAACAAGCGCTTTTTTTCCTTTGCCTGACGTAATGCAAAAATGTCACCGTGTTGTTCATCGAGAAATTGCGAAACAGAGACTAGGCAAGCTTGCAAGTCACTTGACAGTGCGCTAGCTGTGTCTTGTTCCATTGAAGACACACAGAAACTATCTTCGTGTTCTACCATGACAGCCGATGCACCATAAAGATACAATTTAGGGAATCTTCCCTTCGACTTTGCCTGCCACGCGGTATTTCAGAAGTTTCTTTATTGGCTCAAGAAACACGAAGAAATTACGAGAAAGAAACCTATTAAGAAACAACACACAAAGAAAACCAGAATAAGTTAACTAACTGAGTTAAAGTGAATAACTGAGTTTAACGGACTGAGCTAAACTAAATAACTAAATGAGTTAAATAACTAACAACAATTCGTAGGCTGCCGTGAAGAGGGAGAACTGACGTTTTGATATGCTCACTTGAGCAGAAAATCTCCGAGCAAAAAGAATATACTTAGGAAAGAAGCAAAAACACTGGCCTAAAATTACGCAACTACTCAAATATTTAAAAACTACAGTAAGATTAATTTCGTTACGAGTACACCAAATTATTCGAAACAAGGTAGCTCTAGCTACATTTTTTTTTATGGGTTGTCGCGAGAAAGTCGATAAATAGACAACCACTAGGAAAATAAAAGCGGAAAATTCAAGCTACTGGTAGACAAAGTGAAAAATAAAAATTGAATACACATGATCAAGTAACATGAATGGAAGTGAGGTAGACATCACAATTAGAAAAACCCGAGAAGGGGAGCATCGTCGGAGAGACAAATTGCGAGGCTCATGTCCTCGAATGTTGGAAAGGTCATCTTGACCTCTTCAGGAAGACCCCCAGACGTAAGGATTAGATCCTTTATGTGGGAGTAGAAGGGTGCGCCACGAAAGAATGCGGCACGCAGAGCGGTGTAGTAGATGTTGTATAAGCCCTGGTCGTTCAACATGCTTTTCGCCACAACCGTAATTGTGGCCAGGACTGAGTCGGGATGTAAGGCGCCGTAATAATACCCGTCCGGACTTTTCACGAAGTTCCTTCGCAAGAAGATGATGTCTGCGGGTTGTTTCGGCAGTATCGTGTCTCCGCCTTTTGAGCCATCCGTAATGGCAGTTCCATTGGCTCGAATGCGCTCGAACAAACGCTGAACCAAGGGGTCGGGCAGTTTGGAAGCAACCACCAGATCGTCTCCGTAATTCACGTCTTTGAGGACGGAATCGAAGCGGGTGAGTTCGGACAACGTCCCGGAAATATGGAAATAGCCGGGTTGTTGTTACACGCCGCGCCGTGGTGACTCCCACCACAGAATGGGCATCTAAACGAGTTGCATGGGCGCGCCCCATGCAGGAAGCACAAGCATGTGCAGCACCTCCCAGAGTTTCTGATGATGTTCATCCGGACCTGGAGGGATTTGACTGCCCTGCACCCTAAAGCTAGGTGTGCATCGTCTCCGCAGAACAAGCAACCTGTTTTCTGTCGCTTGAATTTCCACCTTTGGCTTCGTACGGTTGAATGTGCGTTTGTGAGGCTGCCGATTAAACGGTACCGGTTCACGTGCTGCCTTGGGTACGGGCACCACTGCTAGCTGTTCGTTAGTCCGGACAGTCTGTCCGGGATCCTCTGCTAGGCGCAGCAGAATGCGGTCTACCTTGCTAGACAAACTGTCCAAAGTTGCTTGAAATGTCTCCAGTATTGTGCCAATGTCGAGTCTCTCGAAAGGAGGGGCCTCCTGGAAGAATACCCAATAGTTCCCAAGGCTGAACCAAGAAAATGGATACTCCTAAGCCAGAGAAACCTCTGTATCGAATTAGAAAAGCAGAGTCACACAAAGTCCTATGACTCACCACTTGCTCTTCGCGACTCACGTCTTCTTGCAGTAGAGCGTGTTCCTGAGCGAGAGAAAGATCCATCTTCGGATGCGAGATTGGCTTGACTGCAATAAATAGAATGCTATCCATTTATTTTTAAAGGTCTCTCTCAAAAACAACTCAACTAGGCATATTAGGCTACAACATTCAGTTGTAATAAATAAATAGAATGCTCTCTATTTAAATTAAAGGCATATTAGGCTACAACATTCAGTTGTAATAAATAGAATGCTCTCTATTTATTAAAAAATTTATCTACATGTCATGGTCACCAGAGTGAGGCTGGAGAGGGCCGCTCAGAGGCGCACCGCTCTCCAAAAATCTGGATCACGTGCTAGTGATTTGCAAGATCTTTTCGGCCTAATATCTCTCTCAGGAGAGCTCTCTGGTTCTCCAGAGTCTTGTGATTCAACAACTAGGTCTGACTCGTCTCCGAAAACCTCCAAGGGTATGAGCAGATTTACTGGTCTTTTCAAGGTGTGACCGGTACTGCTGTGCACGGTCACTTCTCGTTCCTTGCAACTCAGTACTCTGCCTAGTGGCCACGACCCTCTTGGAGTATTTTCTTCCATTATCAGAACGATCTCACCCTCTTTGGGCTGACGAATTTCATTTCGTCTTGGCTTCACTGATGAGTCAGTTCTGTTTCTCAAAAAATGCAGGTACGAAGTCAGGAACAAGTCCCAAAACTTCTTCAGCAAATGCTCTTGCTGGGTGTACAAGGCTATGAGTTTTCCCGAGGTACTGAGCGGCACTTCATCGAATTCGTCTTCTGAAGGAACCTGCCCTAGTGTCAACCCTAGGGAAGAGCCTGGCGAAAGAAAGTCTGAGTGGCGGAGTATTCGCTTCTCATCACGAATGTCCTCCGAAAGCTGCAACAATGGCCTACTGTTCATCAAGACTTCATTCTCAGCGATCACGGTAGTGAACTGTTCCACTGTCAACATCTTTCTCCCGAAACTGCGTTTCAGACATTGCTTCATAATGGCCACAAGCCTCTCATATATTCCACCTTGCCAAGGTGCATGAGGGACTGTAAATTTCCATTCGATGCCCTTAGAGGTCAAGAAGCCGAAAAATGCCTGGTCAGCAGCTTCGCTGTTTTCAGAGAACTCGCTAACAATTCTGAACGCCGGTGCATTGTCAGAGATCACCCGATCTGGTGTTCCTCTTCTTGCAACAAAACGCCGAAAGGCTGACAAGAATGAATTGGCCGACAAGCTGTCGGTCACTTCCAAGTGAACCGCTCGCGTTGCGAGACAAGTCACGAGAAGGACGTATTGCTTGACGTGTTCTTGTCTCACATCTACCGTGAAAGGACCCGCATAGTCGAGGCCAATGCACTGGAATGGTCTTCCTGGCTTGACTCTGTCAATTGGCAGTTCTGGGGCCTTAGGATAAGGAAACGGCATCGCTAGAGATTTCCTGCATGCAACGCAATTCCGCAGTACTTTCTGCACCTTTCTTCTACCCTTCACAATCCAATATTTCGATCTAAGGGTGTCCAAAGTATGGTTCTCACCCGAATGCATATTGGCCTTGTGTGCGTACATTATCAACATTTGCACGAGAGGGCTGTCCTTCTCCGCTGGAACAAATGCGGGATATCTCTCGGTGTACGGCAGTGCTGCCAAACCAAGCCGACCATGGCCACATCGATAAATGCCTTTGTTATCGATGAATAGTTCCAGTTTCTTGTTGCCTGGTTCTTTCATGGCTTGTGAATGCAGGTTTTGGTTCATCATCAAGATGCAGTTCTCGGCTCCAGCTACTTCCTTAGCTGTCAGCAACCCTGCTAATGGACCTTCTCCTGCTAATCTGCGCGCAGAGGTACTGCTGTTCTCTGTGATCTTCAGAATCTTTCTCAAGAACCTGCGAACATACGCTACTGTGCGTCTTAGCCTCTCAAAGTTCGAAAACCGAGAAAAATCGACAGCCGTGCTCCCTTTCGTCTGCGAAATGGGAAGGAGGACTATGTCAGAGCACGAAAATTCGTCGGCTTCTAACTTCATTGTCTCTGGGATGTCCTCAGGGTTCCATGAACTCCGGATACAGGTCCCATGCGTCGTCAACCAACTTGGTCCGTTCCACCATAATGGAGACTTGGATCTGAACTTGGAGACAGAGCAACCCCTGCTGGCCACGTCTGCTGGATTCTCTTCTGAGGGAACGTGTCCAAACTTGACACACTCACACAATATTTCACATTCTGAGTGGAGCGCACGACAAACTTCACGTCTCATTTGCTGGATTTTTCTTGCAGCAGTAATCACTGCTTTTTTGGCGCCTTTGATATGATTGGCTATCCAGTACAGAGCGATCATGCTGTCAGTGTACACACTGCACTGCATCAGCTGATTCGGCCGCGTTTTCTTGATGCTTTTCACAGCAAAGTACAGCAGTTGAACTGCCAGCAGCACTGCTCTCAGTTCCAATCTAGGGATGGTCTGAGTGTTTTTCAAGGGCGCAAGTTGAGACCTTGCCATCAAGATGTTCGCACCTTTGTCCGTGACCACGTATATGGCAGCACCCATCGCTTTGTTTGACGCGTCAGCGAAAGCGGCAAGGGTTACATGGGAGCTCGAACTCCACAGGCTTCGGGGAATGTGTACTTCGAACTTGGAAAGTTCTGTTTCGAGCGAGTTCCACTCGGCCGAATCTTCTTGAGAAAGATCCGAGTCCCAACCGTAGTTTTTCTTCCACAGTTGTTGGACAAACAGCTTTGCAGGCAACAGAAGAGGTGTCAGCCAACCCATCGGACCCGTGTACATCGCTTCATTCAAAGAGAGTCCGCCTCTCTCCCTTGCCGACGCATCGTATACGATGCGAATGGGCTTGGATGGCTTCTCAGGTCGAAACACTGGGTGATGAGGTAAGTATACTACATTCTCACCCTCTAGTGGCGACTCCACCTCTTCCGCATGGCCCTTGGCTAAGTGGTCTTGTATGATCTTATCATACTGAGAGAGCATGTTCTTGTTTTTTAGGCTGCTGATCACATTATTTGAAGAGGAAGGGAACTTTTTTAGTCATTCAATTTTAAGGGGAGGGGGAGGTCACCTAAGCAGAGAAGGGAAGACTTAAAGGCCGAAGGGGTGGGCAAGAGGGCCCCGCCTGAGGGAAGAGGGGGGGGGGCTAGGGGCTATGTGGGGGAGAAAGGGGGGGGGCTTAGGAGAAAGAGGGGGTTTATTCAATGATTATCTTTCTCCACTACAGTAAACTAAATCACCAGAAACAGGTAGGGGTAAACTAAATTTTTACATTAAAAAATGCTTAGGCTTAGGAAAAAGTTTAAGCTAAAACTTTCATTGGACGGCTATAGTTTGATTGGAAGGCTAATGTTTGATTGGACGGCTAAAGTTTGATTGCACGGCTGAACTTTCATTGGACGGCTAAAGTTTGATTGGACGGCTAAAGTTTGATTGGACGGCTGAACTTTTATTGTACGGCTAAAGTTTGATTGGACGGCTAAACTTTCATTGTACGGCTAAAGTTTGATTGGACGGCTAAACTTTCATTGTACGGCTAAACTTTCATTGTACGGCTAAAGTTTGATTGGACGGCTGAACTTTCATTGTACGGCTAAAGTTTGATTGGATGGCTGAACTTTCATTGTACGGCTAAAGTTTGATTGGACGGCTAAAGTTTGATTGGACGGCTGAACTTTCATTGTACGGCTAAAGTTTGATTGGACGGCTAAACTTTCATTGTACGGCTAAAGTCTGATTGGACGGCTAAAGTTTGATTGGACGGCTAAAGTTTGATTGGACGGCTGAACTTTCATTGTACGGCTAAAGTTTGATTGGACGGCTAAACTTTCATTGTACGGCTAAAGTCTGATTGGACGGCTAAAGTTTGATTGGACGGCTAAAGTTTGATTGGACGGCTGAACTTTCATTGTACGGCTAAAGTTTGATTGGACGGCTGAACTTTCATTGGACGACCACATTTGGTTGATCTAAAGTATCGTCGAAGGCGATATGAACGGCATTCTGTTTGTCATACTTGGGACCGTTGATGTCATATTCATTTACGATAACATAAAATTTAGACTTCGTCCCCCACCGTACGTGGTTCAAGCGGCTCTAATTCACTTTAGTTCGAGCTCTATTTCACTTCCAATCAAAACTTCAGCCGTTTAATCAAACTTTAGCTAATAGCTACGAGAGAAAATCTTAAACAATGAAAGTTTTCCAAAGAATTTTTTAGTTTGAAAACGTTTCCAGAAACCCAATTTGTGAGAGTGATTTTCAAACCTTTTTGAACATTTGTTCGCTAGTTCATATGCTTCTATTTGAAGAGGAAGGGAACTTTTTTAGTCATTCTATTTTAAGGGGGGGGGGAGGTCACCTAAGCAGGGAAGGGAGGGGGGGACTTAAAGGCCGAAGGGGTGGGAAAGAGGGCCCCACCTGAGGGAAGAGGGGGGGCTAGGGGGCCCTAAAGGGGAGGGAGGGGGGCCTTAGCAGAAAGAGGGGGTTTATTCAATGATCATCTTTCTCCACTACAGTAAACAAAATCACCAGAAACAGGTAGGGGAGCCACCCCCCCCTACCAGAGGTTCCATGTGTCATACGTCTGACTTATTTACATTTACAAATAATTATTTTACATTAAAAAATATTTTTGTTACATTAAAAAATGCTTAGGCTTAGGAAAAAGTTTAAGCTAAAACTTTCATTGGACGGCTAAAGTTTGATTGGACGGCTAACGTTTGATTGCACGGCTAAACTTTCATTGGACGGCTAAAGTTTGATTGGACGGCTGAACTTTCATTGGACGGTTAAAGTTTCATTGGACGGCTAAAGTCTGATTGGACGGATAAAGTTTGATTGAACGGCTGAACTTTCATTGTACGGCTAATGTTTGATTGGACGGCTGAACTTTCATTGTACGGCTTAAGTTTGATTGGACGGCTGAACTTTCATTGTACGGCTTAAGTTTGATTGAACGGCTGAACTTTCATTGTACGGCTAATGTTTGATTGGACGGCTAAACTTTCATTGTACGGCTTAAGTAACTTAGGGTGTTTCTTGCAACCCGCACCAAAAAAATTTGCGCATAGATTTTTGAATTCGCGCCAAGATTTTCGTGCGCATAGATTTGAAAAATTGCGCAAAAAAAAAAAAAAAAATTTTTTTGCTGACCTTTTTTTTTTTTTTGGTGACCTTTTTTTTTTTTTGGTGACCTTTTTTTTTTTGGTGACCTTTTTTTTTTTTTTTGGTGACCTTTTTTTTTTGTTGACTTTTTTTTTTTTTTTTGGTACCTTTTTTTTTTTTTTGGTGACTTTTTTTTTTTTGGTGACCTTTTTTTTTTTTTGGTGACCTTTTTTTTTGGTCGCCAAAACGCCATTCAAAGTCTGAAAAAACGCGCGACTATTACATTTGAACATCCCTATAACTCAGTTTAGACCTATTTATTTCAGATCGCGGCTGTGTGCGACTTCTTCACATATCTGCGGAGGGAAGGCCTTTATTACTGACCGACGTGAGGGAAAACATACATAAACAACAAACGTCCGTGCCATGAAGAGCCACGGGACACAACAGTGTTGTTGTACATTCATGTTGTGCACGTACATTCATAGAATAAAAATGATTTATTCGCTTGATTGGTACCAGAAGAGTTATAATTTCGAGAAAAAAAAAACAAACACGAACGAACTTTAAAAAGAAATTGTTTGTAAAAAAATAGTTCAAGGATATTTCTTCATTTGGCACTTCATTGATGCGACCATTCTATGTATGTGACGAAGATCGGAGCAAAAACAATAACGGGACCGACTGCTAAGTTTTTTGACAGAAAGAGAAAAATTAAGTCTCATAGCGTAAATGGACTTTGGTTTATCACCGAGGAGGTCAATGGAGATATCAAGTCTCTCAACAAAAAAATCCTCAGATTTCTAAACCTCTTTAGTTTTTGAATGAATAGCGGAACATCGTCCAAAAAGTTATTCGAATGAAAAATAGCTTCTGATTAGGGGTCGCACAAAATACAAACTTACTGCCAAGACGGAAACGCTTTTTGATAAGAAATTATAGCCGAGTATCTTTAACGAGTTTTTAGAAGCCTTTCTTACTAAAAATAAGAACGTTTGTACATATATCAACCATTTTTTCATTCTATTGCCAGACTAGCTGGGAGGGATTTTTTAGGGGTTGTTTTAGTTGACCATTAAACGACTGAAGGGTTGTTGGCGGGCGCTGGCGGAGCTTCTGCAACGGCGGGCGCTGGCGGAGCTGCTTCTGCAACCATGCATTCTCATCAATCAATGCTAGTAATCATGTGATCAGAACCGCTAAAAATTGTGAATACCGAACCTAATTGAGCGGTAGAGTCTAGATTTGAGCAGTCTTTCTCTTCTTAACGAGACCATGTTCTTAAGCCGTACGGCCTCGTTAGCATGATTTTTAATTGAGCCTAAGCGAAAAAATCTGTGAAAAGTAACCCGCCCCTCCCCCAAAGTAAAGTGCGGCCCAACCCGAGTGAAGTGCGCCCCCATTCCAAGTAAAAAGTGCCTTACATCTACCAAAATAAGCAACAAAATCTGCAAAGTTCAAACCTGAAGTCTCCGGGTGCGCCCGGTCCCAGGCTTTGTACTGCTCATGCGCCCAAGTACAACACCGAACAAGGAACTGAAACATGTTCAGTTATGAACAAACAAAAAATGTATTAAAACTATGGAAAAAGTAGCGTGCTTTAGAGAACAAAAAGATTAAATAAATTCTTACCCATCCCTTAATCGAAGCAGCGATGAAGAGTAGAATCCCGATGATAATTATGAAGTAAATTTGAACGTCTCTGAAACAAATAATTATTTAGCGTAACCTTTGCCCGTGCTCAAGCGAGAAAAAACAGTGAAAAGTAACCAGCCCCCCCAAAATAAAGTGCGGAACAACCCAAGTAAAGTACGCCCCCAAGTAACAAACAGGGGTTATTTAGTCATGTCCGCTCGCTTATCGGCGGGCGTCCGTTTCAGACCTTCGGGGGAAGTCTGTCTTGTAACTCATAAGGGGGGGACCCTTATGTGAATTTTTTAAAAAAAACTTTTTTTCTCATAAAATTGAAACTTGAAAAAAAAATTCCAGATGTAAGGCAAGTCTGTATACAAAAATTTCCGCTGCCGGCGGGCGTCTGTTGGATTTTCGGACCAACTACATAAAATCCCCTGGTAACAAAGTGCCTTATATTTACCAAAAAAATGGATCCATGACACTTTGTTGCACGACACTTTGTTACACGAAACTTTGCTACAGGGGCTTTTGTTTTAATGTGTTTTAACTACTGTATTTTTCGACAAATTTGGTCATTGAATCGAATCTGCAAAGTTCAAACCTTTCTCAGCTAAAATGAAAACAGCTATGACAATTCACGGCACTTTTACACTTTAGGCCCCTCCTCAGAAGTTCCATGTGTCATACTTCTGACTTACATTTGCAAAAAGCATTTACAAAGTATTCACATTAAATAAAAATTTCGTCATCATGGCCCATGGAAACTCTGGGAGGTGGAGACCCTAAAGTGCAAAAGTTCCCAATTCACTTAATTAGACCATCCCTAAAATATAATGACAATAACAACAACAAAAAAAAACTAACTCCATTTGCCGCTCCTTGAAGATAATGAAAAGAAAAAAGACAAATTTTCACGAATATCCCAAAATACCGTAACTCACATTTATCAACACACTAATATTTTTTAAAATAATTCAAACAGTATTTAAGACTTTTCAGTTAATGAAAAAAACAAGATTAACTTACAGAGCGTCATAGTTGCGCTCCTCGGCTTCCTTCTTCATTTCTTCTATCTGCCTGGAAAAAGTCGATAACTTCACGGTACAGAAAAATTGAAACGGAATAAAAATTCCTCTCAAGAATTAAATTATCCAACAGAACACTTTAAACGTACTAACTCCGTTATGTTCGGATCCATGTAATCCCGGAGATGAGGAAGGAACGACATTTTCTACGAATAACTTATCCCTTTTGTTTATTACAGACATGGCTTCCAGCGAGCTTTACTAATTTTTGCTGATGTCATAAAAGTCGAGCTAGCGTGGTAGCAACCATAATTAATTACATCCGCTAAAAAGTCTGAATCCAGGAAAAAGAAATAAACTTTTTCTTTGAAAAATCGTTCATTTAACGAATCCATTGGAATCCCGTTTTTTTAATGTTTTGTGTCGTGAATCTCAACAATATTTTTTAAAACGTTCATTGATATTGTATAATTGTTTCGAGGTAATATGTTATTTCTGAGGTAACAGTACTTGTCACAGTCATAAAAAATCATACAACTATGCATAAACGCACAAATTCTTCGGCTCTTCTTCTGATTCTTCGGCTCTTCTTCGGCTTGTTGGATCGAGTCCTCCTGATGAGATTCAGGGAAAGTGACGGCGTGCGTGCACTCACGTC
Source organism: Allodiplogaster pararmata (assembly GCA_964056735.1). Taxonomy (NCBI): domain Eukaryota; kingdom Metazoa; phylum Nematoda; class Chromadorea; order Rhabditida; family Diplogasteridae; genus Allodiplogaster; species Allodiplogaster pararmata. Next base: position 13,053,511 of record OZ057408.1, on the reverse strand, counting down.
TCAGGCTGCGCATCTCTTCTCCGAGGGCGATGACCCTGTTTTCTAGGGCTTCAACGCTCTGCACGCAAAAATTATCGCCTCTCTCCCTGAACCGATTCATCTATTTTCGTCTGAACTAAATCATGATTCATGATACTCTTTTTTATTGCAAAAAAATTTTTATTTTGGCGTTAAAAATAAAATAGCAACACTCTAAAAAAAATTGGCGACCTCCCCCCCCCCCCGGTCGCCAAAATTTTTCCGCGCATAAAAAAATGTAAAAAAAATTTTTTTTTTTGAGTTTTGCGCCAAAAATTTGAATTTTTTGATTTTGGCGCCAAAAAAGCGAATTTTTTTCTCGCGCGCATAGATTTGAATTTTTCGAAGTGCGCATAGATTTTCTTCTAACCCGCAGTGCGGGTTAGAGAAACACCCTGCTTAAGTTTGATTGGACGGCTGAACTTTCATTGTACGGCTAATGTTTGATTGGACGGCTGAACTTTCATTGGACGGCTAAAGTTTGATTGGATGGCTGAACTTTCATTGGACGGCTAAAGTTTGATTGGACGGCTAAAGTTTGATTGGACGGCTAAAGTTAGATAGGACGGCTAAAGTTAGATAGGACGGCTAAAGTAGATTAGAGCCGTTCGAGCTGCATTAGATTATCGTGATCGTCGTATTCGCGCATTCTTTTATGATGAATTCCATGCACGAAGAGCGAGATTTTTAATCATTTTTTCTAATCAAAATCCTGGTCAAGGTTCTAATCTTTTTCTACAAATGGAAGAAGTATAACTGACTTTATTACTTCTCAATATATCTGCTAACTTTCGTTTTGTCGGAGAAACTTCGAGCGAAGAAGAGCCATTTAGGGGCTCAATCGATCTGAAACAAGAAAACACTTTTACGATTTTATGCATATAGGAAACGGACGCAAGCGAAGAAAAAACTATAAAAAAATTCACAATTTGGGTTTCTGATTAATTGTCAGTTATTAAACATGACATGTGGTCATGGTTTCTTATAAGTTATAAACTCTAAAAAAATTTGAAGAGGAAGGGGAGTTATATTGACTCCTCCTGTCGTAAACTCCATTCGTCGTCTTATATAACCTCTGTTTGAATACACTCGCCTTAGGGGTATTCAACCCTTCTCCGCAGTGAATACACCATGAGCGTAGAAACTTGACTGAGTTCTCAACTTGCTCAAACGACTAAACACGCAACCACTTAATCTTCTAAAATCACACACTCCACACTACACTTTTGCAACCACTTCCTAACACACGAAAAACGTAGAATGTCTTCCCTCCCTCTTAACACCTCTCGCGTACAATTCCACGCGAGAGCACACTCTCTTCCTAAGGCGCGTATTCAAACACCAAATCTAAATTGTTTGAGTCAAGAGAGACAAGAATACTTGTAAAATTTTGCAGTGCGCGCTAGCGACTCCTGTTACGGTACTTTTTTGTGTCATAAATTTGTCGTTCTTTTTGTACTGGCTTAATTTAAATTTTTTCTCACTCTTTTTTTAAAAACTTGTTCATCCTTTCTTTTTAAATTATTTTTATAAATTTTGGAAAAAGGAAAGGGGGGAGGGGACGGGGGTTTCCCTCTATTTCTGAAAAAAAGTCTCTGAAAAAAAGTTGAATAAACATGAATTCAACAACATACAAAATGTTGTTAAAAAAAATAATTCATAACAGCGAATCCGAACTTTCGCAGAACTACTCACAATCTATCATTTTCACCTCTACAATACATACATTGCCTGTTAAAACAATGAACAAAATTAAAGATATTCTAATTACACTTCTTCCTCCAGTCATTTCATTTTTTTCGTCATGAAGTATAACTTTGATTTAAACAAAGTCTCCCAATGAAATTGCATAGACATCTAGGCAACGACTGTTTATCGGGTAGCAACGATTGTTTATGGGGTTTACAACGCGGACTGGCCGCCACAACACAAAACAATCACATGATTACAATAAGAACAATAACACGATTACCCATACTTTAACTTCAAACATCACACATCATCGAAGAAAACACCAGCTCCTCCATCGATAGTGAACTAAATCTTAAACGTTTAAAAAATTTATTCTAGCGACCCCAATACTAAAATAGAAAGTCCCCTTCCTTAAAACTCTTCCTAGTCTTTTCTGTCAGGTACCAGTTCTTCAGCTGACATCCACCTGCCTCTTTCCTGGACCTGCTCAAGTGTGGCTCTTCCTTCACCGACGCGGTGACGCCTGCAACTCGGAGCGAATGCGGGTTGATGGAATTGACCCCTGCTCCGAGACACGCGCGTTTTAGTTCCCTTTTCAGGGTATCCTTTGACAACGGACGGCCCGCCCGAAGACAAAGACTCAAACACCGGAGCATCGGGTCTAACACTGACCCAACTACGACGGTAGAGGTTTCACACTGCCTTGCCTGGCGAGCCTGAACTTTGGCGAAAAAGTTCTCCCTACCTTTGCTTCCTTGATAGTTATTCGCTTAGTCCACCTTCACTTTGACCTTTAAGGTGCCGTCTTCTTTTTGTTTCTCAGTCTCGTTTCTTAAGAACAGCGCTGCTGCCTCTGAAATGCGAAGCAAAGTCCCGAACGCTGCTTTCACACGAAAAATACCCGCTCTCGCATCGTCTCTGCTGGCATCTTCCCTGACCGATCTACGAAAATTTTTTGTGTTGTTTTTTAAGGTCGCTAAATGGCGGGTCTCTCGTGTGCTTCACGACTCTCTCTCTCTTTCTTCACTATACACTTCATAGCTGTAATCAAGCTTCCAAACTTCGTTTCATACGCAGCCGTTCCTCTCATGAACCGAAAAGTTGCTGCTGACACGAATACCGCTACCGCTTTGGCTTCCCTAACCAGTTTGTGGTCAACTTAAAGGCACGGGGGGGGGGTTCTAGGCCTAGTTTTCCAGCAAACTCCAGCCTGACTTCTTCTTTTTTTAGAAGCTTTGTACGTTAAGAGTGATGAGGGGGCTAGACATCCGCTTGGAAGAGCCTCGAGTGTTGGTATAAGATATCCTGTCCCCCTCATCTCCAGAGCCTTCTTTGACTTGTTCAGTCCATCGAGCCTTCTCTCTGCAACACACACAACCTTCACTGGGCGGTAGGGCGGGGGCTGCTTAACTATCCCGAATAGTCTAGAATGGATTTTCCTCCTTCTCTTGTTCCAAGTCAACACGTCAACCGCGACGCGTCCGCTCTGACGCGTCGCCTCCATGCAATTTCCTTATGAGACCTTGTTTAAATCGAACAATTACACTTCTTCCTCCAGTCATTTCTTTACTTTCGTCATGAAGTATAACTTTGATTTAAACAAAGTCTCCCAGGGAAATTTCATAGACATTTAGGCAACGACTGTTTATCGGGTAAAACAGATAAAGGCGTACTAGAAGTTACACCGAAGGAATGCGAAGTCCGACGGCGTTTTACTTGACCCAAACAGTCCGGTTTTTATCAAAGAAGGCATCGATGCTTTTTCACCCTTGCCAAAAACTATGCTATCAACCACTCGAGGAACCCACTCTCCGTTCTTTTTCAAGAGGGGTAGCGCACTGTTGCCATGCCAAGTGCTCTAGCAAGCAGAGAGTGGAGGAACACACGAAGAACGACGAGCTGATCTCTAGATGGGTGCCCCACCGAAAATAGCCCCAGAAGCATGCGAAAGCGTCGATGTGACTTGGTTCTGGACAGGCTCCTCTAGAAATAAAACTTTCACATTGTCTGTTCCTTTGGTCTGAGAACAATTCAATCATTTTGAACACGATTCGAAAATCTCCTTTTTTACGCCATAGTCATCTAAATCACTGAGACTCTGACCGCAATATCTTGGAGCATCGTTTTCATACTGCCCCTCTACAAAATACACACTGCCGCCTGATTCATGCGGAAGGACACGCTAGTAAATCTGACTTTTTCAAGAGCGCTCTCGCACCGAAAATAGCCCCCAGAAGCTGTCTATATGTACTGGATTATGCCCTTCTGTTCACTTCCAAGTTGTTCGAGCCTCAACTCTGTACTGGTCCCCAGAGCACAGCTCTCACCGCTACTGATGACGCATCTGTTTCCCCGACTAAATATGATCTTGCTGGTGGCCCTTGAAACCTTTCTAACCAGTATTCGAGTTGACCTCTCTCCTCTTCACTCAGAATCCTCATTTTCTCACTCAACTCCTACATTTGGAACACTTGTGAGTTGATGTTCTTCGTGAACAAGGCCGTATCTTCTCCTCCTACAACATGGATGGAAGCAATTGTGTCCGACACAACTTGTCTGTCTCTCACTAACGAAGCTGTCTTTCGCAACAGCTCACATATTATCGGAACTGATTTTCTTGCTCTCTTTTTCCGATTCTTGAACTAATCCATCCTCCTTCAAGTTAATTGTGTAGCCGAGCCAGCTACCCACCTGCTGCGGATCCCATCTACTCTTCTTTTGAGGAATTTGAGCACCTACACAAACCAGATCCTCTCTTATTTTGTTGCCCGCTTTTTAAAACTGTTCTTTTGAATTAGCCGGGATTATACATTTAACCAGGTAAAGCCCAATTGAAATTCCTAGCTCTATCCACCTCCTAAATAATGTCCTAAACACAACATTTTGTTACAATCATAAGATGAAAATGAAAAAAAAACTCCTCACTGGCTGCGGACTTCTCGAGGCGGAACGAATCAAGGGTTGGAAATCATAATTAAGCCATTTTCTCCTTAAGTCATGGGGTTTAAAAAACCATCTTTTCATTTCAGAAAGAGAAAGAAGGAGGAGCGGAATCGAGAGAACATCGAAACGAGAGCGCGAGGCCGTGAAGAGTAGATCGGCTCAGGATAAGGGAAGCGACATGTACGAAAAGCTGGCTGGAGATTTTTCAAAAAGTGATCACCTAAGGACAAGTCTAAGATGGAATCTAAGCGGTAAATAAGGTTCAGAAAAGGGTTTCCACCACTTTGTTCTATTTCAATCCAAATTCGACCATAACACGTTTGATTACAGGAGAAGAGGTAAGCACATATGTAATTGATCAACAACTTCTTAATGTTTGTGAAAGAAAGGGAAACAAGGAGGAATCTACGATATAAAAAGAAATAACCACCGGCTCGGGACGCTGTGTATAAATAAGAAGTCCGGGGCGGACTTTTCCCGAGGGAAGGAGGTATTACGCCTGAGGGCGTGAGATGGTCGACCTATTATATTACAACATCGTTTGATATGATTAATCACGCAGGAGGAGGAGAGATTAAAGCCACACCCACATGATCACTATATAAACCAGGATATTGGGCGGAGCCAGAGAGAGAAGAGAGGAAGAAGAGACCCAACTCTACAAGGTCCTTAAGACCTTGCTCTTTAGAACCTTTGTGCGCGTTGTGTTCATGCCAGTTTGTCATGTAATATGTATAAAGCAATAAATTGATCATTGTATACTTTGTTTGTGTCTGGGGTGCATTCACATTGGGGCCGAAACACACACTTCCCTCACTGTAGCTTCTATGAAATCACTAAAATCCCTGGACTCTTTGGATGCTTGGACGCACATAAAGATTCTTGCTCCCACGGAACAAGAGTACACTTATGTGAATAGGTCCGAAGTCAAATTCCTTGATCATCGAGTCGATTGAAAATCAATTCAGGAAAAACTTTTACACTGAATGTGGGGTATTGTGTGACAGTCAACTTCGCTTCCTCTGGTTTTCTACCAAAAGAGTACACTTATGTAAATAGGTCCGAAGGCTCGGCTCATGACAGCAGAGTATGGGAATCATCTCAATACTACCGCTTATGACTGCTGGCCAGAGAAAGGGAATCTTACTTGCAGATTCCGCATACGCAGCAGAAAGATTCCTGCTGAGGCCAAACGCTGCAACCAAACAAGGTTTTTCTCTCTCTCTCTTTTTGTCTCTTTCTTTCTTTTAATCTCTGAAATATAACCGGACCGATCAAACATGTTTCACTCAGAAGCGCGCTACACTGGCGCGGTTTGTCGAAGTAGGTTCAAGATCGAGAATGCCATCGGTGCACTCAAACGTCAATGGCATGCTCTGCATGGAGAGATTAGGTGAAGGTTTTCAGTGTTAAAAATGTCAAAAACGATTTCATTTCTGGTGATTTAATTTTCTCAAAAAAAGATTTTATTTCTTAACAGAAAGTGCCCCACAAGAACCACTGATATGGTCACAGCAGCTACATATTTGTCTGCGAAATGCTACGATTTTTCTGAAAGAACCGGCGCTTGATGATTTATTGGGTGATGACAGTGATATGAGTGAGATCTCCTCGAGAAGCAATGCATCTAGATCAGCTTTTCAGAGAAACATCAACCAGACATTTTTCTAGTTTTTATCCTATGGTCCATTCATTTTTTTCATGCTTGTTATAATAAAGGCATTATGCACAAAATATATTGACAACACAGTTTATGGACACTCTTCTTCGAAGTATTCTGAGTTTGAGTTTGAGTTTATTACGCATGGAAAATGCATGGTAAGGTTTAAGGAAGGCGCTCTTCAATGTGAGGGGAAACATGAGGTCGAAGGAGTTGATAACATATGAGGTCGAAGTGGTCCACGATGATTTCGGAAAGAACTTTCGAGGAAGTGATCGATCCTACTCCAGTGGTAGCATTGTGTGGGAGGACGGTGAGGGACTAGGAAGATACAGCTTCAAGGTATCCAATTCCTCGTTGAAGCCGGATTTCATCTTGTCAACTAGACGAAATGAATAGAGCAGAGAGCGGATGGAAATTCGACCACTCCATTCATGGCGAAAAAGCAAAATGTGTGCCTTATTCTACATATGCCTGTCTAGAGCCAGTTCCGCCCATCTTTTGCGAGGGACTTCAGAAGGAAGTTATTACCGCAGCACAGCCAGACGACTTCTCCAAGTCGCTCAACACACTGCGTCAACACAAGTCAACACAACAGCGCAAACCTGAGAAGCCACACTCAAAAAGGTGCGTTGTTAACACACTTTCGGATGAGATAGAACTTTCCGGGGTAGGTGGGATCCACTTTAGAGTAGAAAAGTGGGAAGCACTCTCTAGAGACACGTGGATAAAAGAAACCGTACAGGGTTATAAGATACCTTTTATACACACACCCACCTCTAGCTATTCCTATTCATAAAAGGCAAGATAGTAATCCCGAGAGAGAGATAGTCCCGAGATCGACAGAGAGGTTGATAGCTTACTCGAGAAAGGCGCAATTAGCGCCATTCCGTGGGGCTCAAGGGTTTGGTTGTTTTCCATATTTCTGGTACCTAAGAAGGATGAAAGGCAGAGACCGGTCATAAATCTGAAACCTTTGATTAGTTTTGTCGAAAAAGTTCATTTCAAAATGGAACAGTTTCTCTTCACCCAAGACCTGATTAGCGGGGGAGATTTCATGATAAAGATAGACATGAAAGACGCATACTTCGCCGTTCCCATCCATGAGGACTCCCAGAAGTTTCTCGCTTTTTCAACAAAGAGAGACACTCTATAAGTTTAGTGCTCTCCCGTTTGGTCTGTCAACTGTACACATACATGTACACACGCCTGTTGCGGCCCGTTGCAGAGAAGCTACGAAAATACGGCATCCGCTTGCTAGTCTACATAGACGACTTGATTTTCTTCGGTGATACCTCAGAAGATTTCGACAGCGTCAGGAAGTGTGCCATAGATCGGCTTGTTTTTCTAGGTCTAACAGTTTTGCAAATGGGATGAAAAACACGACAATCCAGCTAGAGCTAGATAACACTACAGCGGTTTGGTTTATAAATAAGAAAGGAGGCGTACGTAGCACGGCTCTTAACAAGGTTGCGCAGCAAGTCTGGGACTGGGCTATGAATCGCAATGTGCACCTCTCTGCTACGTATAGACCAGGCTCTGAGAATGTAGAAGCAGATTACGAGTCGCGAACTTTCTCGGACCATTATGAATGGTCTCTGGATAGACAGATAGTTGATATTCTATGGGAAAAATGGGGCGAGCCTTCCATAGACCTGTTTGCCACTCGTCATAACACGAAGTGTAGGGAAATTTTCCCTTTCCGCCCAGACCCGAATGCGAAGGTGTGCGACGCCTTCAGGCAAGCATGGTCGGACCTACACGCATACGCTTTTCCACCGTTCCGCCTAGTCGGAAGAACAGTCAGGAAGGCGATCCGAGAAGGGGCAAAGCTGATCTTGATCGCGCCAGATTGGCCGAGTCAGCACTGGTATCCCCTGTTGTCACAGTCTGCCCGGGATTGATTCTGAAACTGCCTATAGTGTCGATTCTGAAAGATCTCAAGGGCAACGCTCACCCCATCTCTCCTCAGACACTGAAGCTCATAGCATGGAGAATGTTAGATCGAATCTTATGACCACAGGACTGGACTATGTCGGAGTTGAAGCAGTAATGAACTCCTGGGCCCCTTCTACGCTTAAGCAATATGAGAGTGCCCTTAGGAAATGGTCGTCTTTCTGCGAGCATAGTCACATAGACGGGAGAAAACCTTCTTCTCAAGCCATCATAAACTTCCTCGGAAGACTTCATGAAGATGGTCTTGGTTACTCTACAATCTGTACTCATAAAGCAGCAATCAGCAGCTATATAGAGATTGTAGGGACTAAGGTTGAAGATACTCTGATTAGTAGAGCTGTTAAAGGATTCTTTAGAATGCGCCCATCAAAGCCCAGATACGATAGTACATATCTGGGATGTTGCGCAGGTTATAAGTTTCCTCGCCGAAAAAGGAGCTAGCGAGCAGCTCAGTCTGGAAGACTTGACTTTGAAGCTAACCATGCTCCTGGCCCTAACATCTCCTAATAGAGTGTCAGAGATAGCACGTTTTTTCCCTAGAAAACTTACAAAAACGTTCAAAAAAGTGGATATTCCACCTAGACTTTGTTAATAAAAATAGGGGACTGGGCAAACCACATAGAGCGACATTCGAAAGATTTTCCGATCTGACTCTCTGCCCTATACACACCATGGAGGTTTACTTGAAACAAACATCACAGATTCGCCACGGCGAAGACAGTCTTTTGTTAAGTATAATACAACCCCATGGGAAAGTTACGCCTTCTACAGTAGCTAGATGGCTTAAAACTACGCTATCTCGCGCGGGTATAGCGGACAGCTTCTCGACTCAATCTACAAGAGCAGCTAGTACGTCCGCCGGCACTAGAAGGGGCCTTTCGGGGCAAGCGATCATGGCAGCATTGGGCGCCTAGGGGATGGACCTTCGAACGATTTTATCACAAGGATGTAGAGTCTTTTCAAGACACAATTCTCACATGGGGGTATGTCGAATAAGCCTGGATGATGATGATAAAATATTATCTACTTGATAAGCGAATGCCAAAAAAAACTAGAAGACTGTGACTGAGGCAGTGGAAGAGATGACAGTAGAAAGTGCTTCAGCAGTGACTTGCAAGAGCAAGTTTGAGATGCGACCTGTTCCAAAGTTGTCGATAGAAACATTACGAGACAACAGTACACCTGCCAGTATTGCCGGTGCTTCTGCATTCGCAAGTGCAAGTGCTTCAGTGACCAATCCACTGACTGGGGAAGACAGAACAACAGGAGAAGAGACATATGTATTTGATGCGAAAGAAGATTCCGGATCTCCAATTTTATTCTTTGAGCTTTCTTCGAAGGCATGTTTGAAAGTCAAAATTGGTGTTTGAATACGCGCCTTAGGGAGTGTACTGTAGGTGCGTTGCGTATGCGTAGCATACGGGAAGACGAGAGAGGGAAGTAACTCAGTCTACGTTTATCGTGCGTTAAAGCAAGATGCTTTAAGTGGTAGTATGAGTGTTGAGTGGTTTTTTTTGGATTGATTGTTGTCGCAGATTTGACGTGAATCGTCAAGAAGAGTGTTAGGTTCTGGAACGCGTAGGTTGTTTGTTATATGATTGTGAATGAATGTCTATTCGGCTAAGAATTGCCGATTGCTTGGCTTTGATTTACGCTTAAAGTTGCGCAGTGTAAGTTGAAGGCTGAATTACTCGTTATTGTTGTTAAAGTTATGGGTGAAATTGTGGTGATCGAGTTTTGCAAGGAGTGAGATTGTGAAGGTCGAGTTTTGCGTCTAGGCACGACGTTTATCCTTCTCATTGTCATTTAAGTGCTCGGATATGTTCGCGTTATTCGCTGATTGCTTTTCTCAGTTCTGTTTATCGGTGTAATCGTACAGAGTAGTGTATGATAGTCACGGATGTGAGTTTCGTTTGTGCTATTACATAATGTGGACCGAGACAACTTAGCTGCGTAGCTAGACTGAGCGCGCGTGCTTGGCAGTCAAAGAACAACGGAGCGAGCCGTGAGCGAAGGGTCATTGAGTAAAAAGGGGTAGTCACGGACTACACATAGTTTTGATATTAAAACTCCATGGTGTTCATAGCCGTATTCCAGTATTAAAATTCAATTTAATTGTGGAGAGAACTTGATTAGAGTTTTTGAGGATATGTATTGCGTAAGTAAATTTGGAAGAATTTTTGACTTGGAAAAGTCTGAACGAGAAAGTTGTTCATATGTAGCGAGTGTGAATTTCTATGATAGTAGAAAGTGGACAGAACTATGTATAAAAAGATGAGAATGAAAATGTAAGTTACGGAACAAAGTGCAGATCAAATGTGATATTGAAAGTACCTTGTGGCAAATGTATCCCATATTACAGTAGGTTTCGAAAGGGAGAAACAAGTTTCTCTTGAGATGCATTTTGTTACAGGAAAAGGGCGAATAGAATAGTAACAGGCGCTTATATTCTGAAAACGTTCTGTGAAACAAGGGCAGCGTCTGAATTCACATTCGTTCATGCACTTTCTAGGACTAAGAGCAGAAAGAAGTACTAGTACACTGTCTCTACCTTGGTCTACGCTCATGGTTTATTCACTGCGGTCAAGCGTTGTACATCCCGAAGGCGGGTGTATTCAAACAAAGGTTATATGAGACGACGGATGGAGTTTACGACAGTAGGAGTCAATATAATTAGTGTTTGAATACGCGCCTTAGGGAGTGTACTGTAGGTGCGTTGCGTATGCGTAGCATACGGGAAGACGAGAGAGGGAAGTAACTCAGTGCGTTAAAGCAAGATGCTTTAAGTGGTAGTATGAGTCCCGCCCACCCACCCAAATCAAGATGAAGGAGGAGAACGCTAGAGTATTGAGAGATGGCTGACACTGAGGTTGAATGAAGTACCTTAAGAAGTCGCGCCAGGAGCAATCGCGGAGAGCAGCAGACTCCGATGTCTTAGGTAGTTTATGGCTTACAAAAAATGTACGAAGAAGCGTTGGAATGTGGGGTCGGAGTTACAATGGCTGCATGATATGAGTTACAATTATATCCATTCGCGGCTGAAGTTAAGCAAGAATACAAGGCTTATAGTCGTATCTTAGGGACGGTCAAAGCGACTACGTCGCCAATTACAAGAGTGAAAGTATAGTACATCAGAAACAAAAGAAGCGTTACCTTGACTGACCTCAAAGAAATAGGCTGACTGAGACGATTGAAGGACCGAAATTTGGGCTCGTGGCATTTCGAGTAATATGCCGAGGTAGTAGCGTTACTAAGAGGAGGTGTCTCAAAGGGAGGCTCCATTAGAATTGGATTTAGACGAGCAAGAAATGAATAAAGTGGGAAAGGTAGTGCTAAAGTTATCGGACGAGTTAAATGTCTGAAGAAGAGCAGTTGGAGAATAAATATGTATAATACATTATCTCAGTTATCGATCACCAGATGTCATAGCGTCTACCAAGTTTCGGTTCCAATGACTGTTTTTCGTGATGAGTTCAACGTTCGGACTGAACTAATCACTGAAATAGAAAGTTGAGATACCAACCGATGTACTAGGACTGTTCGCAACGACGACACAGTTGCACATTCCAGTCCTATATCCAAGTGTTTTCCAATTTAATAATCTGTCGGTCAGCCATGGGAGCAATAACTCTGAACCAGGTTTCCTATGGCATACATATGTACATAGAGCTCATCCCAGTTAGAAATACTCGCCCTCGTTTCCATTGTTTAAGTATATATAGGCAACCCAATATCGACGGATCATTTACGAAAAGAGTGCTAGCAAGCTTGTGAAGGAGCTGGCCGGAAGAGCTCACCATACTTCAGCTCAGAAGAAGAAGGCGTATAGATCATTTAAAGGAGCATCATTGGAGTAAGCAAAACGTAGGTAAACGAGGATTCCTCAACAAGGAATCGCGCCGTATGTCAAGAATGTATTAAAGACACCATAAGGTGTGTTGTCAATATGAATAGAGGCAATGTTTCTTTTAACAGCTTTCTTAGATATGTAGCAATAAGACTATATGAATGAAGCTGACTGTTGAACTATCAGATGATAATGCGGGAAAGGGAACAATAAATGTGCCTTGTATGTTATGTGTGTTTCAATTATTAAATGTCACCAAGGAGAGAATGTTATTTTGTTTCAACTGTACAGTACGAGTTGTTTTTAACCTCATGGTTTATTCACTGCGACATATTATGCACGAATAAAACATTACACACACACGCTCATGGTATATTCACTGCGGTCAAGTGTTGTACATCCCGAAGGCGGGTGTATTCAAACAAAGGTTATATGAGACGACGGATGGAGTTTACGACAGTAGGAGTCAATATAACTGAAAATTTGAGTTATAAGGAATTTTTGAGTAGTCGGCTCTTATATACTCACGGAGGCACAATTTAACTTTGAAGGAGGGCTCCGTTTTACTAAGGGGGAGGCTTTTCGGTGCGTTCAAAAAATGTTAAAAAAATACAAAAAAAAAATTAAATTTTCTTATGCGGTCTCGTTCGCCTAAGCCGTAGGGCCTCGTTAGCGTAAACTTTTGCCTAAGCCTAAGCGTTTTTTGATGTAAAAAATTTTTTTTATGTAGAAATAATTTTTTGATGTAAAAATAATTTTTAATATAAAAATATTTTTTTGATGCAAAAATAATTGTTTCGTAAAATTTTTTTCAAGAACCGGAGTCTCTGATGCTCAAATTTATCACCTATCAAGAAAATTTTCGGCTCATATATACTCATGGGCGTACTAGACGCCAGACAGAGCAGAGTGGAAATTTTTTGTGAAACGGTCTCGTTAGCTTGAGCCGTACGGCCTCGTTACCGTAAACTTTTACTAAGCCTAAGCGTTTTTTTTAATGTAAAATTTTTTTTATGTAAAAATAACTATTTTATGTAAAAATAATTATTTTTAAATTTTTTATTTCAAGAACCGGAGTCTCTCATGCTCAAAATGATCACCTATAAAGAAAATTTTCGAAACCGTAGCCTTTGAAGCCAATTTTTCGTCTATTATTATTACAGTGTCTGCAAGACAAGACGCAGGGTGTGCCCTACTGGGAATAAGAGCGCCTTGAAGTCCTAGGTTGATTACAAAGACGTCTATGGGTTTTAGAAAGTTTTTTCTCACACTAAAAGCTCGAAGGTTTCAACAAAATGTTGGTGTCGTTAATCTTTTTGATTTACTTCAAATGCCATGCCTTCTTGTTTCCATATCGTTCGGAAGATTCTTATCCTCACTGTTCGAAGTTTTTACTCTCAAAGTCTTCACCAGACGACTTAGTTAAAGTTTTTTTTTCAGGGATGGATATGACTTCAAAAGGCAATCTGAATTCCAGGGAGCCTTCAGGAGAAGATGATGTCAAGCCTCACAATGAAGAGGTTTCATTTTTTGATCGAAATTGCCTATCACGCTTTGAATGCAGTTTAAATGTTTTGAGATGGAGAAGCTGCGCAGTCGTTTCAAAAAACTCAAATCGGCTGGATCAGCTTCTGAACTTTTTAAGGTTATCATCCTTACTTTTTTGTAAATGGTCATTTTCACTACTTTTGAAATGTTTATGTTTTTTTGTGAAAGTTTCATCCTCAGAACTAGATTCAGAATTCCAAATATCTTCTCTGAATGTATGTCTATCATTGTACCTGTATCAATAAAGAAGTTAGACGACAGAAGAAGTTTTTTGAAAATTTTTTTGAAATTTGGTGCTGGAAATTTTTAAATAATCTTGCTAAGCATAATTTAAAATGAAATTTATGTAAAAATTAAAAAAAAAGATTACAGCACAGCTCACCAGGATGTGCTTTTTGTTTTTTTTTAACTGAACGGGGGAAAAAATTTGGGAGGCCAAGCGGGCGATCGTAAGAAATTTAACAAGCTTGGTGAGCTGTGCCGCACAGTCAACTTGTAAGTGTACTGCTTAACTCGATCAAAAAAGTATCATCCCATTTCTTCTTTTTAAAACTCACATCATATGCAGGGGTTAAATGGTCATGTCAGACCTTTGTCGGCGGGCCTCTGTTTTTCCAAATCATTTTTTTCTAATTCAAATCCAAATCACAAATCAAATTTTCTAAATTATTTTTCCATATCCAAATCAAATCTAACCCTATTGCAAAAAAATTTTTTCAAGGGTCTCGGTTTTTTTTATTATGAGGGGGAAACCTTAAGCGGAAAATTTTTTTCTGCCTTCGGGTTTCTTTACCTTTTTCTTGCACACTCAAAAACCCCTGATCATATGTGAGAGAGGATAAAAACTAAACATTCAAAGCTTAAAAATCAGATGTAAGTTATTTGTAGGAAATCCGCATGATCGGCGCAGACTTGGATGCGAAGACGTCGGGAGTCGCGGAAGAAATCGCTCTAATTGAGGAGAGTCTGCCACTGAAGGCAAAAGAGCTGCAGCTCCTGCGCACTGAACTGCAGCAGATCAAGCGAGAAGTTGCTTCAGCGACCTGATTCCATACTCGGAATAAAAACCGCTCATCCTAGTGGGATAAACGAGCAATTTTTAGCTGATAGAGAACTTTAGTTTTAGTCTGCGTCTTTAACATCCGGCTACATGCAAAAAAATGAAAATGTGCACATGCAACTTCGATCACTTTGACCCCACGCCTTACTGCGTCTCTGACTTTTTTTCACGGTCTCGTTTCTAAGCCGTACAACCAGGGGTTTTTTAGTTTGCAAGAAAAGGGTACAGACGCCCGCCAAAGGCGGAAAAAAATTTCACATGAGGGTCTTCCCTTATTATGATAAAAAAAACAGAGGCCCACGGAATTTTTTGTTTGTTTACATAAGGGTCCCCCCTTATAATTTGGAAAAAACAGAGGCCCGCCGACATGACTATTTAACCTCTGCGTACAACTTCGATAGCGTAACCTTTGCCAAAGCAGAAAAACAAGAAAAGTGCTGAAAAACTTTTAGTCCTGAGCGGGCGTTAGATGTTTTTCTAAATTATAAGGGGGACCTTATGGGA
This sequence comes from Allodiplogaster pararmata, assembly GCA_964056735.1. Lineage (NCBI taxonomy): Eukaryota > Metazoa > Nematoda > Chromadorea > Rhabditida > Diplogasteridae > Allodiplogaster > Allodiplogaster pararmata. The sequence continues at coordinate 13,038,283 of OZ057408.1, read as the reverse complement.
AACAAACAAAAAATTGGTGGGTCTATGTTGGTAAAAATTTTAAGGGGGAACCCTTATGTGAAAAATTTTTTTCCGTTTCTGGCGGACGTCTGTACCTTTTTCTTGCACAATAAAAACCCTGGTGTAGATCATTCTCGGCGCGACATGTGTGCGCCGACATAGCTGGTCTGGTAATTATTTAACCCCTGGTCTTGAGTTTGTGAATTTATTGTTAGGCTGACTCGTACAAAGATTATTGGAGGCATTTGCCGAAAAGCGTGATTCGTAAGATATTTTAACACCCTACTCCACTCAAAATGCTGAGTTCTTTCCCAATGCAAGTGACCTATGTTGAGCTATTCTCTCGGCCAAGAACTCTAACTCGAAACTTGAGAAGTCGAGGCTCATTGATATAATTAGAGGTAGATTGAAACCGTTTCCAGGTTCTCTTCTCGCTCGCAGAGTACAAACAGCATGCAAAGAGTGTCATCAAAACGACGCAAGAGGTTTCTTCTCCAATTGTTTTCAACGTGTTCACATAGGTCATTGGAAAGCATTGATTTGTCTCTACCAGGTTCTTTCTTATCACCCACCGAAAAAGGGTGTGGATCGAGAAGACGCCTGCGATGAAAAAGAGAGAACGCATACAAACAAAGCATTTTTAACACGCCTTTTTGAGGTAGCGCATAGATTCGCGCACAGATCCAAACAGCACTTCGGGTTTAGTCTGCGCATCTGTCATGCGCCGTTGGCATAAAAATTAGTTCAATCTAGAAAAAATAGGTAGCGTGTGGAGTCCTGCTCTTGTAGTTGTAGAAGAGAGCCGCCGAATTTAGGAACAGAATTACACCCACAGAAAAAAGCTCTCTTCGGTTCTTTTTATTTTGAGAGGGCGGTACTTCACTTGAAGGTGCCGTACTTCACTGGGGGTGGGGGTCAGGCGATTGTTTTTTCCCCCTTAGGCTTACTTGGAGCGTTTCAAGTTTAAAGTTACGCTAACGAGGTCGTGAGGCTTAGGAACAAGACCCCATGGAAAAATATTATACAATGTTAATTATTTGCCTATTCAATTGACTGAGTTTGTTGAAGCACGAAAAAAAGTTTAATCTTTACAGTAGTACAAACGCATTTAAAAAGAGCCTTCCCCCGAAGTTAATTGCGCCCCCCCCCACAGTTAAATTTACCCGAGCTCGCCTATTCAACCCTTGTTAGTTGAGTTGGCCGAGCACCAGCTTCAACACTTTTTTAGCAATTGGAACAGATTAGTGTAGCGGTTAGCTGATCTTCTTCGGGTGTAGTTCTTTTGCAAATTACAAAGAGAAGAGTAGGAAAACTCCTCGACTATCTCATCTGCTATAAGAGGTATAGAATTCCTGAAACTTTACGCTAGGAAGTTCAAAATAGAACGTTTAATTTCCACTATGCGGGCGGACGTCCATTTTGGTATATGGTGAAATTTCTCACCTTTTTAAAACGATACCCTTGCCCTGTGGCAATGACACAGGTGATTGTTCAAATAATTTGGATATTTCTAAGACCAGCCAATTGTTCCAGAATGCTCCTGAAGTAATGATGAAATTGAAGTCCATCGCTGAGAAGAGAAAGCGATTGACGAGACTAAAATGCGACAGAAGAGCGCAAGAATTGATAGCACTAGGTTTGTTTAAAGTTTTTATTCTCTGCGTTTTTTGAGGCAGGTTCGGCATCCTTATTCCAAATACAAACCTGATAGAACGGATAATGATTTGGTCGTACTGTCTGAAGCCGGGCCTTATCTCTCGAAATCTGGCGGGTTTTTATATTTCTTTCGAAGACGGATTCATCAATGATGAACCACATGACTAAGTAAAACTGATAACTCTCTTCATCGCCAGGTCTCTCATTTTCTGAAAATCCTCTGTGCGCGTTTACTACGAACTATAAAACCCTGCTACCACGAGCCCTGATGAAGGCAGGGCAAAACGGGAGATGCTTGGTGAACCATCCTGTAAGGGCAGATCTTCTCGAACTGTAGTGCACGCTGAGCCCATCGCATACAATGAAAGTTTCAATCTTTTTTTTCGATTAAAAAATCTATAATTAAGTGAGAAGAAGACAGTTTAACCAGGTTCTGCAACCATCAGAGAAGGCGACGGCTCTGCTATACTTGCTTTCTTCTCCAATGCCAAGATTCACATGATTGAAATGAAAAAGGTTTGAAATTGGTTTCGTCAGTATTTGCTTAAGAAGCCAGAGGTTTCAAAATGGAAAGATTGCCTTCAAGCGCTTAGTAACTCTGTGCTTATCATCTAAAGAGTGAAAAAAAAATTAAAACAGGGGGTCTGGAATAATGGGAAGTGAGAACATTATTGATTTTTCTACAGCCTCTTCCTTCTCTGTCATTAAAGTATCCTTCGCTTCTCATTATTTACTCCCTCGGAGCAGGGGTTAAATGGAGCCGCTCAATTTGGGTTTACATGTATCCGCCGCTCAAAGTTTGGAGGAAAAAAGAAGAGAAGATGAATGAAAAGGGTAAGAAAAAAGGGTGTTTTTTTAATAAATAATGTGTGTACATGTATCCGCCGACGGGACCGATACGGTCACTATTTAACTCCTGACTCGGAGCATTTAGATGTGATTTTTTGATATATGTAGTGGATAAGGAAACGCACCGATTAAGGTTCTCTCATGATTGTTTAAACTCTTATTTAATTCTGTAATACTTATTTTCCTTGAACTCTTTCGCCTCGTGACAGATAACGCACATAACGCGATAACGACAAAATACATGCCTAACATGGTGGAACTCGTAGCTGCTCTCTGGTTTGAATAGCAGAAGAGGGGAGAAAATTATTCGGAAGAGTTGATGGGTTCCGATTTCCATTATCTTCTGTTGAATAAGTTCATCGGGTTGATCATCTTGTACAGATATCTCCAAATCTTTCGGAGGACTATCAGGAAAAACTCGAGAAGATTGGAAGGGAAGGGTTGGAGTGGGCGAATAAAGAACTCGACAAACAATTCGACGTGATCAAATGGCCTTGGTTAGTTGTCCTCTTCAGTTTATTTTCATTCCAGATTTCGTGGCTTTAGGTTTTGAGCTTAAGGCATCAATAAGGGCGTGAATTCGCTTCGACCTTGATCTATAAATTCAATTTTTGTTTCCTAGCTTGTGCGCTGCATTTTCTACGCCTTCAAACTCGTAATCTGTCGCTTCTTATAGATCTTTCACCGTATCAACGGTAGACCTTTCATACTCTTACAAGTCTGGGTAACCCATGGATAAATCTTCGGCGGTTTCAAGTAGCTCAAATTTTTTCAATTGATGACAGAAAAATTTTGCGGAATATAGTACCTAGCTATAACACAGGGAAAGGGCGAAATCAGTCCAATGCGCTTTCACTGACTTGGAGAAAGCTTTCGACCGTGTGCCTCATCAGCTGATATGGTTCTCTCTTCGAGACCACCTAGTCCCAGAAGAGTACATAAGATGGATTCAAATGATGTACGCTGACCCTAGAAGTACCGTAAGAAGTCCAGCGGGTACTTCGGAGTCATTCAAGGTTGCTGTAGGAGTTCATCAAGGTTCCGCGCTTTCCCCTCTGCTCTTTATACTGATGATGCACAAGATCACCAGAGATCTACAAACAAGTCCTCCGAAAATTCTACTGTGTGCTGACGACGTTGTGTTATGTTCCAACACATCAGAGGACTTGGAGAGACAGCTAGGAGGGTGGATCGAACGCTTCAATGACTATGGTCTACGACTAATCCTCCAAAAGACCGAGTACTTATAATTGGGAAAGAGTATCTCGAATACCATCAAAGTCAAAAGCATCGAACTCCGGAAAGTGAATGGCTTCAAGTACCTCGAATCCTACATCACCGCAGACCTAGACCCCAAGGCTACAGTTGATGCGAGAGTCATTGCTGCCTGGCTCAAATGGAGAGAATCAACTGGTGTACTATGGGACAAGTGAATGCCTGACAGACTGAAAAGTAAAATTTACCGATCAGTTGTCAGACCAATCGCGTTGTACGGCCTCGAATGTGCTCCATGCACAACAAAGACTCTACAGATGCTGCATGTTATGGAGATGAAAATGCTGAGATTGAGCCTCGGACTCACTCGTCTAGACAACGTGCGAAATGAAACCATCCGAGAACGTCTGGGCATCGCCCCCATATCTGACAAGCTCCGAGAGTCAAGGCTGAGATGGTACGGGCAGTTGATGAGATCAAATCTCCATTCCGTTTCTCAATCGTCTTGGAATCTCGAAGTAGAGGGCAAAAGACATAGAGGCAGACCAAAAACTAGGTGGCGCGACTGCATCAAAGTAGACATGAAGACGACCGGGCTGAAGACGCAGCTGATGTTGTTGTTGTTGCCGGCAATCATCCCGCATCGAAGACTTGGTTATGAACACTCTCTTTAATGAGAGAAGTTCTCGTGTTCTTCGGACAAGATGCGTCCGGAGAAGGGTTTTGATGTCCTTTGCAGTCCTGAGACTGTCATGCTGCACCTTGTGAAGGCGGACATCGTTGTAGCAACCTGTTCATGCTATAGGCCTTGTGAGTGGGTGGTCAAGCCGGCCTAGCATCGTTTTTGGTGGGAGTAGAGACGTCTCGCCTGTCGTTGACCGTAGATAGGCAAGAGGCTATTTGACTGGCGCCTCTACTCGCCATTGAAAAGTATAGCGGAGTATCGGCTGATGTTTTGTCCGGTGGCATGCCCAGGCCGGTCCGGCATCGCCCTCTGACGAGCTATACTACCCAGTTTTGGTCCGCGGCGGGATTTCTCCCGCTACCTCCCAGCACGAATTCTTCGTAGGGAGGCGTCCCTCTATCCGCCACCTGAGGTCGCGCTCGATTCTGGACTGGATGATCCGGCTCCATCCGTGACAGGCTCCTAAGGCTGTAGAGTCACGAATGGCCACTGTTGCCAGTGTGTTTAGAGACGCAGCTGATCGGGTGAAATGGCGTGGTGCAGTCTACAAAGCTTACCTTGTCCGGCGGCGGGATAAACGCTATGAAGAAGAAGAAGTACCTAGCTATACCAAACAATGTCTCGAATGTTTAGTAATCGGTTTCGCAGAAAGCGTTTTTTCTTGATTCTTTTCCAGTTTCCGATGGTTCCGAAATTTTGGTGGATCAAGAATAAAAATCTGATGAGAAAAATATTAACAATTGAGGTTTGAGCCAGTGGATGAGAGGGCGTACAAGAATGAAATCGATAGCTTGAAGAGAGTGGTCGAATCGATTTATCTCGCCCTTACAATCAACAGTTAGTTGAATGGTTGAAGTTATAGTTCCTTCTCGTTTTTGCTTTGTTCGGAGTAAGCATTGACTCAATTGTTCAATATTCGGGCACATTCAGGGTTTTTTTTAGTGTGCAAGAAAAAGGTGTGCAAGAAAAAAAAAAGGTGTGCAAGAAAAAAAAAAAAACGCCCGCCGAAGGGGAAAATTTTTTTTCACTTAAGGGTCCCCTTATGATTGAAAAAACCGAGGCCCGCGAACAAATTTTTTTTGTTTTGCATAAGGGTCTCCCCTTATGATTTACAAAAACAGAGGCCCGCCGACAGAAGGTCTGACATGACTATTTAATCCCTGGGCACAATATTAGTTTAATGTACCCGAAAATGCCGAAAAATTGAACGTTTTGAGTTAGTTATTTAGAAAAATTAGCGAATCATCAGTGAAAAATCAGCAATCAAAATTTGTGTCTAACTTCAGTTTTTTTCAGTGGACGCGGAAGAAATCGCTACTGCCATGTGTGCTACGATTTTCGAAAGAATAAAAGTAATTCAAGTTTTCATTTTTTTTAGATCAAAGGTTCCAACAAAAAACAGACGTCACAAAAGAATAATCCAAATAATTATTGCGTTCAAAAGAGTTGCGATATAGAAAAGTATCATATCAATTGCCCGAGTTAACGTTAAAGTAATGTTTTCTCTCGAGATGTCACCAGAGCGTTTTTCTTACGGAGAGTTCAATAGCCCAGGGAAATTTGATATGAATGTGATGTCTTGAGCGCGAAGCCTCACAAAAAAACTTCCCCTGGTCATTTCATTTCCGCTTTAGGTGAGCTATTGTAAAATTTCCGGAAGAACTGAAAACTTTATGTTTTTAACCGCTTCAAGAAAAAAAGCTGTGGTCAATCTAGGCGGTTTGGAAAAATAGGGTTTATTAGAGGATTCACTCTCGAAATATGTTAGATGGTTATGCTTATCATCATGAATCAGCGCTCCACTGTTAGAATTTTCGGTGAACCTTTTACTCAAGAATAATAAACTTTTATACAAAAAACCCTGTTCTGCTTAACAAACCTCATTTTTTGTCATATTCGGGTCTCTGTTCCAAAAGGAATCCGCTATTGGCAGGCCTCTTTCTCCACATCGGAAGCACTCAAGAAAAAAGCATTGCTTTTGAATGAAAATCTCCATGTGCTTCAACATTTTCTGTGCGTATAAGTTGTCGATATGGGTATGGAGCATCGAATGAGATGAAGAAGAATTGGGATTTGATCAAGTAGCGACTGGTTCCAGATGCGGTTCCAGTTCCACTTCTGTGGTACCCGCAGAACTGCGGATGCTTCCAAACCCGAATGGTGAGTCGGGCGAGGGGTTGAAGTCTAATAAGGGACTAGAAAAACGGAGTTGAACACTCCACTTGAAATCGAGAATTCATCACCAGACAGAATCGAGCAAAAACTACAGCCTTTCGAGTTCGAGAATTCATTCGAGTTCGAGAAGGCATTAAGGCAATGATAAGCGAGCGAAGGGTTAACTGCTGAGAATGAACAGAGATCCGAAATGATGAGTTTTGAAGACTAAATAGACTTTCTCGCATCTAATTAATATAAACCGCTCGATTAAGTTTTTCCAGTTTTCGGGAAAAGGCAGGTTACCTCTGCAGGGAACGTTACCCCTCTAACCGTAGAAAACTTATTCCTTTAACCTTTGAATTTATGGTCAGAAGCTGAAGTGGAATGAGGTTCAATTTGAAACTAGGGCAAAGTTTTACACTTTTGTAAAGTTCAGAATTGCAAAAAACATGAGATTTTAGGTTCCTGGCGCAGTCTCTCATGTGGATGCAACACTCATCTCATCTGTTCGAAATGCTACTTCAGCCTATTCTAAACGAAATGGTTGGTAGTGTCTTTTGAAAAATACGAAAATATTAGGAATGAAAATATATTAAATAAAAAACTGATTATAATTGAAGAAAAAAAATCATCTAAAAATAAAGCAAGGTGTCTTGGCACTTCCCGACCTTGGTTAAAAGATTTGCCGTTTTTGTGTTGTTTCATAAGAAGAAAGTTGATAAAAAGCATTTTATAGTAATAGCGCTTGTTTGTTTCTCGGACCAAATTTACTCCTATCTTCTCCTTTCTCAGTGAACGATTCCATCAATGAGTCATTCAATACCAATTACTGTAAACAGTTTATAATTTGGGTATAAGCGATCAGTCTATTAATTTATTTCTTTAGAAGAGCACTGTTGTGGCTAGAGAAGAGATGATGAGACTGCTGAGTGAGCTGGTTCGGTCCAGAGTTGACTTCTTGCTCCATTCTAAACTGTATGAAGAGGATGTTGGAATGTTCGCGAAGATGATTGACGAACTCATAAACTACGAGCAACAGAGACAAGGTATTGCTCATTCGTTGAGCGGGTGAAGAGCAATGCTGTTGTTGTTGTTGTTGTTGTTGTTGTTGTTGTTGTTTGCTCATAGGTCCTGTCGAAGAAAGTCATTTGGGATAGGTTGGTGAGGATCCTTTTGAGTCCGAAGAAATTTTCTCCGTCTACACTCGCACCGCTGTCGGCGATCCTCTTCACGAGGTCGCGACGGAGGTCACCTACACGCGGTGCGACTGTGGACGACGTTACACGGCGTCGGTACCAATGGACCTCCAAAACAAAACTTCCCAATGGAATCTCCCGCAAGGGACAACGAGGACGGCTTCCCCCGAAACCTCATTTTTTTCTAACACGGATCAGAAAGACCCAGCGTCTCTGATCCGAATACTCCTCCAAATCGCTGGTATCGAGACTAACCCAGGCCCAAGATGGCCTTGTTCTGTATGCTCTCTTAAAGCGCCTTCGAATTGTGTTAATTGTAGCAAATGTAAGAAATGGGTACATTTCCGCTGTTCCAACCTTAACAATCTTAATGATTGGAACCCCCAATGGAGATGTAGAATTTGTGAGAGAGCCCCGATCCAGCAGACTGCCTCCCAGACGGTAGCTAACCTGAGGATAATCCAATGGAACGCTAATGGACTGAGAGCCCGACTAACCGAACTAGAGGACCTTTTACATGAGTTGAATATTCACGTAGCACTCATCCAAGAAACCAAAATGGATGCTTAGTATTCCATCTCCGAATATCGTAGGTTACACGATCATAAGAAAAGACCGCTCCAACTTTGGAGGCGGACTTGCGATACTAGTCAAAGAGAATATTCGCTATGCTAACGTGACCTCCCCAACAACGGACCAGACAGCCGAAACACTCAGCGTGGACGTGCCAACCGACCAAGGAACCATAAGAATCTGCAACATTTACATCCCACCTCGATCGTCCTGCCCCAACACATACGCGCCGAACTTCAACCGACTCCTAACACAGAAGAAACCATTCATTGTCGGTGGAGACTTCAACGCACATAATAAAGTTTGGAGTGAAGGTACGGAGGATAGCAGAGGAGATGAACTATGCGACTTCATTGACGACAGCGATCTTGTATGTCTCAACAACTCAAAGATGCCCACAAGACAAAAAGCATCACCAGACATCACTCTCGCCTCGAACGACATAGCCATCGACTGCAACTGGTCAACAATCAACAGAATGAACTCTGACCACCTCCCATGCCTGATTGACGTCGAAACACAGCCATCCAACATCTCAAACGCACGTTGTTATACAAATTACAACAAAGCGAATTGGGAAGGCTTCGAAAGGGACATCAACAAGATTCTCATGGATTTCCCATTCGCCGGCAACTCAGTTCAGATGCACAAATTCCTGACCACCACCTTGACCAAAGCGGCTAAGAACAACATTCCCCGTGGAAAGGTGCCAAAATACACGCCTCACTTGAGCGAAGATGTGAAGAAGCTGATTACAGAACGGGACCAAATGAGGAGGGACAATCCTACGGACCCCTCACTCCCCTCAATAATGGCCGAAATCTCCTTCCGCATCAACCTCGAAAAGAGGAAGGCTTGGGAAAAGTACATATCTGAAATTAGCCACAACGAACCGGGCAACAAACTCTGGAAAACGATAAAGGCTATCGACGGCAAATCAATAAAACCGACGCACTTGACCATCACCCACGACGGGAAAAGTCTATGCCCAACATCTGCCTCAAACGCTTTTGCCAGAAAATTAGCTAAACAAGCCCCTAAAGAGGTCGACAAATCAGCAAGAAGCACAACACGACTAACTAAAGGCCTCAAACGGACAGACGCTCCCCAAATTTCCCTGGCACAGATCGAAGAAGCAATCAAGAAAACCAAAGGTTCCAAATGCCCAGACAGTGAAGGCATCTGCCCTCTACTACTCAAAATGGCCGGTGAACACTTCAGAAAATGCCTCTGCATCCTCTTCAATAACACGCTGCAAACAGGTATTATCCCGTCCAGATGGAAAGATGCAAGAGTGATAATGTTACCTAAACCAGGAAAGGACTCCAGCAACCTGAACGGCTATAGACCAATATCAATACTATCACCTATAGCCAAAACATTCGAACGGGTCTTATTACCATTCCTGGCGGAAGGCTTTCAAATCGCTGACTGGCAACATGGATTCCGCAAAGAGCACTCGACTACTACCGCACTTCTGGAAATAACCGGGAAAATAACAAACGGCTTCAATCGGAAACCACCCCCGGACCGCACTCTCATGGTCGCCCTTGACCTCACTGCAGCATATGACTTAGTGAACATAGCCCTTCTCTGCAAGAAACTCACTGAAACGAATATGCCAAGAGCCATCGTCCGATGGATGTCCAGCTACCTAAGAGGCCGTACAATCAAGGTAGACTTCCAAGGAAAAAGCAGTCGACGTCTCACATGCAGATCTGGTGTTCCACAAGGAGCAGTGCTCAGCCCCCTCTTATTCAATCTCTACATAAACAACCTCCCGCAACCCACAGGAAACACGCAGATGACAGCCTACGCCGACGACATATCAATTCTCTCCTCAAGCCCCTGTATTGAAACCTGTGAAGATCAGATCAACCACTTCCTACCGAAACTCGTAGAAGAATTGGAACAACGTAAAATGATCATATCCAAGGAAAAGACTACGGTCACTCTTTTCACAACCCATACAGGCGAATGTAAAAAAGAACCCAAGGTAGAAATCCACGGAACCCTTTTGCCGACAACTAAAACACCCAAAATACTCGGTGTCGTCTTAGACCAATTCGGCACCTTCCGACAACATGCAGAATACCTTAAAAAGAGAACGGCCAAAAGACTGAATATACTACGTGCCCTCGGAGGAAGAACATGGGGCCAACAGAAAAACACCCTTCTTGCAACCTACAAAACAATGACCAGATCCGTTCTCAACTACGCCGCACCAATTTACTCCCCTCAATTGGCCGAGACGAACTGGAAAAAACTACAGGCAAACCAAAATAGAGCGATTCGGATAGCAACAGGTAACCTAGCAATGGCCGGTACAGAGCACTTAGCTCTAGAAAGCGAAATGTTACCCATAAAGGAGCACAACACGATGCTTACCAAGCAATTCGTTGCAAGAGCAAGACTCCTCCCAAACCATCCCTCCCATCGTCGATGCATGGAACCCAAACCACCTAGAACTATTCGTAAACATGCCAAGGACTTAGAAATTATGCTAGTAGACAGTGATCAGAAAGCCGCACTTAAAAGAATACATACTGAAACTGTTAGAAATTTCATTAGATCTTGCTCCCCTAACCCAGTTCTAGGTAAGAAACCTCCCAGAATCCATAAATCAACGAATCAACTTCCCAGGGAACATCAAATAACATTATCGCAACTACGTAGTGGCTATGCAAGTTCCCTTAACAGCTACCTACACAGAATAGGAGCTGCCCTATCACCTCTTTGCCCAAAATGTTTAGAAGAGCCACATACAACTAGTCATTTATTCTCGTGTCGCTGTGACCACACACTTTTAAGAAGTATAGATTTGTGGAATAGCCCGACGTCTGTTGTTAAGTTCTTATACCAGTGATTCCTTTCTCTCTCCAAAAAAAAAAAAAAAAAAAAGGGGAAAAAAAATAAAATAAAAAATAATAAACCCCGAGAGAGAAAGAGAAATAATGTGATTAGATAAATGATGTAAGTAAGGTTATTGTTTTCTGAGCCATGTCAAAGAAGACCTCGTCTACCCAGCCGGAGACCTACGGCGGGCAATCTACAACAACAACAATCCTCTTCACGAGACCCATTCGTTAACCGGAGAAGGGCAAGAGGTTATTTTACTGGCGCCTCGACTCGCCATTACAAAGTATAGGGGAGTATCGGCTGATGTTTTATCCGGTGGCATGCCCAGGCCAGTCCGGCATCGCCCTCCTTTGACGAACTATACTATCCAATTTTGGTCCGAGACGGGCAAGCCCGCTATCTCCAATGCAATTGTGCAGATACATCCCCCTATCCGCCACCTGAAGACGCGCTCGATACCGGTGAGGATGAACCGGTCCCTTGCGATGGTGTGAACTTGTGGGCTGTAGTACCATCGAAGGCGAGAAAGAGCAATGCTCACCGCTGTTGACATTCCATAATTAAAATCTAGAAAAAGACCGCTTTTCAAGCGAGATTAAAGTCAAAGTAATAAAAAGAGAGCTATAAGCAACAGGCATAGAATCGAGAGAGATTGGACAGTTCAGGAGCTAAAGACTCTAAATACTTGCTCGCTTCTCATCATTTCAGGACCTCTTTTGTTATAATTTGTTTACCTTTAAAAGTGACCTTTGGTAGAATGGAAAATAGGTTTCATTCATCAGAATATTCACTGCTATCAATAAGTAATAAAGTATTTTATGGAAAGATTTCTGTATCAGAACTATGAGAAGATGTTTGCAAAACAGGTTAGCTTAGTCCGTCGCTTTAAATTTTGAATTGACAAAAAACAAAGAGCTGTTCTTGAGTTATTGCTAGAAGTTAAAAAAAGGAATTAGGAAAACTGCCTCAAGGTGTTAAATTTTGGCTAAATCAATATTCTAAAACTTTAAAAATCTTATACGAGAAGATAGGCGACCGCTTTCCAAGTCTGTAGTTGGTAGAAATAGAGTCTCAAATACCGGAAATTGCTTCCAGAAATGGACGATTCGAGGTCGTGCGTGGACTGTAATGTTTTGTGGTTGCTCTGTGAGAAGGAGATGCTCGATCGATGGTTGCGAACGGAAAACATCGCTTGCTCCGCCAGAGTGGACGCTCTCTTGACATCGGAAACCCGCTGGAAGCCCCGCTTCATGCCTGCCGGTGACGAGGAACTTGGCAATGATATTGATCCAGTCAGTCTCCATAGTAGTTTTTCCATCTAGTGAGTAGTAGTTTATATGATTCCCTCCAATGTGTCTCGATAGTTTCCTAATTACCCGATCCTGACAATACAAAACTGGTCGTCTCTATTTTTAATCTTCATTACTAATAACCATGTATTAAGCTAAGGCCTCTCACTAAGACCCAAAAACAGACATTCAGAAGAACTGCCTGTTTAAATCACGGTCTAGGAAGAGAAGAGTCTTAATGGTATCCTTGAAGTTGTTGGTGTGTGAAGCTGCGGACAACTTTGTCGCCCTGGTGGAGAGTGTCCGAGAAAGAGGGAAGATGCTCCCGACTGCCAACTCAAGGAGACATTTTGTTGACCTCCAGGTCTCTTTCATATTTCAAGAGCCACTTTGGTTTCGAAGTTGAGCGTATTTATCAATGAGACAAAAAATGAAGAAACTAGTGCTAATTCAAACGGATAGCATATAACACTGAAAAACAGGGGGTTATTTTAACCCACACCGCGGTTGAAATTTCCTAGCTAATTGCGCCAATCTCACTCGAATTGTCTGTTTGTATACCACTCTCTATTTTTCATTGAACACTCGGTTTTTTCTTCAAAGATAGCGGTTCCCTTATAATTTATCTTTCTGATGCTCGAAACACACTGGCAACAGTGGCCATTCGTGACTCTACAGCCTGTCACGGATGGAGCCGGATCATCCAGTCCAGAATCGAGCGCGACCTCAGGTGGCGGATAGAGGGACGCCTCCCTACGAAGAATTCGTGCTGGGAGGTAGCGGGAGAAATCCCGCCGCGGACCAAAACTGGGTAGTATAGCTCGTCAAAGGAGGACGATGCCGGACCGGCCTGGGCATGCCACCGGACAAAACATCAGTCGATACTCCGCTATACTTTTTAAATGGCGAGTCGAGGCGCCAGTAAAATAACCTCTTGCCCTTCTCCGGTTAACGAATGGGTCTCGCCAAGAGGATCGCCGACTGCGGTGCGAGTGTAGACGGAGAAAATATCTTCGGACTCGAAAGGATCCTCACCACCAACCTATCCCAAAAGGACTCCCCTCGACAGGACCTATGGGCAAGACAACAACAACAATCTTTCTGATTCACACGCTGAATTAGCCGGTCGAGAAGAGACAGTTTGATGAATATGCGAGCGAGAGATTGAAGGGCAATTTTGGGCGGTAGAATAAAGATTAAAGATATGAAGTTAGTTACCTTTTAAACGAGGACCAACAAGCAAAGACTAGAGAGTACAGATGCGTAGCCGTAAAGAATTGAGTCCTGTTTGAGGGCCTGTGACAATCATTAAAGAAATGTTGAGGTGCTCCTAATCGATGACTTCCGTTCTCGCCTGATGCATATTGCAAGTGAAGCGGTCTCCCCCTGGGAAACGCCCTATCCTCAGATCATGAACGCTTGCTGGTCAGCATTTTCAAAGAGAAACTGGAAATTGGCTTTAAGAAGTCTAAATGATTATGTGCGTAGGTAGCTCAGTTTGGATAGAATTGCCTGGAAAGCGAATGTCGTGCGTTTGGTTTCTTCTCAGTGGCTGGTTTTTGCAAATGAGAGCGGAGTCCGTTCCTCTGTTAGAAATTACAGCTGAAAAGTCTTAGTTTTCGAATTCTTTCTCACCGTAAGCTAGCCTTGAAAGTGTGCAGAACGGAAAAAGGGACAGGTAGAATTTCGTAAAACAACTTTTGTTTGCGAAAAATTGATGAGCCGATAAAACAGAAAAGAAAGAAATGATAACTACTATTTTTTAGGTTCATGGCTGAGTCTCTGGAAGAATGGGCAGAGTTGGAAATGCTGTTGTATTTAGATGAGGTGAATTGTGGCTTTTTGTAGAACAAATAATATTTATCATTTCGAGTATTCGAACTCAAGCGTACTGTGGGTTATATTCCATGCGAGGTTCTTAGCCTACTAGATGACAATATCATGCATGATAATGAAACTGATGGTAGCCTACTAGATGGCAATATCATGCATGATAATGAAACTGATGGTAGCCTACTAGATGACAATATCATGCATGATAATGAAACTGATGGTAGCCTACTAGATGACAATATCATGCATGATAATGAAACTGATGGTAGCCTACTAGATGACAATATCATGCATGATAATGAAACTGATGGTAGCCTACTAGATGACAATATCATGCATGATAATGAAACTGATGGTAGCCTACTAGATGACAATATCATGCATGATAATGAAACTGATGGTTTGGAAAGTTGTCGAGTACAGGATAACGACAAGAACGAGATGAGAAAACGACTTTCTGTCAGCAGAGACATGTATAGACATGTGTGGAACACGCGAGCCGCGTCACTCAACACTTCCTTCCAAGTCAGGGGTTTCTTACTTTTAAGATTCATGGTTGGCCCACCAATTTTACTACACACAAACAGAATTTGAGAGCACTTTGCTTCTTTTTGAAAAGCTTTTTTTATCAGCTCCTTGTTGAAAAGCGCGTAGATTTCTGCTTTAGTGAGCACGTAAAGTGGATTAAAAAGGCACCGTAGTACGAAATGAACTACTGATGGAATTTGCACTGAAGGCTCCAAGTGAAGTTTCTTCTCGATATTATTCTTGAAATTTTTCTACAGCCTTATTATGGCTTAGATCCATTTATCTTTAGTTATTAAAAAGATTAATGAAATTTACCAGTTAAACTCAAAATCTTGTCTAGCGGATGATATAAACAATAAAAGATGATATAAAAAACAAAACATATGCTTTTATGGCAGAGAAAAGATTGAAAATTTGTTTTGATATCGAGCAATGAATGTTTTAAGGGAATGATGGAAGAGCTGGCTGACGGATATGCTTCTGTACCTTGGTGAGTGATTGATTCATCAAACTGAGTCCTAAGATTCGGATTAAGTCATTAATTTGAGTATGTAAATTTGTAATATATATCTTTCAAACAATTTTTTTTGTTTTGAATTTCAAGCATGAGATACGAAATGAGATGGAACCATCGCATGGAAAAAGTAGTCAGAAGCGCGGAATTTTGTGAACTTCAAGCATCAGGGAAAATACAACCTTTGAAGGCGTTCAATGGACAAATGGAAAGTAGGGCGCAGGGAGATAACATCCAACTTCTGCCATTTTCTCATGCAGGTTGGAACATGGGTTTTTAGTGTGTAAGAAAAAGGTACAGACGCCCGCCGAAAGCAGAAAATTTTTTCACATAAGGGTCCTGCCGTATGATAAAAAAAAACAGGCCCGTAAAATGTTTTGTTGTTGTTTGTTTCACATAAGGGTTCCCCCTTATGTAATGGAAAAGCAGAGGCCCGCCTACAGAAGGTCTGACATCACTATTTAACCCCTGGGTTAAAATGCGGAAACCTATGGAAGTTAAAAGTTGAGTTATCATTTCATTCTGTTCATTCATTTTGCACGAAAGAAGTTCAGAGAAAAATGTAAACCTTTAGCCAAATTTGAGTGTTGTTCTTTAGAATATCAGAAAAATGTTTCGATTAGGCCGAATGTTGAAGGAAAATTAAATTGAGGTGCGAAGCTCCTTGATGTGGATATCAGAGAATATTGGAAGGCCGGCCGTGGCGACTCTTTTTAAGGTTTGAAAAATTCAAAAGTTCAACTTTTGTTTATATTGATTCGATACTTGTATGATATTTGAGAACAATAGTAATCGCGTATAAGCTCTACGAATGATGTCCGTAGAACCATTGGTTTACAAAACAAAGGATGGACTTTAATTATATATATAAAGTTATGTTATCAAGAAATTTAAAGAGGTGCTGTTAAAAGGGGCATTTTTATGAAAAGAGAATGAAGTCTGAAATTGAAGTCGCTTAGTGGATAGATTTCACAATAATGTTTCAATGAACCAATTGGGTTAGCTTTCCTTTTAAACTCAAAAGGATCCTCACCAACCTATCCCAAAGGACTCCCCTCGACAGGACCTATGAGCAAACAACATTAACAACAACATCCTTTTAAATTAGTAAACATCAGGCAGAAACACACTGGTCAACATGAGTATCAATTAATGATTATTCGTCACACCGAAGTGTGTTCGTCCGTCACACTTCTCACTGTACATTCCTATTACTCGAGATGTAGTAATCAGGCTCAGCAGAATTTTTTCAATTGTTATCTTTGAGGACATGACTAAGATCATCGGAAAAATTCTGCGCAGCCGAGTGGTCGAAGCGGTTCATCTCAAGTTGGTCTTTGACTGGATTCGAAAAAAACTGGGTTTATAGGTAATTCGATACCGAGGTCGAAAATGTTACCCAATTCTTGAACAGCTCAGAAAAGAAGTTTTTTTGGGTCAGAATTACTATACGTGAATTATCGCGTATATTCGTAGATGAGTAGTCAAAGAGGAGAGTGATGCCATTGAGGCTTATTGATAAGTATAAACTGCTGGTTGAGCTGCGAAGGAGCGGAGCAGATGCTGTTCGACTTGACAGACGGTCTCCTCATTTTGCTCAATTCGATCTTCCATCGCTGTGAGATATACGAATTGAAGCCGGAAAACAATAAAGTATGTCTTTTTTTTTTGCTAAAGTATCTTTATCGCTAAAAATAACTCATTTCTAACATGATTGAGAGGGAGGAGCTCAGAAATGAGTCTATTCAGCCAGATGAATGAGCAACTTTGCCATGAAGAGTCGGTAGCAGTGTATTTCTAAAACCCGCAGGGCGTATGAAATCTATACACTTTATGAGAACGCTGTTGATAAAAATGCTCTGATCTTCTGCATCCTCTCTTTTACATCACGCGTTCTTACCCTCTCTCAAAGGGCTACCGCTCTCGCATGATTAGTCAACTTAATATACACATTCTTTCTGCGGGTGGGAATAAAGAGCCTGGTTGGTAGATCGGTAATTGTTTCCCTCGCGTGAGTCATAAAGGTCCGCCATTTTGAATTTATATCAAAAATCCAAAACTTCAAAAAAAAACTCAACAAAATCAATAGGAAAAAATGTAGTTGAAAGAATGAATTAAGATAAAAAAAATTTGATCTGCCGGATAGTAGGGTTTGCTGTTCGAGTTGCATGTGGTCCTTCAGAATTCAGAAAGGGTGGTGTTTTTATGAGAAATTTCGACAATAGAATTGGCTCTACAACAGCTGTACTTGCTCACTCGCAGGGTTTTTTTTTATCGAGTTTAAGAATGAAAGAGTCTTGGAGAAAGCAGGAATTCGCACGAAACTAGACTCACCGATGGTCATATTAAATAGTTTTGTGGGAGATAGAAGAGAGTCGAAAGAAAAAAACATTTAAAATTTTTTTCGGTGAGTGTCCGTTTTTATTGTACTTTGAGAAAAGAGACTTGTAAAAGTGCGAGGCAGAGGTCCGCAAACAGCCGGTATGACTTTTATCCCTTTTATTCACGGCCATAGCTCAACAAATGTCCCTAGCTATTCGCTCGATAGAAGACGTATAGAATGAGTCGCCGTCATAGCTTAAAAAGGATCACTGTTGTTGTTGTGGTTTGCCCGTTTAAGGTCTCCGGTTGGATAGACGACAGTGTATTTCTCTAACCCGCACTGCGTATGAAATCTATGCGCAATTCTGTGAGCTATCAAAAAAGCTAGTCATACAAATGCTCAGTTCGTCTGCATCCTCTCTTTACATCACACACTCTCGAACTCTCTTCTCTGTTGTTGTTGCCCCTTGGGCGAAATGGTCATCTTGTGGCGAGTTGGCGAACATTGTTAGAGGTTTAGCGCTTTGGCAATTTTTCCTGGGTTGGTCCAGAGTTCTGAAGGATGGCATTGAGTCGGGAGTTCCGGGCATGATAGCGCATGGATTACGTTGTGTGGCGTTGCAGAGCAGTCAGGACATTTGTTCGGAATATTCGGGTCTATTCGGTTTTTGTAATCATACAGAAGATTAAAGTAACCCGATCGAAGTTGGCTGAGTCTTGTGCGTGTTGCCCTTGGTAGTTGTCTTTCATTGGCTGCTATCGGAGGGGGTGATGTTCCTAGTATTGGATTAGGCTTGTAGGACTTCAAGGCTTCGTTAACCGCCTTAGTGTGGATTTCTTTTTGTAGTGCTTTCGTAGAGGTGCCACTTTGTGAGATGTGGTTGGAAGGATCTTGAAGTGTAGGTTTCATCGCCCTGGGTGGTGGTGGTTGTGGATTTAGCCAATGAGTAGGGTGTGCTGTGTCCAGACACGCAGCGTAGAATTGATTTGACAGCATGTTGCAGCGATCTCTGACGGGTAGCATGAGAGTTTCTTGATGTAGATGATCAGAAGAGGAAATTAGATGGCATCCACTTGCTGTGTGCATAGCAGCGTTTTGAGTACGCTGGAGTCTTTCGAAGCCAGTGTTAGAGAGAGTAAAGGTCCAGATTGGTGCAGCGTAATTTAGGACGGAGCGGCCGATTGCTTTGAAGGTGTTGATCATGGTTTCTTTTTGTTGACCCCAAGTGGTGCCTGTGAGTGCACGGAGTAGATTGTTCCTTCTGGACACTTTGCCTTGTTGTTTTTTGGCGTGTTCGGCGAAGGTTAGCATCGAGTCGAAGGTTACTCCGAGGATTTTGGGCTTCTTTTCGAGCAGAAGGGGCGTGTTGTGTATTTTAATGATTGGGTGATCGTTTGCCTGCTTCGTCCATGGGTTAAACAGTGTGACTGTCGATTTTGCTGCTGATATTGTTAATTTTCTGTTCTTGAAGAAGTTCTCGACTGAGGGGAGGTAGTTTGCGATCTTGTGTACCAGACTGTCGTAATTACCCCAGGGGCATGGGCCAGTAGCGTAGACAGTTATGTGACTACTTGTATGTCTTCAGGGGGCTTTGGAAGATCTCTCATGTATAGATTGAAGAGAGTCGGCGATATCACGCTTCCTTGGGGCACTCCGGTACGTATGATTCGGCTTCTCGACAGCTTATCTCTGAATAGGGTGTTAGATTGTCCGCGTCGGAGGTAGGATGCGAGCCATGTGCTGGTGCCGGATTGGGTTTGACTCGTATAGAGTCAAACCTCAGCGTAGGCTATCATCTGCGTGTTTGCTGTTGGTTGCAGGAGGTTTTTCATGTAGAGATTGAATAAGGGGGGCTGAGCACTGCTCCTTGTGGGACTCCAGATCTGCATGTGAGACGTCGACTGCTTTTCCCTTAGAAGTCTACACTGATTGTACGGCCTCTTAGGTAGCTGGACATCCATCGTACGATGGCTTTTGGCATAGACGTTTCAGTGAGTTTCTTGCATAGAAGTGGTAAGATTACTAAATTATATGCTGCAGTGAGGTCAAGGGAAACCATGAGAGTGTGGTCTGGGGCTGGTTTCCGATTGAAGCCGTAATTTATTTTTCCGGTGATTTCCAGGAGTGCAGTGGTACTCGAGTGCTCTTTGTGAAAACCATGTTGCTAGTCAGCTTATTGAAAGCCTTCCGCCAGGAATGGTAAGATGACCCGTTCGAATGTCTTGGCTATAGGTGACAATATTGATATTTGTCTGTAACCATTCAGGCTTTTCGAGTCCTTTCCCGGTTTTGGTATCATTATGACTCTTGCATCTTTCCATCTGGACAGAATTATTCCGGTCTGCAGCGTGTTATTGAATAGGATGCAGAGACACTTTCTGAAGCTTCCGCCGGCCATTTTGATTAGTAGATGGCAGATCCCTTCACTGTCTGGGCATCTGAAGCCTTTGGTTTTCTTGATGGCTTTTTCGAATTGTGTCAGGGAGATTTGGGGAACTTCTGTCCGTTTGAGGCTTTTAATCAGTCTTGTTGTGCTTCTTGCTGTTTTGTCGACTTCTTTCGGGGCTTGCTTCGCCAGTTTTTTAGCAAAAGATTTTGAGACCGATGTTGGGCATAGGCTTTTCTCTTCGTGGCTGATGGTCACGTGCACCGGTTTTTTCGATTTGCCGTTGATAGCTTTCATCGTTTTCCAGAGTTTATCACCCGGTTCGTTGTGACTTATTTCCGATATGTACTTTTCCCAAGCCTTCTTCTTTTCGAGGTTGATACGGAAGGAGATTTCAGCCATTATTGAGTAGAGTGAGGGGTCTAGGGGAATGTCTTTCCTCAGTAGGTCTCGTTTCGTGATCAGTTTTTTCACATCTGCACTCAAGTGAGGTGTGTATCTGGGTACCTTTCCACGGGGGATGTTGTTTTTCGCTCCTTTGGTTAAGGTAGTGGTCAGGAATTTGTGCATTTGAACTGAGTTGCCGGTGTATGGGAAGTCCATGAGAATCTTGTTGATAACCGTTTCGAAGCCCTTCCAATTCGATCTAAAAAGGCTCACTGGCATGATAGTCTGACATAATGAGAAGCGGGTAGTCTTGAAAAAAACAGTAAAGGTAAAGAGCTGAGTAAGGAAAGTTCCTCATCATTTAAGATAAGCCAGCTCAAAGAACAGCAGTTTTTTTCACGAATGCTCATAGTTGCTGTTTTTGCAGCATATGATTTGGCTGCAAAGTGCGCTACGCCTTCTTTCTCTATCGATTCCAAACGCGATGCTCTTGAGAGACGAACTGCGTCACTCGACGGAAGATGTGGCTGAAGAACATCTCACCGCAATGAAGTCGGTCAATTTTCGGACCGAGAGAATTAGTGACTGAGCAGTGTTACTGTAGGCCATGCATGAATTCGTGAGTAGCGCAATGTTTTTATTGTACAAGAGAAGAATGAGTATTTCAGAATGCACACGCTCAGTAAAGAGGACGCTCTGGCACTTCTCAGGAGGAGATGCGACATCCGCATGGAATCTCACAACTCAATGAAAATCAAATGACAAGAATAAAGATTAAAATATAACTAATGAATAATATGTTTTAAGAGTTGCTAATGAATGAGTATCACCCAGGTGTTAAATGGTTACCGGACCAGCTATGTTTGCGCATACATGTTCGTACCGAGAAGGATCTACATTCTCTTTTCCTTCCATTTTGTTTTACTTTTTCTCTGCTTCTCTTTTTACTCTTTTTGCCTTTCTAAATTCGTTTTTCCACTCGCTCGGTGCGTACAAACATGCCTTAGACCGGCCTCATTTAACGCGTGGTATCACCTTAATTCTGGAAGTTTGCAAAGTTTTGTCACGGAACTCAAAGGTATTATTGATTGAAGCTCAGTAAAGTAAAAGATTTCTCGGATGGGTAGAGAGAAAATAATGGAATAGTTGACTTCTTTGCAAGTTTTTAATTTTTTGAACATTGAGTATAGGATATGGATGAGGTAGAGTATTTAGGGTAGTAGGGTAGAATGAGTATAGAATATGGATGAGGTAGAGTATTTAGGGTAGTAGGGTAGAATGAGTATAGAATATGGATGAGGTAGAGTATTTAGGGTAGTAGGGTAGAACATTGAGTATAGGATATGGATGAGGTAGAGTATTTAGGGTAGTAGGGTAGAATGAGTATAGAATATGGATGAGGTAGAGTATTTAGGGTAGTAGGGTAGAACATTGAGTATAGGATATGGATGAGGTAGAGTATTTAGGGTAGTAGGGTAGAATGAGTATAGAATATGGATGAGGTAGAGTATTTAGGGTAGTAGGGTAGAATGAGTATAGAATATGGATGAGGTAGAGTATTTAGGGTAGTAGGGTAGAACATTGAGTATAGGATATGGATGAGGTAGAGTATTTAGGGTAGTAGGGTAGAATGAGTATAGAATATGGATGAGGTAGAGTATTTAGGGTAGTAGGGTAGAACATTGAGTATAGGATATGGATGAGGTAGAGTATTTAGGGTAGTAGGGTAGAATGAGTATAGAATATGGATGAGGTAGAGTATTTAGGGTAGTAGGGTAGAATGAGTATAGAATATGGATGAGGTAGAGTATTTAGGGTAGTAGGGTAGAATGAGTATAGGATATGGATGAGGTAGAGTATTTAGGGTAGTAGGGTAGAATGAGTATAGAATATGGATGAGGTAGAGTATTTAGGGTAGTAGGGTAGAATGAGTATAGGATATGGATGAGGTAGAGTATTTAGGGTAGTAGGGTAGAATGAGTATAGAATATGGATGAGGTAGAGTATTTAGGGTAGTAGGGTAGAATGAGTATAGAATATGGATGAGGTAGAGTATTTAGGGTAGTAGGGTAGAATGAGTATAGAATATGGATGAGGTAGAGTATTTAGGGTAGTAGGGTAGAATGAGTATAGGATATGGATGAGGTAGAGTATTTAGGGTAGTAGGGTAGAATGAGTATAGAATATGGATGAGGTAGAGTATTTAGGGTAGTAGGGTAGAATGAGTATAGAATATGGATGAGGTAGAGTATTTAGGGTAGTAGGGTAGAATGAGTATAGAATATGGATGAGGTAGAGTATTTAGGGTAGTAGGGTAGAATGAGTATAGAATATGGATGAGGTAGAGTATTTAGGGTAGTAGGGTAGAATGAGTATAGAATATGGATGAGGTAGAGTATTTAGGGTAGTAGGGTAGAATGAGTATAGAATATGGATGAGGTAGAGTATTTAGGGTAGTAGGGTAGAATGAGTATAGGATATGGATGAGGTAGAGTATTTAGGGTAGTAGGGTAGAATGAGTATAGAATATGGATGAGGTAGAGTATTTAGGGTAGTAGGGTAGAATGAGTATAGAATATGGATGAGGTAGAGTATTTAGGGTAGTAGGGTAGAATGAGTATAGAATATGGATGAGGTAGAGTATTTAGGGTAGTAGGGTAGAATGAGTATAGAATATGGATGAGGTAGAGTATTTAGGGTAGTAGGGTAGAATGAGTATAGAATATGGATGAGGTAGAGTATTTAGGGTAGTAGGGTAGAATGAGTATAGGATATGGATGAGGTAGAGTATTTAGGGTAGTAGGGTAGAATGAGTATAGAATATGGATGAGGTAGAGTATTTAGGGTAGTAGGGTAGAATGAGTATAGAATATGGATGAGGTAGAGTATTTAGGGTAGTAGGGTAGAATGAGTATAGAATATGGATGAGGTAGAGTATTTAGGGTAGTAGGGTAGAACATTGAGTATAGGATATGGATGAGGTAGAGTATTTAGGGTAGTAGGGTAGAATGAGTATAGAATATGGATGAGGTAGAGTATTTAGGGTAGTAGGGTAGAATGAGTATAGGATATGGATGAGGTAGAGTATTTAGGGTAGTAGGGTAGAATGAGTATAGAATATGGATGAGGTAGAGTATTTAGGGTAGTAGGGTAGAATGAGTATAGAATATGGATGAGGTAGAGTATTTAGGGTAGTAGGGTAGAATGAGTATAGGATATGGATGAGGTAGAGTATTTAGGGTAGTAGGGTAGAATGAGTATAGAATATGGATGAGGTAGAGTATTTAGGGTAGTAGGGTAGAATGAGTATAGAATATGGATGAGGTAGAGTATTTAGGGTAGTAGGGTAGAATGAGTATAGAATATGGATGAGGTAGAGTATTTAGGGTAGTAGGGTAGAATGAGTATAGAATATGGATGAGGTAGAGTATTTAGGGTAGTAGGGTAGAACATTGAGTATAGGATATGGATGAGGTAGAGTATTTAGGGTAGTAGGGTAGAATGAGTATAGAATATGGATGAGGTAGAGTATTTAGGGTAGTAGGGTAGAATGAGTATAGAATATGGATGAGGTAGAGTATTTAGGGTAGTAGGGTAGAACATTGAGTATAGGATATGGATGAGGTAGAGTATTTAGGGTAGTAGGGTAGAATGAGTATAGAATATGGATGAGGTAGAGTATTTAGGGTAGTAGGGTAGAACATTGAGTATAGGATATGGATGAGGTAGAGTATTTAGGGTAGTAGGGTAGAATGAGTATAGAATATGGATGAGGTAGAGTATTTAGGGTAGTAGGGTAGAATGAGTATAGAATATGGATGAGGTAGAGTATTTAGGGTAGTAGGGTAGAATGAGTATAGGATATGGATGAGGTAGAGTATTTAGGGTAGTAGGGTAGAATGAGTATAGAATATGGATGAGGTAGAGTATTTAGGGTAGTAGGGTAGAATGAGTATAGGATATGGATGAGGTAGAGTATTTAGGGTAGTAGGGTAGAATGAGTATAGAATATGGATGAGGTAGAGTATTTAGGGTAGTAGGGTAGAATGAGTATAGAATATGGATGAGGTAGAGTATTTAGGGTAGTAGGGTAGAACATTGAGTATAGGATATGGATGAGGTAGAGTATTTAGGGTAGTAGGGTAGAATGAGTATAGAATATGGATGAGGTAGAGTATTTAGGGTAGTAGGGTAGAACATTGAGTATAGGATATGGATGAGGTAGAGTATTTAGGGTAGTAGGGTAGAATGAGTATAGAATATGGATGAGGTAGAGTATTTAGGGTAGTAGGGTAGAATGAGTATAGAATATGGATGAGGTAGAGTATTTAGGGTAGTAGGGTAGAATGAGTATAGGATATGGATGAGGTAGAGTATTTAGGGTAGTAGGGTAGAATGAGTATAGAATATGGATGAGGTAGAGTATTTAGGGTAGTAGGGTAGAATGAGTATAGGATATGGATGAGGTAGAGTATTTAGGGTAGTAGGGTAGAATGAGTATAGAATATGGATGAGGTAGAGTATTTAGGGTAGTAGGGTAGAATGAGTATAGAATATGGATGAGGTAGAGTATTTAGGGTAGTAGGGTAGAATGAGTATAGAATATGGATGAGGTAGAGTATTTAGGGTAGTAGGGTAGAATGAGTATAGAATATGGATGAGGTAGAGTATTTAGGGTAGTAGGGTAGAATGAGTATAGAATATGGATGAGGTAGAGTATTTAGGGTAGTAGGGTAGAATGAGTATAGAATATGGATGAGGTAGAGTATTTAGGGTAGTAGGGTAGAATGAGTATAGAATATGGATGAGGTAGAGTATTTAGGGTAGTAGGGTAGAATGAGTATAGGATATGGATGAGGTAGAGTATTTAGGGTAGTAGGGTAGAATGAGTATAGAATATGGATGAGGTAGAGTATTTAGGGTAGTAGGGTAGAATGAGTATAGAATATGGATGAGGTAGAGTATTTAGGGTAGTAGGGTAGAATGAGTATAGAATATGGATGAGGTAGAGTATTTAGGGTAGTAGGGTAGAATGAGTATAGAATATGGATGAGGTAGAGTATTTAGGGTAGTAGGGTAGAATGAGTATAGAATATGGATGAGGTAGAGTATTTAGGGTAGTAGGGTAGAATGAGTATAGAATATGGATGAGGTAGAGTATTTAGGGTAGTAGGGTAGAATGAGTATAGGATATGGATGAGGTAGAGTATTTAGGGTAGTAGGGTAGAATGAGTATAGAATATGGATGAGGTAGAGTATTTAGGGTAGTAGGGTAGAATGAGTATAGAATATGGATGAGGTAGAGTATTTAGGGTAGTAGGGTAGAATGAGTATAGAATATGGATGAGGTAGAGTATTTAGGGTAGTAGGGTAGAATGAGTATAGAATATGGATGAGGTAGAGTATTTAGGGTAGTAGGGTAGAATGAGTATAGAATATGGATGAGGTAGAGTATTTAGGGTAGTAGGGTAGAATGAGTATAGGATATGGATGAGGTAGAGTATTTAGGGTAGTAGGGTAGAATGAGTATAGAATATGGATGAGGTAGAGTATTTAGGGTAGTAGGGTAGAATGAGTATAGAATATGGATGAGGTAGAGTATTTAGGGTAGTAGGGTAGAATGAGTATAGAATATGGATGAGGTAGAGTATTTAGGGTAGTAGGGTAGAACATTGAGTATAGGATATGGATGAGGTAGAGTATTTAGGGTAGTAGGGTAGAATGAGTATAGAATATGGATGAGGTAGAGTATTTAGGGTAGTAGGGTAGAATGAGTATAGGATATGGATGAGGTAGAGTATTTAGGGTAGTAGGGTAGAATGAGTATAGAATATGGATGAGGTAGAGTATTTAGGGTAGTAGGGTAGAATGAGTATAGAATATGGATGAGGTAGAGTATTTAGGGTAGTAGGGTAGAATGAGTATAGGATATGGATGAGGTAGAGTATTTAGGGTAGTAGGGTAGAATGAGTATAGAATATGGATGAGGTAGAGTATTTAGGGTAGTAGGGTAGAATGAGTATAGAATATGGATGAGGTAGAGTATTTAGGGTAGTAGGGTAGAATGAGTATAGAATATGGATGAGGTAGAGTATTTAGGGTAGTAGGGTAGAATGAGTATAGAATATGGATGAGGTAGAGTATTTAGGGTAGTAGGGTAGAACATTGAGTATAGGATATGGATGAGGTAGAGTATTTAGGGTAGTAGGGTAGAATGAGTATAGAATATGGATGAGGTAGAGTATTTAGGGTAGTAGGGTAGAATGAGTATAGAATATGGATGAGGTAGAGTATTTAGGGTAGTAGGGTAGAACATTGAGTATAGGATATGGATGAGGTAGAGTATTTAGGGTAGTAGGGTAGAATGAGTATAGGATATGGATGAGGTAGAGTATTTAGGGTAGTAGGGTAGAATGAGTATAGGATATGGATGAGGTAGAGTATTTAGGGTAGTAGGGTAGAATGAGTATAGAATATGGATGAGGTAGAGTATTTAGGGTAGTAGGGTAGAATGAGTATAGAATATGGATGAGGTAGAGTATTTAGGGTAGTAGGGTAGAATGAGTATAGAATATGGATGAGGTAGAGTATTTAGGGTAGTAGGGTAGAATGAGTATAGAATATGGATGAGGTAGAGTATTTAGGGTAGTAGGGTAGAACATTGAGTATAGGATATGGATGAGGTAGAGTATTTAGGGTAGTAGGGTAGAATGAGTATAGAATATGGATGAGGTAGAGTATTTAGGGTAGTAGGGTAGAATGAGTATAGAATATGGATGAGGTAGAGTATTTAGGGTAGTAGGGTAGAACATTGAGTATAGGATATGGATGAGGTAGAGTATTTAGGGTAGTAGGGTAGAATGAGTATAGAATATGGATGAGGTAGAGTATTTAGGGTAGTAGGGTAGAATGAGTATAGAATATGGATGAGGTAGAGTATTTAGGGTAGTAGGGTAGAATGCAACACGGATTTGATAGTTTTTTAAATTATTCAATGGAACTACAGTTCGGTTTGGAAATGTAAATTTCGTATTATTATAAACTTTTCTTTGTATATAAAAAAGGTCCTGCAGAGCATTCTTCGCGAGGAATGGCCGAAGCTATCTCCTTCACTGCACTTTCTGTTTTAACTGTGAGAAAAAGCTTTTTCTTTCAAACGGTCATTCGCAATTTCTTTCTCGCTTCGTCTGCATCGAATTTTTTTTCATATTTCTTTCTTCAGATGAGTCCTTTCGTATGAGTATATTGTTATTGTGATACTTGGTTGGTATTGTTCATGATTGGTAGCTTTCCTTGTGCGTTACTCTTATGCAAATGTTTGCAGTTTTAGAATAAGCAGTTTTTAGCTGAAATTGTAACAATGAATTTTTCCGTGTGAATGAGCTCATCAATCCAAATAAAAGTGTGTTTTTTTGAAAAAAAGATCCAGAAGTTGTGCATTTCTCTGGTTATGAGCCTAGAGAGTGAGAAAACACACCTCCACATACATACTCTATGCATGTAAAACACACAAAAAATTCTATTCTACAATTATCGAGATAGATATATCAGCCGCGACGTTAAAGTCTAAACGATGAGATCATCGGTGCGATGATTATGAGCGCTCACATGACTTTGAGGTCTAAGATAAGAGCTTCCTGGGTACGAGCTCGGCTGAATTTTTGTTTTAAGACTATTTCAACCACGCGCTTGAAGAATCTGGATTTTATCTGCCGCGACATTAATTTCTAAACGATGAGATCATCGCACCGATGATCTCATCGTTTAGACTTTAACGTCGCGGCAGATATTTTAAGTTGCCAAATCGGTATAAAATACCCGTTTCGCTTCTAAGTTTCCGATACAGAATTAATTTTTTGTTGCACTGAAATGAGCGAAGTTTTTATGAGAACGAAAATAGTTGACTTATATATATATTTTATATTTTTATCGACATTTTGCAATGCAAAGTTATGGTGAGAGACATTGTAAATAATATTCAAGTGTGGCGACAAGTAAGGCAAATATCTAAAGTAAGGCAAATATCTAAAAGTAAGGCAAATATCTAAAGTAAGGCAAATATCTAAAGTAAGGCGAATATCTAAAAGTAAGGCAAATATCTAAAGTAAGGCAAATATCTAAAAGTAAGGCAAGTATCTAAAGGTAAGGCAAATATCTAAATGCTACTAGTTATTCTCCAGGTCACATATCACATTCTCGTTACGGAGACGATTTATAAACTGCTCTACTGTTCTTGAATTCAGTATTTCACTCGGGATTACGTAAAACATTCTTGAAACACGTAAACCGAAACAATGTTTAAGACTTAATTAATAGTTGTGCAATGTGATTTAATAATTAATAATTGTAGAACAAGAGTTTGAAATCCAAAAAATTTACCGTTGTAATTAACTGTTGCAAGCTACACAAATGGTGCCACAGCTCAGGAAAATGTGATCACTTCAGTAATACTTATTTCCTTTTTCACAAATTAATTCATACTGTCTGCACTAAACTAACTTTGTAGTATCCTCGCGACTTTCTGTTCCCTTGCCACCCTGAATCGCCGCTTCTGAGTTATTTTTCCGGTTGCTACTTATTAGGCTCGAGCCAGCTCACTTGGAGATCATAATGAGGTCAGACGTTATTAGGATGTGTAGGAGGTGTCATTCTTACAAAGTTTCGCCTTACAAATAGTCATTGGTTTATGTGTTGTTGTGGTTTGCCCATAGGTCATGTCGAGAAGAGTCTTGGGATAGATTGTGGTGAGGATTCTTTTCAGTCCGGAGAAATTTTCTCCGTCTACACTCGCACCGCAGTCGGCGATCCTCTTCACGAGACCCATTCGTTAACCGGAGAAGGGCAAGAGGTTATTTTACTGGCGCCTCGACTCGCCATTACAAAGTATAGGGGAGTATCGGCTGATGTTTTATCCGGTGGCATGCCCAGGTCAGTCCGACATCGCCCTCCTGTGACGAATTATACTATCCAGTTTTGGTCCGTGGCGGACAAGCCCGCTATCTCCAGTGCACTTGTGTAAAAACCAATGACTATCCTCGCCCACAAGTTCACACCATCGCAAGGAACCGGTTCATCCTCACCGGTATCGAGCGCATTCTCAGGTGGCGGATAGAGGGATGCCATTGGTTTATAATTTTGGTCTCAAAAAATTCTGATGAAGAGCGTCGCAGTTTAAGCATTTACTATTCTTTCATACCTGCTTATAGAGTGATATAGTACATTGATGACTTACGAAAATGCGAAGTAAAAAAATTATTTAATTTTGATATGAAAACCACGCCAACCAGTATGAAAGTGTTCGCTCTGCAAGAGCGTGTCAGGTCATGTCGTTCCCGGCGACCACACGTTCAATGCGCCTGCTGTCGAGGCTGCGCTTGCTCGGCTGCCCAAGTTGCTCCCACGGCGCAACTCCAACAGCATTCCTCCCTGCGGCGGCTTACTCCAAGTCTGCAAGGCTCTGTGCCAAAAGCTGGGCTGGCAACAAGTAATGCTTCATTGCACTTCTAATATGCTATTCAAGGCCGGGTGCGGCATGATTGCAGTGTGCATGAAAAATAAGTCAAAAGTAAAAACACTGACTTTTGATTAAGACAAAACATGAAATTTTGAGGCATAATCATAGTGCAGTCTTTGATTCTGATGCGCTCGCTCTTTTTTAGAGATGGACGATAGTGTTCTTTTCCATTCCATTGAATGGCTGCTTTATATGCGATCACTCATTATAGTTTTTCACATAATGAATCTAGAGAAAGAACATGATGTTCGAGTTGATAAAAATACTCACTATGTTGAAGTGATGGTAGATCTGGTGGCCTCCCAGCAGATCGTGGTGGCATCCCCATCGAAGATCTCATAGAGCCGCAGCGTTTAGCGAAACCTGCAGCTTCGTTTGCGATGGGAGAGGATGCGATCGAAGATGTAGATACAGTGAGTTGAAGACTAAATACAGTATACACGAGAGATACAGGGAAATAGCTTGAGTTGCTGAGTATACGAACATCTAAGGAACGTGTGAGTTCATCAATGCGAAATCGGGCTGTTTCTTACCATCCGCCAAAGAAGGGTGTAGATCAAGAAGACCCACCATGAGGGAATGGTAGACATCGGAGAGAGACCGAGCACTTTCGATCAAAAAAGAGAAAACGCATATGAATAGAGCATTCGTATCACTAGTCTTTTTAGATTGCGCATGGATTGGACCCGCAGTGCGGGTTAGAAAAGCACCCTGGTTGTTTATAATCACTCTAAATAAAGGGGGGAAAGCACAAGGAATGGCCTGCGTGGATACAGTAAACCAATGAGTTTTTGGAACCCGCACTGTAAGTTAAATCTATGCGCGAGTCTTTGCGTTATCCAAGAAAGCTAGATATAGAAATGCTCGGCTCGTCTGCATCCTATCTTTTCATCACACTCTCTCGGGCTATTTGAAAGGCCTACCGTCCCATCATCAGTAGACATTTTGATAAACAAGCTTTTACTGCGGGTGGGGAGAAACGGCTCGCAGAGAACCCTTGCTATGTAAAATGGTAAAAAGTCTCAAATAGTGCACGGAATCACAACTATTTCAGCCGCATTTCGAGAGAGAGAGAGAGAGAGAGAGAGAGAGAGAGTATACAGTAGTCTTCGAGATAGAAAAACAAAAAACCGCGAGGAATACGGCGAAGAAGGATACATATGAAATAACTTTTTTTGAATGAATACCAATTTTCGATGGTTGAGTTTTTCTTTCGTTTACCAAGCTGTTTTGCTTCAAGGGCGCGGAAGCTCTTGTCGTTCAAAGGATACGGTAGCTCTTGTTTTTTGAAGAGTACGGTAGCTCTCGTCGTGGAGGAGTTCATGCGGCGGCCATTGGTGAGGCAGCTGAGTGCCGAGAACGGTCTTACCGATAAGCTATTCATGAAAGCTTACTTGTTAGTTCATCTGTGTGGTATCCATTTTGATGAACACTATGTAGAATACGGTAAAAAGAGGCTGGAAGAAATACAAAAGAGAGAAAGAAAAAGATAATATTATTACAGAAGAAATTACATAGTTTCTTCACAGTGCATGTTTCATTGGAAACATCAAATATAATATTTTCATTCAGGATTTTCAAGTCTAAATTCAGATAAACGGCTTAGAAATGATTTAATCGTATGCCTAATCTTGAATGTCTCAATCTCTCCTCACACACAGTTCTCTCCGCCCCTTTCTCCTCTTTAACTTCTCTCCGCCCCTTTCTCCTCTTTAACTTCTCGCTCGCTCTCTCATTTTTGAGGCTTTGCGCGCATTTTGGTTATTTTTATTCAATTCTAGTTGATATGTTACGGATCGTGATAAAATTTATGTTTACATATTCCAGAAGTTTCCGCCAACATTGTCTCTCCCTAAAGAGCATGGAGCCAGCACTGAGAATCATCCTCCGGGACGTCATCATGGACAAGCACGATGTCGAGCGACTCTTTCCCTACTTCCTCGCCCACGCTCGTAGGGTACGGTAGCTTTGACCATAATTTATCAAGAGGTGTCGAATTTCTCCGGACCCTTCATCCGCACTTCTTATTTATTCTTTCTAGCTTCACTTTCCAACTCCCCTCCATCCCAGTTCTTTGTCCGAATTCGCAAGGCTAAAAAAGTTCATGTATTCTATACCTTTTCTTCACTTTCCTGGAATACTGTAGCTCTTCTAGAACCTAAATACAACATACCGTTTGCTCAGTAATGGAGTTTAATGATGAAATAATTAAAGCTTAAGGACTATTGTATTGTTTATTCCATGTATAGAATGGGTCGGGAAGATGAGAAAAGGAAGAATGAGCTCTGGAGACAATGGACTGTGTTTTGGTGTAAGGCACCAAAGAGGCTTATGGCAGTGGTTTACAATGAAACTAAGTTGAACACAAACTTTAAACATTATCATTTTAAGTTTATTTCAGGACACATATAGTCAAACAAATCAGTTGAAGCATGAGTACTTGAAATATTTATTTAATTTTTCCAATTAGTTTCTGCTAAAGAACGTTATATAACTTAGTTGGCTATGCAAACCTCAAGATATTCCGCCCAATGAAACGGTTTCGATAACTTTAGACGATTTCTCTGGTTCAACTCAAAATGTATCAATATTTCATTGATCATGTATTAGGTTTATCCACATCTCGAGGCAATGGATGACCTGCGGATGATATCCGATCTCACCCAACCGCATAACTGGTATCCGGTTGCGCGTACTATACAGCGCAAGATTCACTTCCATGCAGGACCCACGAATTCGGGGAAAACTTATCACGCGCTGCAGAGGTGAGAGTAGTTTGATCTCCAGCTGGAGTCTCCTGATATTTCGTGATGCAAAAAATCTCACAGAAGCCCGCAGAAAACTGGAAGAATTTTGAAAAAAAATCCACGGGGGAAAATCAGTTTCCGAGAGTGACATTCATCATAAAAGGATGTACTCCTAAAGTGACATTCATCATAAAGGGATGTACTCCTAAAGTGACATTCATCATAAAGGGATGTACTCCTAAAGTGACATTCATCATAAAGGGATGTACTCATAAAGTGACATTCATCATAAAGGGATGTACTCCTAAAGTGACATTCATCATAAAGGGATGTACTCATAAAGTGACATTCATCATAAAGGGATGTACTCTCAAAGTGACATTCATCATAAAGGGATGTACTCCTAAAGTGACATTCATCATAAAGGGATGTACTCCTAAAGTGACATTCATCATAAAGGGATGTACTCCTAAAGTGACATTCATCATAAAGGGATGTACTCCTAAAGTGACATTCATCATAAAGGGATGTACTCCTAAAGTGACATTCATCATAAAGGGATGTACTCATAAAGTGACATTCATCATAAAGGGATGTACTCTCAAAGTGATATTCATCATAAAGGGATGTACTCCTAAAGTTCAAAAATTGCCTGAACGATTTTCAAAAGAGATGAAAATTTCATAAGACTTATCTAAATATTCTGTGGTCATCAAAATAGCAGGCTTGTTGATAGAGTAGTTCACTTGTTTTAGAGATGATTTAAATTCGGAGAAAAGGTTTTCGAAAAGGCTACGTATTACCTCAACTCAAACTTCGCCGATCGTGAATCTCACATAAAATTCCAATTTGTTATATAATCAATACAATATCATCGATTTTTCTTGAACACAAATTTGATCTTCAGCGCTACTTTAGTAGGAAAAGATATAGACTGTTCGAGGAGTGCAATTGATATTACCGATTTCTCCTTTCCAACTTTTGTTTGAAGTTTATATTCTTATGATTAAGGTTTTTTTTTGAAATCAGGTTCAAAGAAGCAAAAAGCGGAGTTTTCTGTGGGCCCCTGAAGCTTCTGGCGAGTGAAGTGTTCGAGCGGTGCAAAGAGGAAGGATTCAGATGTGACATGGCCACGGGCGAAGAGAGGAGGTAGCCACGAGTTATACCTTTGAAGAATAAAAATAAGGAATAAAAGAGGAGATCGCAACGAGTTAAACTTCTAAGAAATAAAAGTAATTATACTTTTCTATGTTATAGCGAGTTATATTTCTAAATCATGTAATTAGTTATGCTTCTGAAGTGAACAACAAGTAATGCTTATAAAGTATATGTTGAGTTCAAGTTCCAAATTAGATATATAACTAGTTATTTTTCTACAGTTCTTAACGGGTTATAATACTAAAGTAATTCTCAAGAACTTCTGGTTGCCTAAACGTTGTTGTGTTGTTTTGCCTGATAGATGAAACAAGGAGAAGTTCGAATTTCTATTTACGCAGCACCATTGAAGTTTCTTTTGAGAAAAAAAAAACAGTGTTTGAACTTTAACGCTCTTTTTAAAATGAAAGCAAAGTTAATTATGATATATCACCTTCAAAAGCCAGTGAGTGAGTCCGGGCGTGGCGTAATGGTAGTGTGTTCCACTATTGTGCGAAGAGTCCCAAGTTGGATTCCCACCCTGGACAGATCCACCCAAACCAAGAAGGGTTCATAAATTTTGGTTGTGCTCATACATGAATCTGATTCTTCCCAACTGCTGCTACTCATACTAGCAGTGGTCTAGCGGTCAGCCACTGGTTCTAACAGGATACGTCTGTCCCGCATACCGCGTACCCTGCCGCGAGGCGGGAACAAGCGCTAGGAAGGCCTAAAAAACAGTCCACGTCGAGTGGTTGAACCTAACCGACTCTCTCTCTCTCTCTGTCTCTCTCTCTCTCTCTCTCTCTCTCTCTCTCTCTCTCTCTCTCTCTCTCTCTCTCTCTCTTACCGGACCGCGCTCGCTAATTAACTGCCAAGGAAGAATATAGAATCATAAAATAAGGATTTGTTACAGATTCGCAGTGGACAACCTCCATCCCTCGCCTCACATTTCGTGTACGGTTGAGATGCTTTCGACGCAGATGAGAGTGGAGGTTGGCGAGTTTCCAGGGACTTCCCAGCAGTATAGGACATAACAGTAAACAAGCGCTCGATAGATGCGTCCACACTCTTCTTCATGGTTCATGATCGAATATTTGCTTCAAAATGTAAACAGAGAGAGAGAGAAAAAAGTAAGAAAGGAAAAGACATAAAAAGAAAGGAAGAGAAAGAGAGAGGAAGAGAAAGAGAGAGCAGGTTTGGAATTGATATCTCGATTGATTCCAAAACACATGTTTTTAAAAAAAAATTTTATTGTGGAAAAACCTTATTACTATGCAAAGAAAGATTTTAAAATACAACATGATTCTGATTTTACGAGAAAAAAGTTAGTATTTTGGTGAGCCGAAGAGAGCCTGGTTTCAGGTAGCAGTAATTGATGAGATCCAAATGTTGCGAGATGAACAGAGAGGATGGGCATGGACGAGGGCCCTCCTCGGAGTTGCAGCTGACGAGGTGATTCTTCTCGAATCGTATCTATAAGATTTTTGTGCTTGTGGTTTTCGCCCTCAGCATTCGGCTGTTCAAGAAGATCATTATCGAAAAAAAGACCATATTACAGGACCCAACTAGCAGGAAGAGAGGATGCCTAATGGCATCGTCTAAGTCCCGAAATATTATGCTTTAAACCAAGCTTCAAATGGTATACTGATGAGAAATCGATTCATGATAGCTAAGGATAAGGCTAAATCAATGAAATACTTGAGATCAAGAGGAAGAACTGGCTAACTCGAAACACACTGGCAACAGTGGCCATTCGTGACTCTACAGCCTTAAGAGCCTGTCACGGATGGAGCCGGATCATCCAGTCCAGAATCGAGCGCGACCTCGGGTGGCGGATAGAGGGACGCCTCCCTACGAAGAATTCGTGCTGGGAGGTAGCGGGAGAAATCCCGCCGTGGACCAAAACTGGGTAGTATAGCTCGTCAAAGGAGGACGATGCCGGACCGGCCTGGGCATGCCACCGGACAAAACATCAGCCGATACTCCGCTATACTTTTCAATGGCGAGTCGAGGCGCCAGTAAAATAACCTCTTGCCCTTCTCCGGTTAACGAATGGGTCTCGCCAAGAGGATCGCCGACTGCGGTGCGAGTGTAGACGGAGAAAATATCTTCGGACTCAAAAGGATCCTCACCACCAACCTATCCCGAAAGGACTCCCCCCCCCCGACAGGACCTATGGGCAAGACAACAACAACAACAAGAACTGGCTAACATCAACCCAAGAGAGTCTATCCTTTTTAAAGCTCGTTTCTTGAAAAAATATTTTCAGTCCCACTGTGTCCAGGGAGCAAATAAGAAAGAGAGAAAACAGAGAGAGAGAGAGAGAGAGATGAAAAAATAGTAATGGAAAAGATGGAAAAAAACCAGAGAGTGGACGGTGGAGTGAGAGAGAGAGTGAGAGAAAGAGAGAGAGAGAGAGGGAGAGAGATTGTGCTGACTTTGAGTTAAGCGCATCAAACACATATCTGAAAGACAATACTTTTTCTTCTGTGTCATGCCTTGTAGGATGTGTAGTTGAAAAACAAGCTTTTTGTTTAAATGATAAATTCTCGCTGAAAATGCTTCAAGAAAGCGAAAAGTTCGGACCCTTTTTGTTCTTCAACAGCGCATTCTTCGAGGCACGTCACAGAAAATAGTGTCGAGAGAGAAATTCGGAAAGCGAGCCACAGACCAGCGAAACCTGGGGAACGTCTCATGGTTTCTAATGGGGAGAATAGTGGTCAACGGCTCAAATACGTTATCAAGAGCTTCAAAACTATACAGAACGGTAAATAAGCAAATTAATATGGCGATTGAAATTTTTTTCTTCAGTATCCGGTGACTTCATTCAATGTGCAAATCAATTTTTGTCTTGTTTCAATTGTTTCTTGACTTGTCCTTTCCATGTTTCT
>OZ057408.1:12854649-13001344 GCA_964056735.1 Allodiplogaster pararmata | reverse complement strand
CATCAAAAACTTCTCACTGAGAGAGCAGAAAAAGTTTGGTGTGGTGTAGGGTGAGAAAAAAACCTTTGGTGTCAGGTGAGAAAAAATGCCGTGGTGAATTTCACGAAAAAATTGGTGGACTTTTAATTTGGTGGAAAAAACCATACAGGTTGGTGTCAGGTGAGAAAAAAATGCCGTGGTAAATTTCACAACAAAAAAAATTTGGGGGACGTTAGTGTTTTATTTGGTGGACGTTACTATTTTATTGGTGGACGTTACTATTTTATTTGGTGGACGTTACTATTTTATTTGGTGGACGTTACTATTTTATTTGGTGGACGTTGCTATTTTATTTGGTGGACGTTACTATTTTATTTGGTGACACTTCTATTTAAATGGTGGACCAATAATTCATGCCCCTAAATAATAATAAAAATAAATTAATAAAATAAATTTTATAATAATAAAAAAAATAAATTTTTTATTATTTTTTATCTCTTCCACTTGTTTTCTTTTCTCTCTCTCTCTTGTTATTTGGTGGACGTTACTATTTTATTTGGTGGACGTTACTATTTTATTTGGTGGACGTTGCTATTTTATTTGGTGGACGTTACTATTTTATTTGGTGACACTTCTATTTAAATGGTGGACCAATAATTCATGCCCCTAAATAATAATAAAAAAATAAATTAATAAAATAAATTTTATAATAATAAAAAAAATAAATTTTTTATTATTTTTTATTTGGTGGACGTTACTATTTTATTTGGTGGACGTTGCTATTTTATTTGGTGGACGTTACTATTTTATTTGGTGACACTTCTATTTAAATGGTGGACCAATAATTCATGCCCCTAAATAAGTGGTCGAATTCGCGGATCGTCAAACACAGCACCATACCCAAACTAAATAAGGTGTCGAACTCGGATCGTCAAACACAGCTCCATACCCGAACTAAATAAGGGTTCGAACTCGGATCGTCAAACACAGCACCATACCCGAACTAAATAAGGGGTCGAACTCGGATCGTCAAACACAGCACCATACCCGAACTAAATAAGGGGTCCAACTCGGATCGTCAAACACAGCACCATACCCGAACTAAATAAGGGGTCCAACTCGGATCGTCAAACACAGCACCATTCCCGAACTAAATAAGGGGTCAAATTCGGATCGTCAAACACAGCACCATACCCGAACTAAATAAGGGGTCGAACTTGGATCGTCAAATACAGCACCATACCCGAACTAAATAAGGGGTCGAACTCGGATCGTCAAACACAGCACCATACCCGAACTAGATAAGGGGTCGAACTCGGATCGTCAAACACAGCACCATACCCGAACTAGATAAGGGGTCGAACTCGGATCGTCAAATACAGCACCATACCCGAACTAAATAAGGGGTCGAACTCGGATCGTCAAACACAGCACCATACCCGAACTAGATAAGGGGTCGAACTCGGATCGTCAAACACAGCACCATACCCGAACTAAATAAGGGGTTGAACTTGGATCTTTGTCAAACACAGCACCATATTTGTCCGGTGGCATGTTCAGCCCGGACCGGCCTGGGCATGCCACCGGACAAAACATCAGCCGATACTCCGCTATACTTTCAATGGCGAGTCGAGGCGCCAGTGAAATAACCTCTTGCCCTTCTCCGGTTAACGAATGGGTCTCGCCAAGAGGATCGCCGACTGTGGTGCGAGTGTTGACGGAGAAAATCTCTCCGGACTCAAAAGGATCCTCACCAACCTATCCCAAAAGGACTCCTCTCGACAGGACATATGGGCAAAACAACAACAACAACAACAACAACAACAACTCGGATCTTCAAACACAGTACCATACCCTAACTAAATAAGGGCTAATTAAGTTAATAAGTTTTGTTTCGCTTCAAAGCTATCCCTATGACATTTGTTTTGGAAGCAGTTCACTCCAGGTTCGTCCAGCAGACTGCATCGTGTGCTTCTCCAAGCGCACGATCTTCATGATCACAAAGCGACTCGAGCTGCTTGGCGTGCGTCCTGCGGTGATCTACGGGGATCTGCCGCCAGGGACGAAGCTTGCCCAGGCAGCCAAGTACAACGATCCAGCCGATCTGACGAATGTCCTCGTCAGTCTTTCCTTGTAACTTTTTTCTTGCCTAGTGGCAGTGACGCACCAGGCTGTTTCTTGGGTATAACGACACTTCGCACCATAACAACTCACACCCTAAATTTTACAATCGAACTATTTCCATGTTTTTCCATTAGGATCAGGTAAAGATTACGCTAGCAAGGCCGTACGGATTAGTAAGAGACCGTATACAACGACCAGCCATAAAATTAAAGCTTTGGCGTGAAATTTTAAGAAATTTGGGTTGTCGCGGTGCGAAATTTAGTGATGCGAAAAGTCATGGTCGAACCGTTTCTCCCAACCCATAGTGAAAGCGTGTATATCAAGGTGACTATTTGTGAGGGATCGGCAGGCTTTCGAGAGAGCGTGTTATGTGAAAGAGAGGATGCAGATGATCAGAGCATTTGTATCAATAGCTTTATTGGATAGCGCATAGATTTTACACGCACTTTGGGTTAGAGTACCACACTAGTACGCACTCTCCTCATTTGATCAACAGAAGTAAGAAAAGTGTCTTTGGATTGCATTGGTTGCTCGCTGAGAAAGAACATCGCAAAAACCTGGGTTCGGCTCCTGACATTCATTGGTTTTGGATCAGCTCCAATGAGCGCTTCGTTCCTGTCTTCAAAGTTTTGTTTTTGTTCGTGCTCAGTCCCGCCTCACGGCAGGGTACACACTCGCCTTATTTGATGTGCAAGAACAACCTCAAAAAGTTTCAGGCTTGCTCAAAAAAAATCGGAAATTTTTCGACTTTTATCGGAAAATGTCGAAAAAACCGGAAAAATCAAACAGTAAAACCGAAAAAAAAAAGAAAGCGGAGAAATGTTCAACCCTGGTACCAGTTTGGTCTACTTGTTTTTTATATTTTATAACGAGTCGAGTTGTAACTAGGCTCTATTACCACCCGCAGAAAAAAGCATGCAGATCGAAATAATTTATCATTAGGAAACGGCAGGCTTTGCAGTGAGACCAAGATTGTGCGTTGAAAAATAGGGGATACCATCATCTGGTTTTCTTCATGTACCATGACATCTAGAAGAAAGAATTCGAACTCGAAGTTGAACCTGGAAGCACAGAACCATCCTCCGGTGCTTTTGATTGCAGGTGGCGACGGATGCAATAGGAATGGGCCTCAACCTCAACATCAAGCGAGTCATCTTCTCAAGTATGGTGCGGAAGGGTGGCCAGCTAATCCCCAATTATGCCGCACTTCAAATTGCTGGGAGAGCCGGCAGGTTGGGGCATGCACACACAAATCTACTTGTTTGATGCACACATTAAACAAGTACATGAAATCATCGGAAGGTACCAGGAAGGAACAAACAAAATAACTTCGACCTCTTCTTCAAACCTTCATTCTCTTTCTTTTATCTCTTTCTTTTATCTCTCTCTTTTTTCTCTCTCTTTTCTCTATTGTTTTTTTCGACGCAGGTCTCAATTTTTTCCGGTAAGAGTTTTTTGCCGGTCTTTTTCTCTCTTTTCTCTTTTAATTTTAGTGAGAGTCCTAGATAAAACAGATCCT
Source organism: Allodiplogaster pararmata (assembly GCA_964056735.1). Lineage (NCBI taxonomy): Eukaryota > Metazoa > Nematoda > Chromadorea > Rhabditida > Diplogasteridae > Allodiplogaster > Allodiplogaster pararmata. Next base: position 12,997,722 of record OZ057408.1, on the reverse strand, counting down.
CATTCTTGTTTCAATTTTATTCTCAAATTTACCCATGTCTGGTCCTTTTCTCTCTTTTGATTTCTCTCTCCCTCACTGTTTCTACTATTGTGTCTCTTTATCTTTCTCTCTCATCATTCTCTTCATTTACATAAGTCTCTAGCTCTGAGGGTAAAAGTTAGAAAAATATATTGGTTAGCGACATCGTATGATCTCTTCTAATAGCCAGCTAAGCGCTCCGCAACTTGTCACATCTCATGTAATCTACTGTTGGCAGATATGGTTCCGAGCACGATGAAGGAATAGTGACAACACTCAAGCACGAAGACTTGGGCGTCCTTAAAGACATTTTGGCTCAGCCAGTCCGTTTCATTGTGGAGATTTGCTTGAGATGAGCTTGAGTGACAACTGTTATCAATAGAATTTAGGCTTTTTGCAGGCCATTCTCTTTCCTATCGTCATAATTCATTCTTTGGTCACCATTACCGATCTGGTACTCAAACACTGTTTTAGATCTGACCAGAAAAATGTTTTTATCGAAGTTTCGGTATCGGCTCAGCCTGAGCTAACGCTAAAAAGGGCGTACGGCTCAATTACGAATGGCTTAGTGTCAATCAAGCTTTTTTTTTGGGATATGAAACATTCATAAATGACTGTTCAGAATATTATTATAACTGAATAAAAAGTATGAAAGTTATTCAGGTAAAACCAATTGACTCTGTCGGAATCGCGCCGACTTACGAGCAGATTGAGACGTTCTCTTTTCATCTGCCACAAGTTAGAGGGAGAGGGGGAGTCGGAAGTGGAATTATCGATTATTTTATATTGCATCCGAAAATAATGCATTGATCCGTTGACAGCGTTTCTATCAAAGACTATTAAAGTCCACCAAGGGCGAATTGATCTCTTTAAAGTATTCATTTATTGATCGTATGAATTTGAAGGCCTCCTTTGTTCGACTACTGGACATCTTCGTGTCGGTCTGCTCCATCTCGGACCACTTCTTCATTTGCACCATGAATACAATGAAGCAGTTGGCAATGCTCATCGATCACATCCCTCTGCCTTTGAAGGTATACTAGTTTTTTCCCGCGAGTGCCTATCTTTATATCTGCTACTAGCAAAAGCTTTATGATGTTTCCGAAAAGGATACAAAAGCCCACCCAAAGGAAAAGGTTTGCCTGAGCTGGGATCTGCGAGGGGTATTAGAATATGTTTCATGGAGAGAAACTAGCGTTTAACGGAGTTTTATGTCCGAGAAAAAAGAGATCTGTAGAAGTTCGAAACAGAGGCACACTTTTACAGACGTTAGGACTGACTTTTCAACCCCTGTCTGCTAGTCCATAACTCATCATCTCTCATTATGTCTCTCATCATCTTTCAATGTTCCACCCGTACTCCTCAAGGATGTCTCTCAGCATCTCATAGTCATCCTCCCACCATCTTATATTTAGTTCATTTTTTAAAAGTTTTCTTCTAAGAGTCATACTCACGCCATATGCAATCAATTCTCTGGTTGTTTTTTTAAAGATGCTTTTCCTTGTTATCTCGTCCTCATTGTTGGTATTACCATTATCTAAATGTATTCTGTTATTTTCTATTTCCACTTTAGTTCTCAAAAGGAAGTCCATGCAGGATAGATCGGTAAATCGCAAAAAAAAAGTTTTGTAAAAAAAAACTTTTCTTCAAAATTATCATCAGCCTGTATTCATAATTTCGTATAAGAAAAATGATGATAATTTCAGGTACGACATACATTGTGCATCTCACCAATGAATGTTGATGCAAAGCTGACTGAATCAGCTTTCATAAAGATGGCGAGGAGGTGAATTCATTCATAATAGGCCCAGTTTTCCCTTCTAGACATTCATAATAGGGCCAGTTTTCCCATTCTAGACATTCATAATAGGGCCAGTTTTCTCTTCTAGACATTCATAATAGGGCCAGTTTTCCCTTCTAGACATTCATAATTGGCCCAGTTTTCCCTTCTAGACATTCATAATAGGCCCAGTTTTCCCTTCTAGACAGAGTAAAAGTTGAGTTGAGTTTTTTTGTTATGTTCACGTTTGTTTTTCAGATTTGAAGACAGAGTGAAAGCGAGATATGTGATGGGTATAGAGAGTTTCATCTAAGAGATCAGTGTTTTAACAGTTATAAGCCAAGTTGTTGTTGAGATAAGTTAATATTGTGGTTATAGGTAGAGTTTGCAGTTTAGAGAACACAAGATAAGAAAAGATCAATATTCAGGTTTTCATCGGGTCAGTCGCTCACGGCCGAGTGGCTGTTCGACCTCTTGAGTTGGCCCCCGCAACCGGCGAATTCTCTGGGTGACCTCGCGATGCTGGAAATGGTGAGAAAAGCTCATCGTAGTGATACGGGCTGGAAGAAATGGTTCACCAAAGCTTGTTCTCTCACATTCTTGGCTCTTTCAACTTCCCTCACCATTCTCATTCTCTCCTTTCCCACATCTTTCGCGTTTTATGCTTTCTAAAGGACTCATTATTCCCATAATTTTTTTAAAACAGGACTTTTGATTATTTATCTAATAAACAAAATCATTTCTCAGTATTCCTGTAAATTTACATGTGCAGTTTTATTAAAGGTATTTGAGAGATTTAAGGTGTCTGAAAGCGCGATGTGTTTCAACTTTTTCTAAAAAAGTTTTTTAATTCATAAAAAAGACACAAGGTAGCTGTCTCAATGGCTCAGTTATTTTTTTTTAATTTTCGAAAACATCTTTTATACTTATTGGGTTTTGCCTTTTTCATTCGAAATCTAGCAGTTCTTGCTGCAGAAGTACGACATACTTGATGAGTATCTGTGGCTGAGTCTTCGCTTCCCGGATATGCTGCCAGATGAAGAGATTGTCAGGTCAGCAGCATCGGCCCTTAATGAGATAGTAATTTTTAATCCGAAAAAAGATCTTTTTGGGTCTTTTCCGTCAAACTTAGCACCGTATATCGGTTAAGCCTCGGCGACCCACCTGTGTCTCACCATTAGTCTTTCAAGAGTAGGTATAAAACACTGTTTTTGAGGGAACGGCGTTACAGTGAAGAAAAAACAACTGAAATACATAATTGAAGAAACAAAAACATTCACGATTCACATGTTAGAGAAGATTCGATAAAAAACTAAGAGGTCTAACAAAATGAATATTGCTGAGCATAAATATTTGTATAATGCACAGGTAGGACATGAAGCATCAGAGTATCAAAAAGTCAATAACTCAGTTCAATCGTTCGATTGCTTGTATTGAAGAGAAGCTTCCCGGCAGATTGACGTCCTCATCAGAGAGGGCATGGACAACATTCTAAATCTCATCACATTCATGCACGACGGCAAACAGGCAAGACAGACGCACAGCTTTGTCTTCTGTAGTCTTTGTTGTACAACAAGCACTCAGAACTTCTATCATCATTCTTCCATTTTAATTGGCTCTGAACGGTTGCCTTATGAAGGCTCTCTTTTCTTTTGTGTTTCTCTCTAGCCATTCTCTAGACCTGCTGCGTGTGTGTTTCATCCACACTAGTGAAAAAAGCGATAATGTGTGTTTTCTTGAGAAAAGCTCATAATAATCTTCCTCGTCTTTGTTCTCGCATTGGCAGGGTAAGCGCTACTTTGAGATGCGGAACAGACCTTTCCTGGTAAAACCAGCGGTTGCGCGCTCGGTCACTGCTAGTGCAGCAGTTGAGAGAGGCAAATTCCTGCTAGAACTACAAACATTCATTGAACTCCTTTGTTCGGGTAGATCTTTTTTCGGACGAGAATCGAACTTGGAACCCTTCGCACAGTTTTTTGGGTGCTTCAAAAAGCTGATGATGAAGAAAAAGACTATAAATGTTGGAATATAAAAGTACGCGTTCATTATACAAAAATTGTGTTTTCGCTATCCAGGGCTCAATCAACAAGACGAAACAACAGAAAACACGCACGGCAAGGGAAGAAGCGGAATTAGAGAAAAAGAGTGGTGAAGAATTTTTTGGAGGAAGCAAAAGGAAAGGAATCAAGAGGTAGGCTACTCTACATCAATTTCTGACGCTCTCAAAGCTCCTAACTGGCGGAAGTAAGATATATTCAGTGAAAGAATCATAATTTCCGAATTTGAAATCCTCTTTTTTGCATAACCTTTATTATTTTCTTCGTATTGCTCAATTTCTTCTGTGATCTGGGTACGCGCTTCAATGATATGAGTCACATGTCTAACATGGTAGAACCAGGAGTCATGGCTAGGATGTGTAGCAAAAAAAATAATATATCTTTCATCCTACCCCATCCCCTGGTTTAGGTAGCTTTTTCTCGGCTGAGTAGTCAAAGATGCGACCCATTGCACAACAGTCAGACACGATATCACCATGCAGCAACGAAAAAATTTCTTGAAGATTCAATGTTTAATACTATCGTTTTTTTCTCAATAATTTTTCAATGTCAATGTCTTCAACAAAGGTGTTCACCGAGAAGTTTGCTGCTTTAATAGAACTCTAACCAAGTTATTCTTTAGACTTAATAATCCAATGACTTACTAAATTATTATTATTTCATCTTTTTTGTCACAGAAGAATATTGTGAAGATCATGATTGAGGTCTATTCTGGAAGACGTCATATCGCGTGGAGTGCTTTCCTCAGAAGAAGTCGATCAGCTTCGGAAGGAGATTGAAGATGCCAAGAAGTGATTGAAGAACATAATAAGCGATCATCAGATTTTGAACAGATGAAGAATATATTGATTGATTCGAGAACTGTGAAAAGGATGTGTAGCAAAGAATTACCAGAAATTTGATCAACTTTACTGTTATAAACTCAAAATATTTGTTATACTGCTCCTTATTCTCGCATTCGTCGTGGCTGAGAGCGGTCGACTCTTTTCTCGCTCTTGATTTCTATCGCCAAGAATGGAGGACTCCGGTCTCTAGCAGGAATTGGGCACCTTGAGGCCGTAATGTCCAAACCATGATCGACACTCCAGCTTATACTCAACGTTCTCAATCTTACTGTACTGTACTGTACGGAGAACCAGATGAAGCCGTTCGGAACGGTGCTTCATGTCACATGACATCCAAAATAAAGCGCTTGAATTGAATTGAAATGATCTACTCCTTAAAGTTCATTTTCTACTCGTCTCTAACTCGATTCAAACAAAGTCTCCTAAGAAGTTTAGAATTTGAAGTCTACTTAAAGAAAATTGAAAATTTAAACAGTTCTTAATCGGGTGAGGTACATTAATCTTCGGGACGACTAATGGAATTTTTTTCTCAAACTCGTAATAACTTTTCTTTTTTTTCTAGCGATTGTCCCTCCGAGTTGTTCTGTATGCCTGCCTCATGCAGACTGCCTTAGGCATACAAACTGCGCCTACACTGTCAAAGCTTTTCTTTTTTATTCTCAAGTTTTCTTTTAGGTTCTTATATAAGATTATATCATTACACCGTTACTGTCATTTTTTGCGCTGAAGTTCATAACCGATCTACTTTTATAAAGAGCATTTGGAGACGTGAGTATCTTACAAAACGCTCGAAGGAGCTTATAATGTTATTCCGTCTAAAATTTATTTTTAAAGAAGCCGTGGAAGTGGTATGTATATCGTTATTTGTTATCCGACTATATAGTCATAATTCAAAGTTTATCGTTTTTTCGGTTTCTATAATCCCTTAATTTGCATTAATTTTTTTGCATTCTCAAAAACGTTTTTAAAAAAAGTATAAATCAAGAGAGATTTTGTTTTAAAAATTTACACATGAAAAAGTAGGATGTTTCTTATAATCTCGGGTCTCATCTTATATAAAGGAATGAATTCTTAAGAGTATCCTAATACTATCAGGAAAGACTCAGTTTCGCGAGCCTTTTTTCCAGTAACAGCTAAACTTTTTAAAATGAAGACCTTGAAACATCGAATCCTTAAAACTCACAATCAGGTATAGATCACTCAGGATGGAAGCGATGATAGCTGGTGACTCGTCGAAGGCAGATGCTTCGACGACAGATGTGTCAAATGCAGGTGCTGACATCTCAGTCATCAATGCAGAGCTGTCAGATGCCGCTGAGCAGCCAATCTCTTATAATGAGCTGTCTACAACCTCATCACTTCAGACAGTCATACCGACTACGATTGATTTGTCGGAACGGGTTTCACCGGCCACAAACAATGACATCGGAAAGAATGAAATAGCCGGAAAAGATGACTGTTTGCTCGAGAAAACGACGAATCCAGATCATGGTGGGTATATGAAGAATGAATTTATCATGGAATAAAGGCTTCTGATACAAAATTCCATTTGTTCTACCAGAAGCTTTGAATGTGACTCTTCATTCATCCCAACTAAGTCCGGGGGCCGTATTCAAAGATCTAAGATGAACTCAGGGGTAAATTTTACCCTAGTATATTGTAGACCTAAGTTCAACTCAGTTCTGTATTCAGAGACAAGACGGCTGAGAGCGTCTCAGCTTTCCTACTAAACTGTGATATAAAGTTTACCCTAAAGTCTACTCTCTGAATTCCATTTTGGCAAAACTACAATTTAGTATATAGTGTACCATAAATTTTTGTCTCCGAATACGACCTAATTTCGTGCTATAGGATTCCCTAAACATGAAGTCCAATTAGTCTTTAGTTTGAAATTTACCCAATGTATATCCACGCAAACCGATGGCTTACGAGTTTTCGGTAATGCTTGCATGTTTCTTATGTTACCTCCTAGCAGTGAAATAGAATGAAGAGTCTAGTTCTACTAGTTCAGAAATGTGGGTTGAACCAGGGAGAGCGCGCAGAGTGATTGGTCGAGATTAAGAGCAGAAGATAATTTTTTTTATATCAGCAAAGTTTTCTTCTAAAAAAGGAAACTCGTCATGAATGAACAATAAACTGCAGTCATCATCTTACAAGTCGATAGAGCCTTTGATTCGTTGCACAAGTTAGCAGTTTGTTCGTGGCAGTTTAGTGGTTACACACTAATTCTCGATAAAAGAGATATAGAAAGGGATAGCTGGGTTCGTTCCTATACTAACAATAGCTTTTTTGCATCGAAAAAATTAACAGTGCTTTCACAAAGCCTATAAGATATTTTATTTTCCCTATAGTGAGATATGAATAGCGTCATTTTTGTCAGCGGAATCTCGTGAGAGCTCATCCGAGAAAGATTATCTCCCAGAAACGAAAAAGCGGCGGAAATATGAGCAGAGCGTGTCTGCTCTTCTCAGCAGGGTCAGTGTCATCCGCAATCAGAAAGCTTCAAAACCAAAAGTCATAAAATGGGTCTTTTTGTTTAAATACAAATTAATTTTTATGAGGCTTTAAAGTTAGGAAGCATGTGGGTAATGTAAAGATATTTTTATTCAGAAAATAGGTGTCGAATTGCTTCGCAAGCCAATGTTCTGAAAAAAAGAAAAAACTTCACATACGATGATAAGTGTAAAACCGTTGAGGACAAAGTAATTGAATTCTGAGCGAGAAAAAAGGCTTGGTTATTTGAGTTTGTTTAAAGTAAACCAGATCTTTATAAGAGAATCGTATTCATAGCTTAAAACATATATAGAAAAAACTCGGAGAGAGTTTATGACTACTCTGTTCTATTTCATAAGGTCCTAAATACTCTTCTTTTGACTTTCAATAGCTGCAGTTGTTTCGAACATCGCAAGGGGATGATATTGAGTTCAGCTTTGATGGCGATCGTGAAAAAGAAGAAAAGTTATCGTTACAATCAACTCTGAAGAACACAAGGAAGGAACTGATCAAAAAGGAGGGACATAACAAGACGGCCGCTGGGAAGGAAGGGGATTAAAAAAAATGATGAATCGATTCAAGTTCTGCTTATTCCGGAAAACATCGATTGTCTCTATTGCAGCTTCTAACAGAGCGCAACAGCGACGTTCCGCTAAGCGGCGAGAGAAGTCATGGGACGAGTGAGACAGAAAAACTAAAAGAGGAGAAGCTGACCCCGGTAGATGAATCGGTAAAGCAGTCCATTCCGGTTGATATGAGCAAACTGAACAGGAAGGAGCGAAGAGCATTGGTGAGTTTTAAAATAACTCTTCCGTGAGTTTCACAATTCGTATCTTCAATTTCTTGGGATATGATCTGTTTCATATGTTTTTTTCTTATTTTTTTGATGTATACATACATAGGTCTCGCAAAAAGGTATATCATTACTTGAATTTAATTTAAGTTTGTTGTGCCTTATTCATATAGGTTGTTATTTACTGTATGTCCGGAGTAAATTTGTTGTTTACATGCCTTTCGACAAGTTTTTTTCTGTGTGCGAAGGCTAAAAATTCCGTAGCACTAGTGTCGCTGATAAAGGTCGCGTTTTGTTATAAAGAGTTGAAGTTATGAAATTGACAAAAAACGCCATTGGTTTTTTCTTCTGTTTTGAATTTATTTCGTATTTGTGGAGTGCAATTTCACCTCTTTTTTCAGATGAAAGCTCAAGGTCTCTTCGATGGTCACACGGACGCTATCGAGAAACCAAGCAAGCAAGTAGACGAGCAACTTTCGAATAGCGCAAGTCGGGTTGAGAATGAACAAACTGGATTTGCTCGAAGCTCTAGAGCAGTGAGACTGGAGAAGCCTCAGCGTCAGTAACGCATTTTTTTTCATTTTCCAGTTTAACCAATTTACTGAAATGAACTATTTTTTACCGATTGACCGGAATGGACTGGTCTTTTACCGATTTACCGAAATGGAATACTTGTCGACTCTACCCGGACAGAACCAACGAAAGTTAAGAAACCGGCGAACGTTAACTATTGTGGTTACTCCATAATTGACTCAGTTTTGGTTGGATAATTCTTCACCTATTTTCTGTAATGTTTAAAGCTTCAACACGAAATGCAAGAACGCGTTTGAAAGAAATTTTTTTTCTCAAAATTCTTGGTTTCAAAAAATTCAATTAAAAAATGTTTTTCTCGTTTATTTTCAACTATTACGAATTCTGAAATCGATTCAAAGCAATTTTGCTCGAAAAAGTCGCAAAGTTTGAACCTGAACTGATTTGACGTTCTTAGTGGATTGTTGAAACTTCATAGTCAGAACTAGCTACATACATATGTACATATGTAGCTGGCTTGCTTAAAATCGTGGTTTATTTTCTTCTTTTTTTAGCTGCCTCATATTCTATCACTCTGACAGAAAAGCTAATCTGCTCCACTTGCAAAACCTATGTTAACTCTTACGCGTTCAATCAAGTTAGAGCTCAAAGTTTTTTTAAGGGACTGACAGAACAAATTCTGAGGAACTGACTCTGACGTTTCAACAATCAACCAAGAACTTTAAAAGAAGTTTAGGCTTAGGCTTCGCGAGTTTTTACACGCCAAACTCACTTCTGAGCTCGTTTATTCTTTAATATTCAGAAACAACTAGAAAAAAGTTTTCAATTTTTTAAATTTAAATTTTTTCACCAATTTTTTTTGAAAAGAAGTAATTTGTTTCTATCAAGCTAATTTCTTTTGTTCAAGCTTAAAACATTAGAAAAAATCGAAAAATAATTATTCAACCAAAACTTGGTCATTTATGGACCACAATAGTCAGCTTTCGCCGAAAAACCGAGGTAGGGATTACGCGAATCGGAATCTCCATTAATTTACAAAAGCAGGGACTGTGGGAGAAGCCACTGCTTCTACCAAATTCGGTCTGAACCTAATCTAACGAAAGTTCGCACTTTGCCACACGGCCAAAATGAGCGTGAATGAGATCATAATTCATCTGATATGGTTCACTCAATAGTGCTCTCGCCGCTTTTGAAAAGCCCTTGTTGTGGTTGTTGTTGCCGGCAAGCATCCCGCATCGAAAACTTGGTTATGAACACTCTTTTGAAAAGCCCTATTTCATTCCGTTTGCGGTGCTACAACGATGTCCGCCTTCACGCGGTGCAGCACGACAGTCTACAGACTGCAAAGGACATCAACAACCTTCTCCGGAAGCATCACGCTCCGAAGAAACTACAAGAGAGCCTCTCTGTCTCTCTCTCTCTCTCATCTCTTCACTACACCTCCGTCTTCGTTCTTTTTTCGCCTGAGGGACAGTCCGATCCGGCTGGCCTGTCCCAACTACTTCTCCTATTGGCCGGAGACATCGAGAGTAACCCAGGACCAAGGATGTGGCTGTGCACTACATGCAAGAGAAAGGCGAATACTAACTGCATCCAGTGCTCCCACTGCTCAGAGTGGGTCCACACTAAATCGACATGCAGTGGCCTCTCCTCACTCAAAGAATACATCCAAGTCGAATACCGCTGCCCGTCATGCATAACATCAACAACTCCGCTGACGACCACGAACACCAGGCAAACTCTCTCCTCTGACCCCACGTCCAACAGCAGGAACCTCAAGATTTTGCAATACAACTGCAATGGCTTCTCTGGCAAAACGACGGAACTCCATGAACTCGTCACTCGTCTGAAAGTCGATCTATTTCTCATCCAAGAAACTAAGCTAACGAACCGTTCCAAATGTCCACAAATTCCTGGATACACTATCGTAAGAAAAGATCGTGAGAAGAACTCCGGAGGCGGTCTTATTACCGGAATCAGCGAATCGCTGTCCTACACTGTAATGCCCTCTCCGACCGACACACATTTGGAATCTCTCACCGTCCGCATATTCGATGCCGATGGGAAGTCGCTCGATGTTACCAACATATACATACCACCGACGAGCTCTTGCACCACTGGTTACACGCCCGACCTCACTCCGTTCTTACACAATCGCGAGAAATCCATCATACTCGGTGATCTTAACGCTCATGATGCCGCATGGTTCTCCAAATCTTCAGACAGCAGAGGCTCTCACATCGCAGAAACGATCGATGCTTCAGAACACGCCGCAGTAAACCGTGACACGCCTACCAGAGTACCAGTCAACGGAAGACCATCTTCTCCAGACATCTCCATTTGTTCGCTGGACTTACTTTCTCAAATCTCATAGAAAACAATACCATCTGGAAGCCACGACCATCTACCCATCGTAATCGTTCTTGAGGGTTCCAACTACATCCGCACGCATAGGAAAGTCTCCTTCACCAACTTCGGAAAAGCGAACTGGAAAATCTTTGAACAGCTCGTCGAAGAAAAGTTATCCACGACACCTCTTCCCGACCTCCCCGCCGCCCAAGCTGAGCCCTTCTTCCGGAAGATCCTGTTATCTGCAGCCGCCAGCTCAATCCCACGCGGTCGCATCAAGAAGAGAAACGTTGCCTTAACACCAGAAATCCGAGATTGGATGACGTTGTTGTTGTTGCCGGATGTAGCCGGCTTCGAAGAACGTCTGTGTACTTCGTTTCTTGTTCTTCTTCTTCTTTTTTTTTTTTTTCTTATATCTTCAAGAACGCTGCGACATCCAGCGGCTTGGTCCAGAGGTCGATTGGAGACAGCGCGGTCGGGTGGCATGGGCAGTTGAAGAGATGCGCAACGTCGTGAGGTCCGGAAGAGCAATCGGGACACACGTCGGGGATGGATTCGTCAATGCGGTGGAGGTAGTTGTTGATGAATCTGCTGAATCCCGAGCGGAGCTGGCTGAGCGTGCATCTAGTCTTGCGGGGTAACTCCTTCTCTTCTTCCTGGATAAGGGGCGGAGGTCTGCCTCCCAGGATGACGGCACCCTTCAACGATTGGAGTTCGTTCGAGACCATCATCGAGTGTACGGTGTTTGCGACTGATTTCCCATTGTTCGGATCCTTTGACATCTGTTTCGCGGCTTCGACAGTCTTCTTGCAGCTCAACACGAGGTTGTTCTTCATTGCGCGAGGGGGCGCCGGGCAGTCGAGGAGGCCGTGGTGGATGTGTTCTGGGTCCAACGATCTCGCGAGGTACTGCGCGGCGAGCATGTTCAGATGGGATTTGGTGCGCATGACCTTTGATTCGCGATGAATATGGTCAGTGTCGGCCATTTGATGATTCCCTGTCACGACGCGGAGTCCGGAGTTCTGAGAACGTTGGATTTTGGCGTGAGCGGAGTCCGAGAGGAAGGTGGACCAGGCGGGTGCGGCGTAGTTGCAGATCGCTTGCGAGATGGCTTTGAACGTGAGGCGGAGGGTTTCTTTTTGGTTGCCCCAGGTGCTTCCGGCTAAGGCTTTCAGTACGTTATTGCGCTGCGACATCCGTCTCGCGATGTCTTTGGCATGATGGCTGAATGTGAACATCGAGTCGTACGTGACGCCGAGTAGCTTGGCCTGGTTGACGGTGGGGACGGGTGATCCGCAGATTGATATGTCCAGAGTAGACTTGAATTCACGACTGAACGGGGTGAAAAGCATGAGCTGGCTCTTGGTCGGGGAAATGATGAGTGACCGTTCTTTGAGGAAGGTTTCAATTTTCGTGATGGCCCTGCGTAGATTTTCGGAGGCGACGTTGATGTCGGGATCTGACGCCCAGATCGTGATGTCATCAGCATACGAGATGACGTTCGTGTGGGCATCGTCTGTGGGAAGATCGCGGAGGTAAAGGTTGAAAAGCGTGGGCGAGAGGGCGCTGCCTTGTGGGACTCCGTTTCTGAAGAGTCTGGAACTTGATACCGAGTCGCGGAAGCTTGTGCGTCCTGTTCTTCCTCTAAGGTAAGAGGCGAGCCATTTTTTAATGTAGTTCGGCGCGGTTGTTGTCTCAATGAGGTCGATGAGCTTGACGATGTCGATACTTTCGAATGCCTTGGACATATCAATTGCCATGAGGACCGTTCGACTAGCGGGACGTTTCTGGTTAAAACCGTCTGCGATGCTCTTCGAGAGAGTTACGAGGGCCGAGGTTGTAGAGCGTCTTGCCGTGAAGCCATGTTGGTGGTCTGCCGGGGGAATGTGCCTCTGTAGGGAGCCGAGTAATAGCCGTTCAATCACTTTGGCGACGGGCGAGAGTAGAGATATCGGACGGTAGCTGGAGCCTTCGGATGCTGGTTTGCCTGCTTTCAGGAGGGGTAGTATGATCGACGATTTCCATATCATGGGGATCCTGCCTGTGCGTAGGGAGCTGTTGATCAGGGAAGTCAGGGCGCTGATTCCTTTCGGACCTAAATGATGGAGAATTATAGGAGCGATGCCATCTGGACCAAGCGCGGTGGACTTCTTCGTGGATCTGATGGCGGCTGCTACGTCTGTGGTAGTGAAGTCCTCGAAGTCATCTGCGGACAGGCGGTGTATTTTCCTCATAGTCTTCCTGTTTTCCTTTGAAGTTGTATACTGGACTGGACAAGTGTAGGCTTTGTTGAAGCGGTTCGCGATATCGGAGGCGGTCGTGATCGTCTCATTTCTGAAGGATATGGCGCAGTTCGGCGGTGGTCTTCCTTTGTTGTTGAGGATTTTGATGGTCTTCCAGAGCTTGTTGACATCTTTCTTTGGATCGAAGGACTCCATCAGTGCGCGCCAGATATCCCGTTTGTTTTTGTCGGTAGCTCTCCTTATGTTCGTGTTGAGATCGTTCAAAAGGTCGCTTGTCGGATTCGATTCTCTGAGTGTGTCGCGATGATGCATCCATTCTCGTATCTCTGTCGTTAGGGCGACTTCTCTCTTCTTGATCCGGCCGCGTGGGATTGTTTTTGCTGCAGCTGATACGAGTATTCTTCGGAAGAGAGGTTCTGCTTGAACGGCTGGTAGATTGGGAAGAGGATTTTTTGACAGGCTTTCTTCGACGTGTTGCTGGAACGCTTCCCAGTCCGCTTTCCGGTAATTTGTGAAAGTTGCGTCTCTGTGAGTGTGGTTGAAATTGCTGCCTTCTAGTTCGATGATTATCGGAAGATGATCGGAGCTGCCTTCAGTGATAGTTTTCCATGACGCTTTTTGAAGGAGATCCTGAGAGCAGATGGAAATGTCTGGCGAGGAAGGGCGACCGTTTGAGGGAACTCGTGTGGGCATGTCGCGGTTGAGAGTGGCGTGTTCCGAGTCGTCAATAGCACTGGAGATGACGTTTCCTCTGTTGTCTGTCGAGTGAGAGTACCAGCTGGAGTCGTGGGCGTTAAGGTCGCCTAGTATGATGGAATTCTCGCGGTTGCGTAGAAGGGGGGATAGATCCGGTTGGTAGCCTGTGTTGCAGGAGGTCATCGGAGGAATGTTGACATTAGTGATGTCCAGAGAGAGGCCGTTGTTGTCCGAGATGCGAACAGTCAGTGATTCCAGGTGAGGATCTGTGGTAGACGGGACGACGGAGTAGATTAAAGAATAGGTGATGCCTGTGAGTAGGCCGCCACCTGTGTCGGTTCCGCGGTCTTTTCTAGCAATGGAGTATCCGGGGAATGAAGGAGTTTTAGCGCGATCCGTCAGCTTCGTTTCTTGTATTAGGAATATGTCGATCTTCAGGCGAGTTAGGAGGTCGAGGATCTCTGTTGTCTTGCCATTTATCCCATTACAATTGTATTGTAGCAGTCTCAGGTTCTTGTTGCCTTTGCGTCTGTTTCGAGCGATTGGAGCGAGAGCTGCGTCTGCAGATGGCGAGGGTGTGTCTTGGCGGGTCTGACATGGAGGGCATCGGTAGGTTGCAGGGACGTAGTCCTTGAGCGATGGAATACCGCTGCACTTCGCTTTGATGTGTGTCCATTCGGAGCAGAGAGAGCACTGGATGCAGTTCGTGTTCGCTGTCTTTCGGCAAGTAGAGCAGAGCCAGGTGGTGGGAGGTCCTGGGTTGCGTTCGATGTCTCCGGCTTGTAGAAGTAGAGATTGAGACAGACTGGCCGGGTCAGTCTGCCTCACATTGCAAAAAACGGAAGAATTGTGTGCTCCGGAGGGAGCGTGTCTTCGTGTCTTCGGAGCTGGTCTGCTTCCGGAGAAGATTGGTGATGTCCTTTGCAGTCCTGAGACTGACGTGCTGCACCGCGAGTAGGCGGACATCGTTGTAGCACGAGATTGGATGACCAAACGAGACGCTTTACGAGAATCAGACCCATCAAGCCAAGACATCAGCACTCTCAACATGAACATCAGACGAGCCACGGACAGAAACAAAAGGGACATCTGGAGAAACTTCATGGAGACCTTTGATCCCAAACTAGACAGCAAGAAACTGTGGAAAACGATCAAGATGTTGAATGATAAAGGACGTCCCCCACCAAACTGCGCCATCGACTTCGGGAAAGGACCCCTCACATCCTCCTTCGAAATCGCGAACCAGTTCAACAAACGCTTCACACGCCCAGTCGACTACAAAACAAAAAAGGAAAATCGGAAAACCATGAAGAAAGTTCACAACATACACGCTAAAGATTTTGTCGAGTACTCAGAGGCCGCAGTGAAATCAGCTATTAAGAAGACAAAGAAATCAACAGCCCTCGGACCGGACGGACTCGCTCCAATACTCTTCCATTATCTCGGGAACAGAGGTATAGCCGCCCTCACAAAGCTCATCAACGACTCCCTCAGCTCTGGCAGAATTCCCATGATTTGGAAATCTTCAGTCACTCTCCCACTCCTGAAAGCAGGAAAAGAGGCAACGGATGGACCAGGATACCGACCGATCTCCTTACTCTCACCGATGGCGAAAATCATAGAACGACTTCTGTTGGAAGAACTCAAGCCGTACGTAAGAGTAGCTGAGCACCAGCATGGATTCACCACAGGAAGATCCACCACCTCTGCCCTCCTCACTCTTTCAAAAGACGTAGCTGCAGGCTTTAACGCGAAGAGACCAGCTAAACGTACAGTGATGTTGGCAATCGACATGTCAAAGGCCTTCGACAGCATAGACATAGCGGTACTCATAGATCTCGTCCTACAAACCGACGCCCCAAACTTCGCAAAGAAATGGCTAGCATCGTACTTCAGAGGACGAACGAGCCGTACATCCTTTCGCGACGTCCTCTCAAGCTCATCCCTGATCAGAAGCGGAGTCCCTCAAGGCAGCGCACTCTCACCGCTTCTTTTCAATTTATATCTAAGCGATCTTCCGAACAACGATCCAAACATCAAAATCGTCTCTTATGCTGATGATATAACGCTATGGGCGTCAGATCCGAGCATTTCCACTGCCTCGCTACACATACGATCCGGTCTCCCACACATCGAAAAGTTCATGCACGATCGTGGACTATCTATTTCTCCTGCCAAAAGCCAGCTTCTACTCTTCACACCTTACAGCAAAGAGTACAAGACTATCCTAGATGTCTCGATCGGAGGTCAGAGCGTACCCACCGTGAATACCGCCAAAATCCTTGGAGTTACATATGATTCTATGTTCACATTCAGTCATCATGCGAAAGACATAGCAGGCCGAATGTCGCAACGTAACAATGTACTGAAGGCGCTAGCCGGCAGTACATGGGGCAACCAAAAGGAGACACTCCGTCTCACGTACAAAGCCATTTGCCAATCCATATACAGCTACGCAGCTCCAGCCTGGGCCAGCTTTCTCTCCTCCTCAGCACATACCAAAATTCAAAGAGGACAGAACAATGGCCTGCGTATCGTAACAGGAAACCATCAAATGGCCAGCGTCGACCACATACATGCTGAAGCTAAAGTTATGAGATCGAAATCGCACCTTCACATGCTATCAGCCCAATACTTGGCAAGGACCTTGAGCCAAACTCACTTCCATCACGGATTATTTCTCCAAGGACCCCCACCACGCAACATGAAAGCTGATCTTTACATCGCATGCAGAAGCACTGTTGAAAGAGCCCTGTCGGAAACAGCAGAGAAGAACAACGGGAAAAACGTCGCCAACCGAGTCCACACAAACATGGTCTCAGAAGAAAAGGAAACCATCCAAGGTCCAGTCATACTGGGCGGCCGACCACCACCGGACATAAATGAAGAAGAAGTGGACCTCTCGAGAAACGCCCGCTGCACGCTGAGCCAACTTCGCTCAGGCTACAGCAGGTACACCAACCACTACTTACACCGGATCGATGACTCGATACCTGACTACTGCCCAGACTGTCTCAAAGGACCTCACGACGTGGCCCATCTCTTCAAATGCGCTAGACGTCCAACAAGGCTCACGTTGGAAGATCTCTGGATGAAACCAAAAGAAGTAGCCTCATTTCTGAGACTATTGTGAAGGAAAGAAGAAGAGATGTATTTAAAAAACAAAAAAAAAGAGAGGAGAGAGAGGGAGAGAGCGGCCCTCCATGGCCAACTCTCTTCGACGCGAGACGTTTGCCGGCAACAACAACAACAACATTCCGTTTGCGGTTGCAAATGTGAAAATCCTTGATAATCAATAGTATCTGCTCGCTTGATCTCTGTTTCGCATCTGAACCTCTCCGCATTTCTCAATCTGTGTTTATTCTCTACTCTTCACTGATTAACCCTCATTATTTCAAGATGAGCCCCTGAATTTTACGATTAAAAAAAAGTAATTCAAAGATTTTTATAGTAGCTGTAGAGATCAAGGGAAGTTTGATTGAAGTTCCTCTGCAACCTCTCTCCACTGAATGCGCGGCTTTCCACACATTCAGCCCACCCTCTCCCTCATTTTACGATGCAGTACGCCAGGGCAACAATTATGTGAAGTCGTGCAGCTTCTCTCCAGCTGCTGGCGACTTTCTCGCGACCACCTCACAAGATCGCCACCTGAGGATTTTCAGAGTGAACACCAAGACAGGAGAGGTTCCCATCACTTGCGACTGATACCTAGAGAATGGTTTACTCAAGAGACAGACGCTTTGCATTATAGTAAAAGCGTTAGAATCAGTATTTTCCTTACCGTTTTTTTTTTGGAAAGTTATCGGTTTGCGCTAAAAACTCGCCAGTTCAAATGAGAGTTTAGCAGTAACTTGAAATTCATACAGATGTACCTTTTTTCGCTCGTTTCTGAATCAGAATCGTATAATTGTTATGAATCTGCCCTGCAGATGTCTCTAAACGCTGACCGCCCCCTTGCCGGGCTGATCACAGATTCCTGTTGGCATCCTCACCTGGTACGGTTGGATCCTTGCGTACTTAGAGAACAATTACCAAAAGACCATTGTAAGCAAGAGTCTGCCCTACTCCTCGTTGATCTCAAGCAGCGAATTTTTACACCGAGCAGAGGAGGAGATTGTTCGCAGGAACTTGTGCAAAAAATCTTGTGGTGTGACGGGAACCGAACCCATGCATGACCTTCGCTTTCCGGGCGATGCTCTTACCCACGCACACATAATGCACACTTCAAGGCCCATACAACACCATGTATGTACCATCCACATCAATATCATGCCATGGTGCAATTATAACTCACTTCTGTTGAGAGGAAGCGTCTGTTGAGAGGAACGAGAAGTTATTCCACATAAAAATGTAAACTCATCGATGAAATTCTACGGCTTTATTGTCAAAATTATAAGATATGAAGTGACATATGTAGTTCCATTCTTCTTAAAAACGAGCATTTCATCTCCCCACGGCTGCTACACAGCAGTGACAGCGACCCAGCTGCAGCCACTGGTTCTACCAGGATAGGTATGTTCAGTTCCTCAGGGAAGCGCGTACCGTGCCACTCCCCTAAGATTATTAACAAGCATTTTGATTCAAAAATTTAAAAAAACAACGATGCAGTTCCACTGATTTCTCAGGATATGATCGCGACAACCTCGGCAGGTCATCCCATTCATGTGTGGGGAGCTGATGGGGAGAGGATGGCGACCTTCCGAGGAATCAACCATTTGGTTGGAGTGACGGAATACTGCTCATATTGATCGATAACAAGCGTATCACATCTATTTTAGTTTGAAGTACAGCCCATCTAAGTGAAGTTTATTTTCAATCAACAAAAAGCCCACTAAAAAGCACTGCTCGGAGCAATTTCATGGAGGTCAAACACTAAAGAAGAGGTCTCTGTATACGTTTTTTCTCTGTTTCTCTTCCCCTCTCTCGCTCACTATCTCGTGTTACTTTCTCCCTCTTTCGTTTTCTTTGCTTTATCTTCCCTCTCGTTCTATTTTCTCTCTCTCTCTCTCTCGCTCTTTCTCTCAAGAACGTATGAAGTTTATTACTTTTTTCACGTCCAGGATGAGCTGTCTACCGCTCAATCCATATCCTTCTCAACCAATGGCAGTCGCATCTACGCAGGATACCGTAAGACACTCAGGGTATTCGACGTACAAAGACCGGGGAGACAGATATGCGAAGCTTCTACGTGGGGTTAGGCGGCAAGAGCCTTTTCACCTTTTCCAAAGAATAGACATGGCAACCCTAAACCAGAAACTGGTGACCATGAAGGTGTTACTGTTTGAGCGGCTCCCAGAATCGGCAGATTTATTTTTTTTATTGTTAGAAGTTTTTTTTAAATATTACGTGCTCAAATTCAGTTTTTTTTCTTCAGAAACAGTGTTTCAAATTATTGAAAAAATTGATATTCCTTCCCAGACAAGAGCCTGGATCAAGGCCACAAGTCTACCGTGTGTGCTATCACCGCTCATCCAACCATGGAGGGCTCATTTGCAGCTTCCTCACAGGGAAACACAGGTGTATATTTGTATTTTACTTCCGAAAGTTAACTTGTTATTCTATTTTCAGCCGCTTGCCATCAAGTTTTTCGATTCGTTAGAAATTGCCGATGGCGCCATTTGAAACCTAAGGTGTAAAAAAGTGATTTGAACAACTTTCCGTTTGAGAAGAATATTCAAAGGCGAATAAGAGGGTGAAGGCAAAATGAGAGGTCAAAGGATAAGAAAGGGCAGAGAAAACTTATAGAGAGAGTGAGTGGATGAAGAAAAGAGATGTAACCACAATACCAGAGAAATTCAGTTATATTCGACAAAAAAATTGGCTTTTGAACGGTTATGCACAGTTAAAAACGCGAAACTGAGAACCTTGATGACCATCAAGTCATTCTGTGCCAATTCCTGAGCTAATTTGATCAGCGAATTACAAAATGAAAAAAATCATCCAAAATATTCTAAATCTAAATACTCACTTCCTTTTTACAGTTGGATTGTACTCAGAGAGAAGCGGGTGCACTTTGGAAAGCATCTTCGATACAGGTCAGGTCTAAGGGGTTGACAGGTCAGGTCTAAGGGGTTGACAGGTCAGGTCTAAGGGGTTGATTCAAGAGAAAAGAGGAGAGAGACAGAGAGCAGTTTACATATAGCTAACAAAAATATAGTAATTTGAAAAGAAGAGTTTATGCTGAGTTGAACGCATTGGATGAGATATCCAGTAGACAGTACACTTTTGTTCTGTGTTGTGCCATTTTTGATGCGTTGAAGAAGAAAAGACGAAGTCGAACGTTTCGCTTTATAAATGCATCGTCAGCGATTTAAAATCCCCTAAAACGATGAAGATAGCACAGGAAATGGGTGAAACATGAAAGTCTTTCGAAACATTTTCATAGAGTCAGTCTTTTCAACCGACCTACTGCCTTTCTCATCTTCTCTCCTCTGGTAATCTATACATCACCAAATACCATCAGAGGATGATTATTATCACTTCACTTCTCGGTTTGTTCTATATATTTTACTCATATCAGCTTTCATGTCCCCCCCCCCATTTCCTGTGCTATCTTCATCGTTTTATGTGATTTTAACTCGCTGACAATGCTTTTATAAAGCGAAACCTTCGACTTTGTCTTTTCTTCTTCAACGCATCGTAAGGGTACAACACAGAACAAAAGTGTGCTAATTTGAAATGAGTTATGAAAATGAACTTTTCAGAAGGCGAAAAGCTTGATCAAACTTCGGTTAAACTCTTTTTATGCTATGCAGGTCATGGTACCGGAATATCACACATACTGTTTTCTTCCGACGGTAGAAGATTATACGGGAGTTGTCGCAAAGTTGGTTTTTTCCTTCAATTTTTTAAAAATGCTATCAGACTCTAGTATATTCAATGATAAAATTTTATCTGAATCGAACATAAGAAAATCAACAAAAAAAAGTAAAAGCAGACAAAGAAACTGCTCTGCATTGATGGTGAGTTTATGGAAATATGATTCAAAATCTAAAACTCTAAGAATTAATTACTATTGACTCCAGTCTTCATGAGAAAACAGTCTGTAACTTGAGAATTTCGATTCAGCATACAATGATATTCTAAATCTTGAATATCA
Organism: Allodiplogaster pararmata; assembly: GCA_964056735.1. Lineage (NCBI taxonomy): Eukaryota > Metazoa > Nematoda > Chromadorea > Rhabditida > Diplogasteridae > Allodiplogaster > Allodiplogaster pararmata. The sequence continues at coordinate 12,976,818 of OZ057408.1, read as the reverse complement.
GAGAAATGTGATAATCTGCTGGGACATTCGAAATGGAGCCGAGGTTCTGTATGAGATGGAGAGACCCGCGACGACTCATCAACGCTTCTACTTTGACATCGATGGGTACATTTTACAAATAGCTTTTTTCAAACCTTCAGGGGTTTCCATTACAGTCCGCTCATGTGATGAAACCTTCACGTTTTTCCATTCGAAACCTGTGCGGTTTTCCATTTGAAACCTTAACGTGTTTCCATAAAAATAGTGTTTCAACTTGAAAATCAAAGGATACCTTCGCATGCCACGAGACTTTTGAAGGATACCTTCGCATGCCACGAGACAATGCGTTTGAAAAAAGCTGACTTTCGAAAGGGAATAATAAACGTCTACCTCTTTCAGTGTAACGTCTACCTAAATAAACAAACACGTCTTCCTAAATTGACAAACACGTCAGCCTAATTTCGTGCGAAGTCAGGCTAATTTCGTGCGAAGTCGGCCTAATTTCGTGCAACGTCTACCTATTTTGTCAAACACGTCTACCAATTTTGACAAAAACTTCTACCTTTTTTGAAAAACTTGTTTACCTATTTCGACAAACACCTCTACCTATTTAGACAAACCTGTTCACATATATTGACATTTTGATTTCGTGCGAAGTCAACCTATGACTTTTTGTTGTCTCTGATGACTTTCCGATGTATCTAATGACTTTTTGCTGATTTATCCAAGCTCACTCGCGGGTGACTGTCTTTGAAGGCACTCCCTGAATAGGTAGACGTGTTTGTCAAAATAGGTAGACGTTTCACTAAAATAGGTAGACTTTGCACTGAAATTGGTAGACGTGTTTGTCAAAATAGGTAGACGTTTGCACGAAATTAGGCTGACGTTGCCCGAAATTAGGCTGACGTTTTTCAAAATACGTAGACGTTTTTCAAATTAGATAGACATAAAATTGTCGTCCCTTTCGAAATTTTCATTTCCCATGAGGAAACTGAAATAGCTGTAGTTGAACCCCGGTACTTTTTTCAGTTACTTCATTTTTCAGTAACTTCCAACGCTAAATGTTTTATAATTGGAGAATAAGAATGAGTTTCCGGTATTTATAACTTTCTTCCATTCAATTATGTCTAAACTTCAAAATACAATGACAATGAAATGTAAATGTTAAATTTTTCCTTTGATTTTCCCTTTCTTTGATTTTTGCTCAAACTTTGACCTGGGTTCGCTCGATTTCAGAAGTGGCAATTTTCTCTTCTCTGGAAGTTCTTCCGGTGATTTGTGTATCTTCGACATTTCGCCCGCTTCAGGTATATTTCAAAGTTTTTGGTGAAATTTTTTTGTTGTATTTTTTAAAAAAAAATCAATTTTTTTAAAATACATATACAATATTGTTACTAAATTAAAAAAGCTCAATTTGAATGATTAACTTTCAATGTTCAAATGCTAAGTTACACAGTTTAAAGGCAGTCGCGCTCCCGGTTTGAGTCAGAGATGGTTGGGTTCGATCCCGCCCGGTGGACTAGCTTTTTTTCTGTGCGATAGTTCAATCATTTGTCATGTTAACTTTTAATGCATTCAAAACTTTAGTTCTTTACTTTCTTCAAAACTAAAGCTAAAACATATACGGTGAAGCTCAATCAGAATCCTGCCAAGAGAATGTGCAATTCAGCCAATGAGCCTTCAGATAGTGTACAACTGAAGAAGCCTGCTGCAAGTGTTCATTACTCGGAATGTTCTCTGGTAGGAATCAGGTGAGGAGCGGAACCGTTTATTCTAGAGTTTTTGTTGTGATAAAATGCTTCGATTGGATATAATAGCTAAAAACTTGCTATTGACAGTGTTTTGAATTCATTATCATTCAATTCAGCAACGGAGCACCGTAAAAAGCTAATTGAACACTTATTTCACAACATGGGTGAGAGTTTGTTGGGTTTTTTGTCAATGGTGAACAAGAGCTTTCTCAGCAAGTATATTGGAGAGGGTATTTGAAAAAAAAGAATGTAAAAAAATTAAGAAAAAAGAAAAAAGAAGAGAAAAGGTATAACGAAGAATTTTCTTTATATACAACAATTTTTTTTAAACAATAATTTTTTTTAGTTTGCACTCCTCTTATCCATTGCTTGCCACATGCACGGGCGAGCGAATCCTAGAAGAATATGAGGATGAGAGCTCCGGTTCCGACTCGGAGCCGGAGAATAGGAGACAGGTGATATTTATTGATTTCTTTTTTCTTTAATTAATCATAGGATATGGCTCGAAATTCAGAAATATATTCGAATTTTTTCACTGGAAAAAGAAATCACGGTAAAACATATATCACCTTCACTTTTTCAAATAAGTAGATAAGATTGAGGAATGAATGAAGAGATAGTGAAAAGATACGATGAAGAGACGGTAAGTGAGCAAAAAAAAAAGAAGTTAGTAATGAGGCATGAGGAAATTAGGAACTCCCTCATAAGTAATGCAGTGAATGTTATTCTTAGAAAGAAAAATTTAGGCAGCGAACGAATCCGGAGGGAAGGATAGCGAGAAGAATATCGGGAGAGCGTCAGTGAAAAAACCGAAGAATTTCTGTCTGCAAGTAAATTCTGTGCAAATTTGGAATTTGGAGAAGCAAGATGAAGAAGAAAAGGGCTGAGTGTCGAGCTTTGATGTCTCGTTTTATCAAGCTGACCTGCTGACCTACTCTGATCCTACTGAACAACTCTGATAAGCTGACCTACTCTGATAATCAATAATAAACTGTGAAAGTTTTCTCGATGATTTGTTCATATAAACTACATTTCTATTCAGGGATTGTTTGATTTGTGAGAAAATGACACAGAAGCTTGCAGAAAGGCTGTGCATCAACAGAGATTCCAAGACAAATGAGTTTCACCGAGAGAGATTTAACAAACCCAAGTTTAGTCTAGAGACCGCAATGAAAATTTTTTTTGAAATTTTCACCCTGTCAAGGCAAATCGAGTTCTTAGTTTTACTAAAAATATTTATTCATTCATTCATTCATTCTTTATTCCTTGCATATATTTGCATATAGTACATTGGATGGTTTTCACTTAAGTGATTTCAGGAATCAAAAAAGAGAAAAAAATAGGTAAGTAGCGAAGTTATAGGCGATGTATTTTGGATTTTGACACAATAATTTCTTGAGGAAGTAGTAATAGGGCACTTTTGAAATGCAAAGAAGAAGATAACGAAACAATGTGAGATGGTAATGAATTCCATGTATTGATGGACCGGGAAACACATGTACTATGAGAATGAGGAAGTTTGAAAGGTAGAATGATTCTTAGTGAGTGAGAAATGCGATGTGAGTAAGGAGAAGGGGAAATCTTAAGTAAGTAAGAATGATCGAGAGATATGTTACCATGAATCATCTTGTGTACAAAACAAAGGTCGATAATTTGACGGCGATATTCAAGAGTTGAAATAGACAGCGTATTCAAACGGGAGAGGTAGTCAGTAACCGGGAGACCAGCACGGGCGAAAATACGTCTAGTAAAAGTTCTCTGAACTCGTTCGAGATTGTTTATATGACCAGTGGCTACTGGGGACCAGATTTCGCTACCATATTCAAGAAGAGGTAGAATATAAGTTTTATAGGCATGTACGAGTACTGGGATAGAAGAGGTTTTGAACGAACGAAGAATAACATTAATAGCTCTAGTGGCTTTCAGTACAGTAGAATCTATATGACAAGAAAATGAAAGAGAACAATCAAATACAATACCAAGATCTTTTATAGTGCCAACAGAAGGAAGAGGAGAATTGCTTATATAGAATGATTTGAAAGAATTGCTGGGACCACAATGCATTATGGCACATTTTGGAACAGAGACTTTGAGAGACCAGGATTGGCCGAAGTCGTGTACAATATCAATGGCAGTTTGAAGAAGAATAGGAGAGTCAGAAAACAACTTGACATCGTCAGCATATAAAAAACAGTGAACATTAGGAGGAAGATAGTCAACGAGGTCATTTATAAAAACAGAAAAGAAAAGAGGGCCTAAACAACTGCCTTGTGGAACACCTACACCTGTTCGTTTGGGATCAGACAAACAATCATCTACCTGGACACGAAATGACCTGTTGGATAAAAACGATTCAATGACAGCGAGAAGGTTAGAGCTGACACCACAACACTCGAGTTTGTACAAAAGAAACCTATGATCAACCGTATCGAACGCTTTCGAAAAGTCAATTAGACAGATATGGAAAGGTGTTTTTTGGAAAGAAAAGGAAGATATTGATATTCTTTATCGCCAAAGGACAACTGGTTCAGGGTCATCGCTAACATGGTTGACAATGAGAAAATTAAAAAGTAGAAAATCTTCGGAAGAGGAATAAGCAACTGTGGCGTTGCACTGAAGAGTCTTGGTAGACCACTTAGCGTTTCAACCTCATACCGAAGAGATTCACGAAGTCTTGAGTCCCAAGAAGACAGAAGAGAAATCTCGTAATTCAATGAAGTAGAGACGAGTAGAAGTCAGTGTGAAGAGGAAATGATAGACCCGACCATCTCCGGGGTTTGAAAAAGAAAAGGAGTGAACGAAAAATATAGTGAGTAGGAGTGAACGAGTGATGAGATAGTGGATCTTTTCGTCTAAAACCAGCTTGATTGGAACGGAGAATCTGATTTTTTCTAGATGAGTATAAAGCAAAGCATTATGTCGCACTAAAAATGGTAAATATTCTTATTTTGGTTGTTTCGATCGAAATTCAAGCAAATTTAAGGTTTTTTTCGAAGAAGAGAGGGGATTTTTCGTTGGTTAACTGTGTAGTGCAAATTACATCCATCATCTTTCGGGCAGATACCGAAAAGGGTGATTCCAAAAAGCATGATGGACGTCAGCGGTGAGGGTCATTACTAAAGCACGCCGTGCACGTCATGCACGCCTAATCATTACTAATGCACGCCAACGCGCGGGAAAGAGAGAAAGAGTGTTTGACGCACTATTGTGTTTCACATTAATTTAATTTCCTCCAAAAAACATGAACTTTCTCCAATAATATCATGCCATATCAAGCAGCATACGTGCGAAAGTTTTTATAACAATTGACGAAGGGCGACGTTTTAAATAAAGCACATAAGGCGGAGTTAAGAATTTTCCCGCGCATTGGCGTGCATTAGTAATGATTTGGCGTGCTTTAGTAACGGCCGCGGTGAGATATTTCTTTATTTTTAAGTTTTTTTTCTTTTTTTACGGTTTCGTTCCTAAGCCTTACGGTCTCGTTAGCGTAAACTCGACGGCACTTCTTCACTTTAGGGCCCCCCTCCCAGATGTTCCATGGGTCATACTTCTGACTTACTTACATTTACAAGAAGTTATTTATACATTAAAAAACTATTTTTACATTAAAAACCCTTATGCTTAGGAAAAAGTTTACGCTAACGAGGCCGTACGGCTTAGGCGACCGAGACCGTATCAAGAAAATGAACGAATTGAACTGACCCAATTGAACCTCTGGGGGGCCCTATATGAAGAAGTTCCAACTCGACCTAAGCATAAGCGAAAAGAAAAGTTTTAAAAGAAAAAAAATTGAAAATTCTCATCGCTGACGTCCATCACGCTATTTGGAATAATGCTTTCCGTCAATTGCTCTTCTTTACCTTTTTTGTGTTTACTATCCTTTCCTTAGGCCGTATGCATGGAGTAATCCAAAAGGATTGTGAGCTTGGATTATCAGTAATCCAAATACATTTCAATAATCCGGTATGCATGGAAGCTATAATACTTTTGGATTACTGATAATCCGACAAATTCGTAACCCTACTCCGGAGATGGGTTAGTGAGTAATCCAAAACGATTATCGGCTCAATTTGACCCATTCCGTTCATGTTGCTCTTTTTGAAGTGTGTAGTGAAAGTAAAACAGAACGGAAAATTTTTTGTTATTACAATACTAACCACCCCCCGTCAGACGACCACTTTCGATAGACTAGGCCAGCACGCAAAATTTTGATAAGGATGCGCAGGCACGCACGCGAGACGCAGTCGCGCACGTAAGACGCACTCTGGTACTCTTTCGAGGGTGAGAGAATTCATGTCAATTCATGTATGCTCTACTCGCCTGCACTCTCTCTGGTTAGTGTGTTCTCTCTCTTTTCTCTCTGTCTAACTGGTCAGTGTTGTCTCTCGCTCTCTTTATCTCTCTGTCTAACTCACTACGCTTAAAGTTACATTTAACCAGCATAAAATGGTACTTGCCCGATGCATTGCGAATCGCAAACAAAAAAGTGAAAAAACGGCCCTTATCGATTTTTTTTTTGAAAAGCGCGCTCGTGCGCGCTCGCACGCACACGCACGCGCAGCGCTGCGCAGCGTGTTTTAAAATTATTTTCAAATCCGCCGCCTTTTTAGCTACTTTAAGGCGGGATCGTTTGAAGTAATAAAAATTGCGTGCAAACTTAATTCCTCCTTCCTCCATTGTGTGACGGGGTGTGACTAACTAATATTCGACAATTATAGTGTTTAGAGTGCATTTAGTTTTCGACAATTATAGTTTTTAGAGTGCATTTTGATGCATTTTAGTGCTTACGCTTGTCTTTCCGCGTCCTTTTTGACAATAATCCAAGTTTAAGAAATCTGACATCCATGCATACCGATTTTCATAATCCAAATTTTTTTAACTCTTTTGGATTTTGTAATCCTTGGATTATCATAATTCAGATTATTATAATCTGTTTTCCATGCATACGGCCTCTTGTGTCAATTGTAATCTCTTCCGGTGAATCATTGAAACTAAAGATTGATTGAAGATTGATATCAGAAAAAAAGTTCTTGTGTTTTAACTCAAAATCGTTGTATAAGTGGTAGAGCCGCGGTTTTTTATTATTATTCGATTTTCAAGCGTCGAATTTATGATGAGGTTCGTGTGTCATGATCTTATCATTTGCTTTAATTTTTTTTAATGTCACGGCTAACTTTATTTTTAGAATTCTTGTAGAAAGCTCTTTGAAATGAGCTCAAGATGATGAAAAGCTCGTGATCGTACGCTTCCGAGAGCGCTGTGAGCAGGTCTGAAATGCTAAAATTGACTAAGATGTTCGCGATTGCTCTGAAACTTAAATTTCATAAATGGGAAAAATATCGATTGCAAAAATTTATGGAAAATTAAGAGTTGATTCCAGAAATTAATTACCTGTTTTCAATTCCACACATAGGCAAACTGCAGACTCGCAAAAAAACTTTAAGCGACCGACCGACCTACCGATCCAGTATCGAATTTTTCACAACTAAAATTGAACACTACATAAATAGAACGTTTCATTACTAGGTATAATATAGTGACCTGTCACTCCTATGGGGTAGATATGTACATGCAAGAAAAAAATTAGGAAAAAAGAACTAGAAAAAAGAAAGTACACGGACTGAAAAAACAATCAGTTCAATGTGTCACTTTTTTCTTCAAAAAGTCGTTGCCTGCGTTCTTAAAATAGACCCATTTCTTCACGGAAAACTCTTCGGGAACAACTAAGCTATGAAATAAAAAGCCAGACCCTGCCACAATGAGTTTGAAGCTCGTGTGCACGTCCGCAGGATTGACTTTTTTTGGGAGGAAAAAAAAGCTTGAAAAAACTTTTGATTTTTTTTTTTTTTGCTGAAGTCATTTTGACTTGCCACGTGCGCACAAACGTTCTGTTAGACTATCGCGCCTGCGGAGGCAACACTATCATGTCAAAAAATTTCTGCGTTTTTTCGAGTGGAAAAACATGTTCGCGCAGGCTTCCTCCCTCCTTTTTTCACACTGACATGAATTTTACCCGTTTCAACATGTAAAGTATCATGAGAAAGAACACACTTTCTACTTTTCTGTGTGATAACCGAAACCTTTCTGCTGTGATTTTTTGATGCTTTTCTGAATCTTCCGGTCTGTGAGATTTTTTTCCTCTTCTTCTGGGATTCGGTTTTAGTTCAATCTCGAGTTAAATTTTTTTTTTCGGGGTTGAGTGGCGGACACGTCCATACACCCATTTGGAACGACACATAATATCTCTGTTCATTAGCCATAACTCAGCATCAGCCGATTTCGTGAAGCTGAAAGTGTAACTTTTAACCTACTACAGCGATCGACCTATTGAAAAATCAAGACATATTTCACCTATGATTCCACAAAAACTGATAATAGCATTTTGGTAAAAATAAATTGTTAGCCCTTAGCACTTCACTGCTAAGGGCCCCAGTGATACAATAGCTCCCCACCACAACTGAAATTTTGTTGTCGGACGCGAAAATAAAATATACAAATATGAGAAGTGGGGAAGAAAGTATAATGTCAGGATTTTACAAGCGCCCCACCACAGAAAATGGGTGGCTAAAGTCCACACCCGGCAATCTTTTACATTGGCCCCCCACCGAACAACGATTTCTGAAGAACAAAGTTTGTACTATGTACAAAAACCCCTCCCAGAATTTATTTTAATCCCTCCTCAAATTTTACAAAAGTCATCCCGCAGAATTTTACTTCAGATACAAACTCTCCAAAATCCAATTAATTTCAATATTTTTCCTAAGCCTAAGCAATCATTTCATAGAAAAGTCAACAACAGAAAAAAGGACAATTTAATCACAATTTGAGAAAAAAGTGGTACATGGACCCAATATATGGTGATACAGTAGCCTATAACGCCCGGGTTTTAGAGAGTGGGGGAGGGCTAAAGTATCACAGAACTTTTTCAGTGCATTTTGTATCGTGTGGGGTGGCATAAGTAAATTTGCCCAGCATTTTTCATTCAAGTTAATACTAAGGCGATAATCTTTAAAAATTAATTGAACAACCTTAAACATGAATGAATTTGAGTATTTTGCTCCAAAAAAGTTCAATAAGCTTCAAACTCAAATCGACTTTTTAACTTACTCTCGAAAATCGTTCTTCAGAAGAGAATCGGGCGTATGGATTTTACTTGTGTCATTCCCCACCATCAAAGCCTGCGAGTCTGCTGTGCTGTCCTTGTATTATTGGCAGCCGTCGATCGCTGCGCGCCTTCTTCCGAATCAATGAAAGATGAAGAGAGAGTTATCTCCGAGGGCTCGAAAGTCATGAGTTGGTTGAAGGCTGCAGGGGGCGGAATTCAGTGAGCCCTTTCATTAAAAGTACTTTAACACTAAATTGTTTGTGATGGAAACAAATGATAATTCTAGGTGCTTGATTCTGCCGTGAGCGCTTCCCTACCAAAATAGTGGCAGGATTAAGCTTAATTCCAAGTATCAGAGAAATTTAATTCGAAACTCTCATGAATATTTTTCATAAGAGCAAAAATTTTTGTTAAAGTTTTCGTTCTATCACAATACATATATATGTAAATGGTAACCTACACATTTACTAACAAACATAGTTGCGACAATAACTTATTCCTCTTGAAGGATTCCGTTGTGCATGAGAATGTGAAGCTGCTAATCTGAACTTTCGAAATGAGAAGACGCGTTTGTTGCAGTGAGTTCTTCGCGGGTGACCACAATGTCTTCAATCGAGCTGAACATTTGTGGAGAGAGATTGTCAGTGCTCGCTGATCAAGTGGTTTTTACCACCCGCAGAAAGAATGTGTATATAAAGATGACTGATCAAGAGGAAAAGGCAGGCCTTTGAGATAGCGCGAGAGCGTGTGATGTAAAAGAGAGGATGCAGATGATCAGAGCATTTTTATCACTGGCTCATTAAGATAGCGCATATATTTGCGCATGAAATTTACCCGCAGTGCGGGTTCGAAAAAGACATTTTCGTTAACTCATCTCGTTCTGATCTTCGAGAATTTTCTTCAATTGGTAAACTTTTGATAAAAAAATTTAGAATCAACTACAATATCCTCATTACCAGAGAGCAACAAACTGAAGGCCGTCACTTGAGAAGTGATGTGAACTACACGGGGGTTGGGGGAAGGGTTGAAGTTTAGATGATTAGGCCGACTCTCCATGTTGACATACTCGTTAACATTGATACTTGCTAAAATCAAAGTTTTATTCCAACGTCTTTTTACTTATCATCAATAAAAGAAGTTTTTATAACTGCTCTCTCTCATATATTTGTTTGTGCCAAAACTCCAGAACTCGTGTATTGAGAACCAAAGTTTTTTGCAGCGCATCCATGAGAAGCATTCAAAAATTTTAGTGGAAAGAGTTTATGTCCTAAACAATTGTAAAATAGTTGAAAAAGCTGCTTTAGAGTTCAAACGCAGCTGTGGAAGCAGCTTCTACTAAACTGAGAGAGAAGCTGGCGGATATCTCAGCTGGACGCACCTATGCGAAACTGAGCAGCAGTCAGACCTGGAGGATTTATCTGGCCATCTGGGCGAATTGCTCGTGAGTCTCTTTTCACAGCATTGGGACTTGAATTCAGATCGATAAGGAGAGCGCGGGATGTATGAAATAGAAGAGCAATACCCGGAAAAAAATCTGTGTGTGATCAAGAAAAGCATCACTGAGCCTTTAATACGCATTGTGTGTGTGTGATCAAGTTTGTTATTAAAAAAGGTAGTTGTACAAGTAATGTGTTTGTATGGCATTCTGTATTTTTGATCACTTTGTTCCCAATCATATTCAAGTTTTGTCGTTATGTTATCATCACTATTTTGGTCTATGAGATTTTTGTGGCTGTATCCAGGTTTGGTAGATGAAAAGACTAATGTTGGGAGAACGGAACGCTTCCGAGAAAGCAGTTGCGTGTTTTGAAAATAGAGAATGGGCCGGAGAAAAAGGGACCTGGCCACCAAGTATATTTTCAAATTTTTTTTATTGTATATTCGGTGAGTCATGAAAGTCAAGCTCATGCCTTCAAAGCTCTGAGGCTGATAATTTGGTACTCCATCGATTGAGTCATTTCAGTCCTTAGACCACTGGGACAAGTGAATCACAGACAGGGGTTAAATAGTGACCGGATCGGTCCCGTCGGCGGATACATGTACACACACTATTGACAAAAAAAACTCCCTCTTTTCTTACCCATTTCCTTCATCCCCTCTTCTTTTTTCCTCCAAACTTTGAGCGGCGGATACATGTAAACCCAAAATGGGCGGCTCCATTTAACCCCTGATCACAGAATGAAGCAAAATTAATATTCATGATGATTTGATAGGTTATCGTACGATTCGCTAGAAAAATTTTCTGTGATATGACAACCGCACAAACAAAAGCTTGTTCGTTGCGCAGGTATGAACTTAGCCGTATGTTTTTTTTTCTAGTGGGTCTGAGCCCTTTACCAAAACTTTCGTTGACTGATTGCTAAAATGTTTCTTGGCAGCGTATTCTTCATTATCTATACAATTCTGATCGTTCGTGCCGTACGATTGAAGCGCGTCGGACGAGATAAGATGAGGAAGAGGGAGATTTTGGTGGAGGGATTGAGGAGGAGAGGGAAGCACAGGAGACTGCGGAACCCTTTTAAAAGGAGAAAAGGTTAGCACTATTTCATAATCACATATAGAGGTTTAACTCGATGAGGCCCATGTGATGTATTATTATAGAAAAAGGTAAAAGAGGTGATAAAATTTAATTTATATACATATTAGATATCACTGCTGAAAATATAATATAACAGAAGTCTGTTTCGCCCCAACTCAGACAGACTTCTGCTCTCTCTGGGTGGGGCTCATCAGTAGCTTAGAATTAAACTATACAAAACGAATAGCTTAGAATTAAACTATACAAAATAAAAACAAATAAACAAATAAAAACAAAATAAAATAATGAAAAACAAAATAATGAAAAACTGGAAGACAAGATAGAGAATGCTATCCAAGCATTTTAAAAGTAATGAGCGGGAATGTACGCTTTTTTCTTAATTGTCTCACTTAAAAAACTTTTTCATTGAAATGGGAAGCACTATGTGTCGAAACACACGAATGACAACAAGGTGGATTTCTTCAAAAAGTTGGTTAAAAATGTTTGGGTAATTCGTCTGATCGGGATCGCTTGCAGGTAATCTCCGGGCTAAAAGTACAATAGGTTGACTTGCTTCTTGAATATTGTGAAACAAATATGCAGTTGAAGAAGAAGAATCATCTTCGTCATTTCCTTCTGCGGAGAATACGGCACGGTTTTCAGAGGAGATCGGAGAGGAACCACCCATCCAACTAGTGGAGCGGTTTGTATATCCTCTCTCTCTCTCGCTCTGTATATCTCTCTGAACCTTTATCTCACTCTTCCACTCTCTATCTATCGTTTTCTCTTCTTATCTCTATATCTATCTAAATACATATCTTTCTCTCATTCTCTCTCTTTGCCTCTTTATATCTAATCTCCTTTTCTCCATGTCCCTCTAAATCTGTCTGCCTGTGTGTGATTTTGTATTTTTTAGAAGAATCCAATCAACGAGGAATCTGCGAGATCTGGATTTTGCTTCCCCTGCGAAAGGAGAAGAAGATAGCGTCAGAGCAGTATCAGCTATGGGATGAATTCCAGCAAGCAGCCTCTCTCAGGCTGCTTGAGTGTGTCTATCTTACGGGACTCCCTATAACGGACTGTAGCCGGCATAACAATACATCTCTCTTACTCTCTTTCTCTCTCTCTCTCTCTCTCTCTCTCTCTCTCTCTCTCTCTCTCTCTCTCTCTCTCTCTCTCTCTCTCTCGTTCTCTTCATCTATTGTCTCTGCCTATCTCTCTTTCTTCCTTGCTCTATCTCACTCTTTATTTCTTTGTCTATCTATTTCTTTCTTGCTCTCTCCCTATCACTATCTTCCTCTCTCTCTCTCTCTCTCTCTCTCTCTCTCTCTCTCTCTCTCTCTCTCTCTCTCTCTCTCTCTCTCTCTCTCTCTCTCGAAATAACTTGATGAAATTTCGGGTTTCTTTCGCATTTTCTTTCTCTTTCTGTTGCTAGCTTTCTTCTAAGCTCGTATTTTACCGTCGAACACTTTCTTGTGGCTAGTAAGAAATAGCCTTGTATGTACCATGTGAAACATCATGAAAGTTGAAACTCAGTGAGATTCAGCTGAAAATGTATGAGACAATCAATTTTTTTCTATTCAAAGCATGGCTCGAAAAAGTTATGAAGCAGGGAGAGGCTCGAATATAGAGAACTCGGCTCTTATATACTCATGGGCATACTAGACGGGCAGACTGTGCAGAGTGGCTTTTTTAAAATACGATCTCGTTAGCCTAAGCCGTATGGCCTCGTTAGCATAAACTTTTACTGAGCCTAGGCGTTTTTAATGTAAAAATAATTTTTTGTAAAATTTTTCTTTCAAGAATCTGCTCAAAATGATTACCTATGAAGAAAATTTTGTAGCATTTAAAGCCAAATTTTCGTCTAGTATTACAATGTCTGCAAGACAAGACGCAGGGTATGCCCATGAGGGAATAAGAGCCGAGAACTCTATTACTACTAGAATAGTTGATAGATGATTTTTTTCTATTTTCTTGTATTCATTCTGACTTAATATGTTCAGATGTTTTATTCACCTTGTAATAATTGATTTGACATGAAGTAATAAAGTTTTTTCGATTCCTACAACATGAAAGCCAATCCAACCTTTGAAGGAAATGAAATTCGTCTTCCAGCGATTTTTTTATATCAAACATGACAAAACTGAATTTGCTTGTAAATTGAAAATTTCATTTTTAAAACTAAGAAACGATGTTCTCAAAAATTATGAAATTTGAAAGTAGAATTTGTATTCTAAAAAGAAAAGAATAGTTTCATTTTGATTACTGATTAAAGATGAAAGTATAACAAAATAAGGTTTTAAAGTGGAAATTTTTATTGTAATTTAAGTATATTTTTTAATAACAGAATTTTCAGTTAATACAGTAGGATCATTACAGTATGCCACAGGAGTGTGAAATATGCAACTCTTCCTCCTTCGAGCTTCTAGATGGCCGCAGCTATTGTCGGAGTTGTGGGACGGAAAATCAGGCAATATAAATTTTTATAAGTGAAAAGCATCACTGAGCCTACATATTTTGAAACTAAGAATTTCCTCAAAAGGCCTGGATACTCGAAGATTGACACATACTGGAGTCATGGAAAAAATAGTCTGAAGGCAGTCATACAAACAAATAGCCTGATGGGTAATAATGTTACCAGTTTTGGTATTTGCAGTGGTTTTGGTACTACTACTAGAAAAAATAAATAAAAATAAAGCTGATTTTATTCTTCATTGGCAATATGACATTGCATGTTTTATATAATTATCTTGCCAGAAGCAAGGCAGAGTGAAATATCGACTTCTTTTATAGATCATTTAAAGGGATATTGGATCTTTCACAATTTATAGATGGATTCTTCATAGTCGCCGTTCCTTTTTCGATTTTAAATCAGAGCTTAGATATTATTTATCTTCTCAATTTTTCTCTTGAAGAAGAGCGAGTTGACTGTTCAGAGAGCAGAGCACATAGCATTTACACGATTTGCTTCTTTTTCAAGATTTCAATCAGATAGTCGCCGTTATTCGTTGCTTTTTCTCCATCTGAGCAGTTTTTTCCCCCATCATCTACAGCAGTTTGTTTCTGAGTTATAAAGTTTTGCAGAAATTCATTGAATTGGACAACGAGCAGGAGTACGACAAAACCATGTTCTTCATGAAGCAATACGTCAAAAGGACACCAAAGGTTCTCAAAAGCGTAAAGCAGCAACAACCAGGATAGGTCTGTCCGGCATCTCAGGGTAGCGCGAGTCCTGCCAATGCGAGGAAGATTATGATGAGCTTTTTTCTCAAGAAAACGCATTATTTGTCCGGACTCGAAAGGATCCTCACCAACCTATCCCAAAGGACTCCCCTCAACAGGACCTATAGGCAAACAACAACAAAATCAAAAGCCTAGGTCATCATGAATGACAACTTTCCGTTTGCCCCCTATTCACTCATGTTGTGCTCACTCCATTTCTTCAACGACCCTTGTCTTCTCCTCATTTGCAAATCTCTCGACAAATATCTGCTCTAAACCTTTCGCTCTTCTTCCCATTATTCTAGGCCATGGTCCCAATAACTTTCAAGAGGTTTATGCTACCAATTATCCTGGGTTTTGTGTGTTATAAAATTAAAATGAGGCCATGGAATTTATTTTGTGTCACATTCGAATGAGAGAACTTGTAGCGATATTTGAACATCCGGGCAAACTGCTTTGCCTCATCCTTCAATTGAGATCGGAAGAGGCTGGAAGAGGGAGAGATGTCAGAAATATGTCGAGCAAATGTTAGATGCAAGCATTTATGATCGAGAAATTGAGTTAGAATCAAGAAAACGCTAGCG
This sequence comes from Allodiplogaster pararmata, assembly GCA_964056735.1. Lineage (NCBI taxonomy): Eukaryota > Metazoa > Nematoda > Chromadorea > Rhabditida > Diplogasteridae > Allodiplogaster > Allodiplogaster pararmata. The sequence goes on along the minus strand of OZ057408.1, from coordinate 12,961,659 downwards.
TGATGAGCAGAGCTGCCATCTTCTCGAATACGGTGTTTTCAGACAATCAAAACGACCGAAGAAACCCGTCGGATGATTGACAATCTCTTAGGGTCCGACGGCGATCAGGAAAGGCCCGAGACGGAAGGGGATACGGTACTGTGAGCTTTTGAAATAATAAAAAAATTGGAGTTTTCAGTCGAGGATCTTCTTTCTTATAATTAATCGGAGCAAAGTATGAATGTATTTTTATTTTAAAGACGGCTCCATCAACGTCGAGTGGCTACTGGAAAGAAGAGCAGAAGGGAGAGGAGTTTGAGGAGGAGCGAAGGGATGAGTTGCAGTCAGTCCTCAATTGTCGTCTCACTTGTTCTTAAAACATGTTGAGGAGCATGTATGGCAATAAAACTACTAATGAAGGATCGCGCGTTTTGAAGAGGGTACGAGTGTGAGATGGAGATTAGAGAATGCCATATAAGCAAAGGAATTGTTTTATCACTTTCTGAAGAGGACATAAATTTTACCCGAGGTAAAGGTTTGAGAAACATCCTAATCATAGGTGAACTGCCAACTGGTAAAAAGTTCTCTAGAGCGACAGACCTACCCACCCTCTACCTCACTCGTTTATCAGAGTTTTAACAGCTAAAATTGAGAGAAAAAACTTGAAGTCGTAGAACCCATAGCTCAACAAACTCGTGAAATTCCTCCCGATCGCCAGCCTAATCTCCGAAAAAAAAAACTATTTAACTCAACTCAAGTTACTGAAAACCGACTTACTCTCTTCGCGTCTGTGTGATGCTAAAAGGCCCATTTAAGGCTTAATTTGAACTTCGCCTGCATGATTACCGCATTTTTGAGCTGTTAAAAATTTTTTATCAATGGTCAAAAAGGTGAGAAAAACTTATTTCGATCCAGAAAAGGAACGGAGAACAAAACTTTGCGATCGACCCCTCTCCCTCCAACACCCCCCCTTTCCCCTTTATTTCGGGTCGCCCTGTCGCCTGCCTCGAAACAGTTTTTTCAACACATCCTGGTGAGCTATGGTAGAACCTATCATTTAAATATATTTATAACTTCTTTCTCTATTTCTCTACACAAATAAAACGTTTCATTAGCCACAACTCAGTCTCAACCGTTTTCGTCAAATTGAAATTAAAACTTTAAACCAACTTCAGCGATCGACCTGTTGAAAAATCAAGAATTATCTACCTATGATCCTAATGTGATAAAAGGAAAAAGGTTTATACATATATGTGATCGCGTATGTAATTAAATCAAAAATATGAACTGTGCTCTGTAGAGAAACTGGTTATAAAATTTCATTAATAGATTTCTCTCTTTTTCATCATTCGTGTTAGCTCTATCTATTTTTTTTCTCTTTCTCTCTCTCTCTCTCTCTCTCTCTCTCTCTCTCTCTCTCTCTCTCTCTCTCTCTCTCTCTCTCTCTCTCTCTCTCTCTCTCTCTCTCTCTCTCTCTCTCTCTCTCTCTCTCTCTCTCTCTCTCTCTCTCTCTTTCTCTCTCTTGTTTTCTCCTCGTGCCTTATCTTCACAATCAATCTTTTTGATCCTCACACTTCTTTTGTGGGTATAAAAAACAGCCTCATCATCATTATATATAAACTCCCTAGTTTTTTTGTGAATATGATTTTCATTATTTTCGAATGCATCTCACGGACTTGATATGCTCACAGTCTCTGGGGCAACATTGGCCTACGCATGACGACGTTCACAAAGTTGCTGGCTCGTCTCGTCAATTTCCTCGTCGGATTGCGAGGTGCACTTCAAGCTGACATTGTCAGTATTCTCATAGTTTTCTGAGAAATATTCATGACTCAAGAAATTCAGTTTAAGATAAATCTTTTTCATATTTGAAGTTATGGGTTTTTGCAAAGGTCAACTTCCCTCAATGTCTAAATCTCATTCTCTTTTTCTAGATTTTTCTGTCTCTCTCTCTCTCTATCTATCTCTCTCTCTCTCTCTTTCTTGTTTTCTCTCTTTAAGTTTTTTATTATCATTTAAACACATACTTTCGAGCTCCTGAGAACTCGACTTCTTCCTCATGCTTTCGATGCTATAACGAGGTATTGGAAGGTGCACAAGACCACATTGGGAGTGTGGCGTCGTCTGCTGGGAAGTCAGGGCATCGCCTTCTTTCTCGGAGAGTCCACTGAAAAGCCTGAGGAGATGTTCATTCGGCTGCAGATGCAGATACAGACGTCAGCTGATCTCGTTCCTCAAACGCGCACCACGGGTGTAGTCTATGCGTTTAATAAACTTGTTTTACATGTCCTCGGTTTTCATGACATTCTCTGTTTTCCATCGCACTCTCTCTTTCTCTCTCTCTCTCTTTCTCTCTCTCTTTCTCTCTTTCTTTTCGAAAGTGTGCCGTTACCTTAACATTAGTTTTTTTTGTCCACACGCTTCTGTTGAGGAAGGTGAGAACATCTTGGCTTTCATACGTATCGTGTACGAATTCAGAGCTTCTGTAGTGGGTTTGAATGGTTTAAGGTAGTAGCTCACAGAAAGTGGCGTTGTTTGGAAGAGTGCTTCGGAGCTTGTTAGAGAAACCAGTTTTATAGACGGAGAAGGTCTTCCCATGTGATTGTACTCTTAAAGGAGAAGATATTCGTTGAAGTTTGAAACAGAGCTCATACATGTAAGGGTAGAACTTGATGAACTTGATCATTCAATAATAGGTTAAATCTGGATGTTTCTTACAGAGCCAGAGATGACCTAAATAAAGCAGAAAATGTCTGTAATTCAGAAGAGGCAAAGATTATAAAGTTGCAAAAAAACGCGCTGTTTTTGAATGAAGCGGAAGAATGCGTTAAAGGGCTTGGCGTATTTTTAAAAAAAACAGAGAAAGATAGGGTTTGTTCAGGAAAGAGGAGCGGGCAGCTGAAAAGGCAGCGAAAAAGAAACGAGCAAAAGAGCGCATCTACCAAGAAAAGCAGGTTTTGTGAAACTTTCATTATCTTGCCCGATGCTAAAAGTCATAGTTTTTTGCGTATTCCATCATGAGTCACCCAAAAATTAGGGATCTGGCCTAGCACAAGGTCGTTAATGGACTATGGGTTCAATTGTCGGTTTGGCACATGGCTCACCATCAGGGCTAATTCAAATGGGTGTATAAACGTTTCCGCCGTGAGGTCATGTATCCGCCTTTTATATAAGCCCTGCTCATCATAGATCGCCCGCACTAGTCAAATGAATCAGAAAAGATCACTCAAAGCAAGGGCCTTGAAAGATGGGAAGCGAGTGAAGGGCAGAGAGATCAACATTGAATTTAAAGATTGTGAAAACTCGCTAGCTCATCATAATTGTCACCCTCAGCTTGAATGAGCGGTCGTTTCTACAACTTGAAATACTCATGTGAATGAATTGGCTAGTTTTAAATGCACTTCTTTTACTCCTAAGCATTACAGTTATTCAGATTAGGTAAAATACTGATGATGAAAAAACAACAAATTATATAGTTTTTATTGTTAAAATTGTATTATGTACTCCAGAACTGCATCAATCATAGGTCACCAGGACTGTTAAAATTTAGAAAGGAAAAACTACCTCTTCTCGAGCGGAAAAGGATGGAAGTGTTAAAAATCCAACCAATTCTCGACAGTCTTCACTAATTTTTGTAAAACTCTTTCTCTCTCTTTTCCTCCGTCTTTTACCTCTAGTTCATTTCTCATTGTTCTAAATCCCATATCGCTCAAGGAGCTATCAATTTTTTGAATAATTTTTTGATCAGTCCAGGTTACTCAATTCGGGCAGATGTTTTCCAAAGAAGCAATGATCTTTCAGATGTGGGATGCTTTGATGAATGAAACGGTGAATGAAAATCTGGAAATTGAAAGCGAAGAAGAAGAGGATGAAGATGAGGTATTGATTATTGAGAAGAAGTTGTTTTTTTATGATGATTCGTTCGGGTGTGGCATAATGTGGCATTTCGGGTGTGGTTTGCGCAACTATTGTGCAAAGGGTCTCAAGTTCGAGCTTCACTTCGGACAGATAAACCTGAACCAAGAGGTTTAAGAAATGTTGGTAGTGCTCTTGCACAAATCTGACTCTCGCAGTAACCCAACGGGCAGCCCCTGGTTCTACCAGGATAGGTCTGTCCCGCATCTCAGGGGAGCGTGTACCCTGTCACGAAGCGTGAACAAGCGCGAGAAATATTATTGTTTTTCATAATGATCTACAGTGGAGGAAAGGTTGAGCGAGAGAGACAGAGAGAGAGGAGGGAGAAAGAGAAACAATGAGAAAGGAAGAAAGGTAAAGAATGGCCTCTTTACTCTCTTGTATCATAATCGATCTTTATCAGCTTGCTTTGAGCACTAAAAAGTATGAAATTGTTAGTTTTTGACTGAAAAAATTGGTCGCAATAGATTGTGATTGAATGACTAGTTGTCTATGAAGACTGATTGCAGACCTCCACGCGTAAACGGAAGCTGAATTCTCATGTAAACTACGAGTTCGTCTCTAAGGAAACATTCGCAGCTCGCGAATGTGTGGCTAAGGTAATAAATAGTTATTTTGAAATCGTTCTTCAATTCGATTCAAGTCAAAATATCGTTAGACATGAATAGCCATTGATTCGTAAAAATCCATCTGATTCTCCGTCTCTTTGAGTAGAGTAATAGAATGTGGAATGTAAGCTGAAGTTTCGATCATGGTTTGGCAATTACGGCCTCAAGGTGCCAAAATCCTGCTAGAGACCGGAGTCTTCCATTCTTGGTGATAGAAATTGAAGAGCGAGAAGTGAGTCAATCGCTCTCATCCGTGATAAATTGAAGGAATCGTTTTATGAGATTTAGGATGATAAGAGTGGATGATTTAATTCATATATTTTTCATAAAATGTATAAATTCATATCGTCGTCTCTCTCAGAAAGTTCGGAAATACATAGGCCTATCTCTCCGGAGAGGTTTGTATTTGTCCCAATCTTCAGACTTTATTTGTCCCAATCTTCAGACTTTATTTTTCTTGGCGTTTGCGAAACAAATAGTGGTCTTTCCTTAACCTATTCGTCGTCTAACATTTAATATACAGGGTGCGCCAAAATTTCAGATGGACAGCATTTTTTTTCTCGATAAAAACTCAACAAATTTAGCAAATCATACAAAATTTTCATCAAAGTTTATTCAGATAGTTTGCAATATAACTGCGCTTCCAAATTACAAAAATTTCTTCCTTCTCCTTGACACAGGCGCGTATTCGCTTGTGAAAGTCACCTAGCGTGGAGTACAGGTATGCGACGTCAAGATCATCCCACGCCTTTTGTAGCACGCGCTTCAGAATGTAAAAATTCTTGTGGGGAGAATCGCAGGCCTTGTTCTCAAGGACCGACCACACAGAGAAGTCCAGGAGATTCAAATCGGGCGAGTACGGAGGCCATTCGTCGGAGCTTATCGGAGGTGTATATAAAATCGGTCTCGCATCACTCTGGCCTGGTGTGCGGAGGCAAAGTCCTGCTAGAACTTACAGTTGCGCCTCGCGAAGTGAGGCTGGCTCCAGGGAAGTAGAATCTCATTCAGGTAGTTATATGCATTAGCTTTGACTCCGAATTCTACGAAAACGATTGAAGTCTTGTACGTAGCGTTTATTCTGGCTCAGACAATGACAGAAGCGATATGGCCCTTTCTTCAGACCTAGCGACCTTTCTTATTGGCCGTAAAATCCCGCATGGGACTTCAAGATTTTACGATTCTCCGAACATAACTAGCGGAGATATTCACCTCCGTCGAGACTTTTCTGAGACTCTGCTTAGGGTTATAACGAATCTTGTCTCGGATGCTTCTCTCGTTGATGGAAGTGGTCGCGGTCGCTGTTGGCCCGCTTCTGAGACGGTCTTTCGTAGTACCATTCTCACGAAAAAAGATTCAATGGTTCTGATTTTGGCGATGTATTTCTGAGTGTGACCGGACTGGCTTTAGCGTAGGATATAGCCTCGATTGATATGAGAGACCATTACTGGGGAAGATAAAAGAGTTGCTATTATGAATTTTTTTAGGGTATGTTTGCAACGTTATGACTAAGATACGAGGGAAAAACTAAACGACCGCTACAGCAGAAAAAAAGACAGTCTTTCACCTGAGCTTTTGTCTCACCCTTCATAGAAAACCAAAATTGTAAAAAAAAAGATTTAAAAATGTTAAAACTGCCTTGAGTTTTTCTAACATGGGCTTAGGCTTTCTTTTGTGGTTTTTTCGCCAGTGCATGGTCGGATTTGTCTATTCAAGCCTTGGTTACAGGCGGGTCTGTTACGTCTGGACATGGACGTGCTGTGTGCGATAGTGCACATCGGGCTGCAGTCGGCGGGCTGCACTCACATAACACTGGCGGACATGATACGCTGGATGAGAGAGGGACGCTGTGTCGTCTCCCCCTTGCAATTCAACGCTTTGCGTCGGGTCTGCCTCTACGATGACGGCAAGATGGCCGTGCTGCGTGAGGGAGGCGAGGCAGAGCGACATGATCATTACTATGTATGTGAGGGAAAATAAAGAGAATGGAAGCGAGATAGAAAGAGATGAAACAGTAGAAAAAGAGAGAGAAACGTGAAGGGAAAGAAAGAAAGAGTGAGAGTAAAAAAGATGAGAAGAAAGAGATCTTAAGATGTTATAAAATTTCAAAAAAAATTCAAGGGGTGATTATAGGTTTCATGTTCAATAACAGTAAAATTGAGAGAAAGAAAGGCCGGAGGTTGAGTTGTTCTCCATCCTTCTCTCCGATAGTTATCCATCGTGAAGGTTATTCCGGTAGACTCCCGGAAAAGTCTTCCCTGTCACGATGATTCCCCGAAATTCCTTTAATTCAGGGTAATTACTTTAACGGAGACAAGTCGAGCTTAAAAGGAAGGTACAGTTGAATTCACTAAGGGATAGAGTTGACATCCCAGAAGTGAGTTGACCGGTCCGTTGACATCCCAGTTTACATCCCAGAAGTGAGTTGGCCGGTCCGTTGACATTCCAGAAGTGAGTTGACCGGTCCGTTGACATCCCAGAAGTGAGTTGACCGGTCCGTTGACATCCCAGAAGTGAGTTGACCGGTCCGTGTCCTTATTTCAGAATTTCTATCTCTTCGAGCTGCAAGCGATAACAGACGTCATCATGAGCATAACGAAACTGTCGAAAAATCCTACTCTACCGTATGCTGTTGAAGAGGTATCTACTTGGCTTACTGTTTTCGCGAATCGCGATCGAAGTTATTTCGTGGAGAAATGGTATTTTTGAAGTTAAATGTGAGAGGAACGATTTCATCTGAGTTTTGTAGAAACTTTTATATTCTTTCCCTAGAAGAGAACTTTATTCATATGTATTTTCGCTTCGAGATAAAATGAAGTAGTTGCTTGCGGCATTAAAGAGCCTGATAGAGGTGTACCGAATGGTATGTATGGTAAGTCGAAAGTTCGACAATCAATAAAGAGCCAGTTTCGTTACTACTCCCCCGTTATTTTTACAAATCAAGTCTTAATGAAGAACGTTATTCAGCGTATAGCTTACCATATGAGGCATCTGAATCTCCCGCGTGCCCTCTTTGAAAATGTTCTATTGCTCTACCGTACACTATCATCACCTGAGGGAATCCGGCAGAACTCACAAGGAGAACAGTGGACATCAGAAGTCGCCAATAAATCCGATCAGGTCATCTAGTGATTGTTTGACTATTCAAGGATTCCTTATTTATACTCCATCATGCGTGATCCACGGAGAAGTCTAATTATGTACGCAATAAGAGGCTGTGATTTTTCATCTTGGCTCTTAAGTGCAAGAAAATTCACGCCCTCTTTTATCCTGGTGAACTGTTTTTAACAAAAGTAATACACGTGATAAAAATCATTTTTAGCTCAAGACGAACTTGTTGGCAAGTACAATGACTTTTCTAGCCTCTTACACTGAGTTTGACGAGAGCTCATTCTGGTTTGTTTAGCCCGGCGAGCCAAAGAGAGCTTCGACCGCTCCACTCAATCCTGGACTGAGATCGCGGAGAGGGCCTCCATTGTTGGTTTATTCATGTATATTAAGACTCTTCTACAGTAAAACCCTTAGACTAGAGATTAAATTGACGTAACTAAAATAGGATTTGGATTAATTAACAAATCCGCTGAAAATTAACAAAACTCTACTTTTACATTATGAGTTCCAGTAATTGGCCTTTATTGCTCTATGAAAAGGGGTTAAATGAGAGCGGTAAATTGATGTTTGTACGCGCCAAGCAAGTGGCGAAATGATGGGAAAAGGTTTTATGAAAATGTAAAGGCAGGTAGAGGAAAAGTTGAACAGAACGCCAGGGGCCTCTTTCTAATTGGATATTTTGGATACAGCGATACAACGCGAGTTTGGATACAGCGATATTTTACTTCTCTTTCTAATCTCTCCTGTAAATAAATGGATACAATTCACTGTTGTATCCGATACAGCAGCCGATACAAAAAGTTGCTGTATCGGATACAAATATTTGTTGAGTTTGGGGCAATTTTCGTTTGCTCGGTCAATTTTCTTCATATTTTGTTTTTTCTTCTTCATTTTTTCTCTTCATTTTTTCTTTATCATATTTTTTTCTTCTCATTTTGTTTTTTCTTCATTATTTGCCACCTTCAGTTTTTTTTTTTTTTTTGCCACCAAACAATATGCAAATACTTGAAGTCTTTTTTTTATATTTTAGATTAATAATATACATGATTGAGATTATGATAGTAACATAGAGGCGTTAGTGCAGTTTAACTGATAAGATTTTCCGGCTAAAATAGGCTTTAGATTTCAATTTTTTTAATTCTTTGTTTTTTACGTGACCTAATTAAGCGATAAAGGCTTATAGTTTTTTCAACAAAATTTTTTAGGTTTTTTTATTTAGGGGGGGGGCTGCGCTTTACTTGAGGGGTTTTTCAAAAAAACTTTTTAAAAGATTATTCCTACATTAAAAAAACGCTTAGGCTTAGGAAAAAGTTTACGCTAACAAGGCCGTACGGCATAGGCGAACGAGACCGCATAAGAAAATTTTATATTTTTTTAAAAATACATTTTTCTAACGCACCGAAAATCCCCTCCCCGAAGTAAAAATATGCTAAACAATTTTTTCATTCCAAAAAGTTGTTTTTTTCACAAATTTTTTTTGGTTTTCTGTTGTTTTTTGGACCCTATACTACTTGAAGGAATTTTTATAAAACGGTTTTTATCAGCTAAGCCGTAATGGTCTCGTTAGCGTAAGTTTTTACGAAGCCTAAGCTAAATTTAATGTTAAAAATTCGAATTAGTTTTCGGAAAAAAAACTACTTTCTAAACCACACTAAAACTCAATCACAAACTATTCATTTCTCATCGATGACATTGCAACTTCAATTACATCGAAAACATAGTCATTGTATTTTTTGTACGAAAAGACTTGCATCCGCCAACCACCTTCAATTGAAAAAAATTATTTTAGAGAAAAACTTGCAATAATAATACTTTGAAGTTAGAAAAATATTACAATACTTATATGAATATAAAATTGCCAAAACTATTATCATGTTTTCAATTATGTATAATATAAATGGATAAAGAAAAAACGAAATCAAGTAAATGAAAAAATTTTGGTGAAAAAAGAAAGAAAAAAATGGAGATGGCAAAATAAGAAGAAAAACAAAATATAAAGAGAAAAAAAACAAAAACATAAAGAAAAAACATTGTAAATGCATGCTGTATCCATCTTTACAGCAGCCTTTAGAATTGTAAAATTGTATCCGTTTTCTGTAAAGATTCGATTTTTTTGCTGTAAACTGTAAAAGATTAGAGAGAGAACCTTTACAGGGATACAGGTGCCCTTCACAAAATATCGCTGTATCCATTTGTATAGCTGTATCGCTGTATCGAAAGATTAGAAAGACAATATTGTATCGCTATATCCAAAATATCCAATTAGAAAGAGGCCCCAGGAGAGGAGAATGTAGATCAAGAATGTATTTGCCAACATAGCTGTTTCAGTTCCTATTCAACTCCTGTCTATAAAGCTCTTTTTAGAACAAATTGATTGCTTACTTAGTGCATCAGAATGAAGTAAAATATGATGAGCTATTGTACTAACTTCAAGCTTTGATTTGAGAAAAAAAACTTTGTTTAAAGTTTTCAGTAACTTGATTGACACCGATGCGTTCAGAAATGAAAATTTGAAGGAAAGAATTAGACAGAGAAATGAGCAGACGTTAGGGTCGCAGTGAAAAAACTTGTGAGACAAACCTCGCTTGTGAGACAAACCTCGCTTGTGAGACAAACCTCGCTTGTGAGACAAACCTCGCTTGTGAGACAAACCTCGCTTGTGAGACAAACCTCGCTTGTGAGACAAACCTCTTTTTAACCTCGCTAGTTAGAATAATCCGTTGAAGCCTGGTATTGAAGCATTCATCTCTCGATCGATACGCGAGCCATCGCATTGATTCTGTTGAGCCTGAGGCTCAGATTCAACATTGACGATGCAGATTTTATCGAACGAAAGGTTTGGCAATAAGAATGAATCGGTTTAAGCTTTTCAAATTCAGAAAAAAAGCAAAAGTTTCAATTTTGCAATTTGTGAGCAGGAAAGCGGACCATGCTCACAAATTAGCTCACGGATGTTATCCGTTTGCAAAAAAACCGAACTAGTGGCTTCCGTATTTCAGGCGATGCTCTTTCTACGGAAATCTTTCTCTATAATCCTCGGTATTTTGAAGGGACTTGAACTTGAATGTTTTGGTCATAAGAAAGACCCCTTATCATGTCTAAACCAGCACGTTTTCTGGGAAACGGCCGGATGGAGGTCGAACTTTGTTTAATAGAGAGAAAGACAGTTTCTAAGGGAGGTAGAGAGAAATCATTGTGTTAAGAAACCAGAAAAAGAAGGCGAACACTTTCGTGTGGAAGATTGGATCAGACAACTGCGAATGCGAATTCAGCTGTGGGATGGGGAAGCTGTCGAAGACGTTCTCGAGCGCTGGTAGGCATTTTTTGGCCTCCCTCTCTCTCTTTCTAGTTCTTTTTTATTCATATCTTTCTCTACCTTCATTTTTGATATTTTTTAAAATATGATTCTTTCTCTCTAAATTTTTTTCACATCTTTTTTCTTAGTTTAACTTTTAGCCTATTTTCTTTCCATCCCTCTCACTTCCTGTCTTTATCAACTTAGTTTTCACTCTCCCTTCTTAATCTCTTTCTCTTGCTCTCTCTCTTTCCTTTTTTCTCTTCGTATCTCCTTCATCACATATCATTTTTGATCTCCTACTCTATCTCTCATACCCTCCTTCTTACTTCTTACTTTTTTTCTTCTATCCAGTCGTAAGTTTTCTCTCAGCCACTTGGATCGACCATCTGACTACAATGTGAAAATGAGCGTGATTCCAGAACGCATGCAAGCTTACTTCAATCCGAGGTACAATTGAACGAATTTCTACTTATGCGTTTTGTGTCGAACGGTAGTTAAACATTTGTATTCTAATTTGTCTTTTTCACCAGTGACGAGAAGAAGGACAGAGAAAAGAGATTTCGAAAAGCAATCATTGGGAAAATGAATGAGTAATAGAGCAACTTAGCAAGAGAATGCGAATAAAAATGGAATCTGCGTTAATCGTTGTTTTTATACAAGCTTTTTAGCCTCAGGGTGAGTGAGCGAAATTTCTTCATCATAACTGAGTAATTCTTTATCATAGCACGCATTTACCAAATAAAAAAAATTTTTTTTTAAACGACAGTTGAGTAGGGTATGATGATGATTGTTGCCCGTGCGGTTCCTTTGACGTTGAAAGGGGGGTCCACGAGCTCTCGGTAAAAGCTCAAGCACACAGTCACACTCACTCACTTCTCTCTTTCTCTCTCTCATTCACTCTTTTTTCTTTTTTTTTTTTTTTGCCTCTTTTCTTCTCGCCTTTTTTTGTTTCGGGCTCTGGCTTTTTTTTAAATTTATTTATTTATTTATTTTTTTTATTTTTTTTTTAATTAACTGATTCCATCCTTCCATCCATATTATTCAACAATCCAACCTACACAGACAACAGCAAGAACAGCAAATAACTATTTAGACTGGCAATGAGAACAACATTCATTGGGCTAGGAAATCTGCAACATCGACAGGTTTATACCATAGGTCTAGAGGTTTAAGTCTAGTGGGGTTACAACGGCAGTTAAACAAGTGTACACTAGTATGATCTACCTCTCTACATGAAGGACAGAGAGGAGAATCAGTGGCACCAATCCTATGAAGGTAACTATTTAACGTGCTCGAGTAACCACTTCTAAGTTGCGATAGGGTAACCTGTTGTTCCCTGTCAAGTAACCTAGTAGACTTATGGACCATGGGTGGTTTGAATCCTAGGACTGTGTTTGGTTCACAGTTTCTAAGAAATTTCCTAACGGCTTCTGTGTGCAGATTTCTATGAGTTGTTTTACAGTCACTATCCCCCAGACTGAGGTCCATGTTCATCACGTGTCTGCGGATGGCTCTTGGTGGTCGTTGTCGGAGGGTGAGGTTATGGGATGGGTGATCCTCTTGCATTCTGGCCTTGGCTAGGTATTGGCTGGTCAGCAGCTCATTGTGCTCCTTTACTGGTAGGAGTTTGGATTCGAGAGCGAGGTGCTGTGTTCCGGCCATTTGAAGGTTACCCGTGGCTGCCCTGATTGCTTTGTTTTGGCAGGCCTGTAGTCGTGTCCAGTGGGTGTTTGCGAGTGGTGGAGTGTATACGAGTGCTGCGTAGTTAATGATCGATCTCGTCGTTGCTTTATATGTCGCGATGAGTGTTGTGGGACTCTGACCCCATCTTCTGCCTGCTAATGCTCTGATGATGTTGAGGCGTTTGGAAGCCTTCGTTCTGATGGCCTCTGCGTGGTGTCGGAAGGTTCCTAATTGGTCCAAAACCACACCCAAGATCTTTGGTGTTTTGGTGATTGGGAGAAGATCGTCACTGAGTTTGATTTCAAGTTTTTTGTTGCATTCCGCAGTGCATGTTGTGAAGAGGGTCACCGAAGATTTTTCTTTGGAGATCTGCATCTTTAGGTTGTCCAGTTCATTAACTAATCTGGGGAGGTACTCATTCATTTTGTCCTCGCATTCGTTGATCTTTGCACTCGATGACATTATTGAGATGTCGTCCGCATATGCAACAATGTTGGTGCTTCCCGTGGGTACTGGGAGCTTGTTTAGGTAGACATTGAAGAGAATGGGGCTTAGCACACCGCCCTGTGGAACGCCAGCCCGACTGGTGGAATAGCTGCTAGTCGTGTTTTGGAAGGTCACACTCACGGATCTTTCCCGAAGATAGTTAGACAACCATCTCACGACGCCTCTGGGAATATTGGTCTCTGCCAATTTTCTGCAAAGTGTAGGGATGTGGACTAGATCGTACGCCGAGGTCATGTCCAAAGCAACCATTATCGTTCTCTTAGGGGGAGCTTTTTGGTTGAAACCTTCAGTGATCTGGCCAGTTATTTCCAGGAGAGCTGATGTTGTGGACTTGCCTTTTTTAAATCCGTGTTGCCATTTGGCCAATTCGATCCCATCTGCGATGAGAGGGAGTAGGCTTCTTTCGAAAAGTTTGGCAATGGGAGATAGGATTGAGATTGGGCGATATCCTTTAATCGTCGACGGGTCCTTTCCTATCTTTGGCAGCATAATAACTCTGGCTGTTTTCCAAGCATGTGGTATGATACCGGATTGGAGAGTACTGTTGTAGAGAAAGGCCAAGCATCTTTTGAATGAGCTTCCTGCGTTTTTGATCATGAGAGGGCAGATACCTTCGCTGTCGATTGCCTTCGAGCCTCTGGTTGCTTTGCAAGCTTTTTCAACGTCATCAATCGAAAAAACGGGAATGTCTTCTCTGGAAAACCCTTTTATCCATCGGGTTGTCTGTCGATTTGTTTTGTCCGGTGTTTTAGGGGCTTTTTTGGCCAGGTTTTTGGCAAAGGCGTTTGCAGCTTCCAGGGAGGATAGTTGTTTTCCGTTTTGGATGATGACATTGTGAGATCGGTTGTGTCCTCTACCATCAATTGCTTTGATAGTTTTCCATAGCCGATTGGTTGGTTCATTATGTCGAAGTCCATTTACGTATTCCTCCCAGGCTTTTTGCTTATCCTTGCGAATTTGAGTTGTGATTTCGGCCATGATTGTAGGGAGATCAGGATTCAGAGGATCATTGGTCCTCATGTAGTCTCTTTGTTTAATCAGGGCTTTCGCTTTTTCGCTAAGGTTGGGAGTGTAGTTGAGCTTTCTGCCTTTAGGGATGTTGTTCTTCGACGCTGCAAGAATGACTCGTACCAGGAAATCGTGCATTTCATTGGTTTTTCCTGTGAAAGGAAAATCACCAATTCTTTTGTTTATCTCCTTCTCGAAACCGCTCCAATTTGCTTTGTTGTAGTTCATGAAGCACTTCTCATTCGATATGTTAGACGGTTGAAGATCTACTTCGATGATGATGGGGAGGTGATCGGAGTTGAGTCTGTTGATCGGTGTCCATCTGCATTCTGTTGACACGTCGGAGGAGATGAGTGTTATGTCAGGCGAGGCGTCCTTTCTTGTGTGTTGGCGGGCGTTGTTAAGGCAGACCAGGTTTCTTTCTTCTATGGCTTCGCAAAGATCGTCTCCTCTTTTGTCTTCGACTCCATCACTCCAGAGCGCGTTGTGTGCGTTGAAATCTCCCGCAATGATACATGGGCCCTGTCTGTCTAACATTCTTTCAAAGTTAGTACTATAACCGAGTGAGTATGAGGACCGGGGAGGTATGTATACATTGGAGATGGAGAAGTTGCCTCGTTTGGTGGGGACATTTATGCACATAGTTTCCGCGACCTTATCCGTTGAGGGAAGGGTTATATTAGTGAACTGAGTGTCTTCCCTTATTAGTATGGCCACACCACCGCCAGAGTTGTTACGATCTTTTCTGAGCATGGTGTAGCCGGGGATAGTAACTCTAGCGTCTCCTTCCATCTTGGTCTCTTGAATGAGAGCTATGTGGATGTTCAGTTCGTGTAGGAGGCCCTCTAGTTCTGACGCTCTAGCCCTTAAACCATTCGCGTTCCATTGAAGGATTTTTAGGTTCTCTGAGGGCTTAGTGGGCTTAGTTCTCGTGACAGGTGGTCTACTACAATCGAGACATCTCCAATTCGGGGACCATTCATTGAACGATGACAAATTCGAGCACTTGAGGTGTACCCATGAGGAGCATCTACCACATCTTATACTGTTTGATGCAGCACTTTTAGAGCAAACGGGACACGGCCATCTTGGCGGACCGGGGTTGGATTCAATACCAGCTCTAAGTAAAAGAGTTCGGACCAGGGAGGCTGGTAACGCCTGGTCCTCTAATGAAAAAACAAAGAGAGTGGGTTGTGACTGCGTACGAGCAATCCTCGTGTAGGCCCTTTGAAGGGTTTCTTTCCTTTGGGATAGTATGTTTGGAGGTCCATTGGGGCCGATGCTGGAAGGCAGCATCGTCCACAGTCGCACCGCGTGTAGGTGACCTCCTTCGCGACCTTGAGTAGGGTATAGGCCTATGATAATGAGAAGGCAAGCCAGAGGGTAAACATAGAAATTTCTGGAGGATTGGAAGTGATCAGAAGACGAGACGGTAGTTGAGGCAAGGGCTCAAAGAATGGGGTGTGCAAGCAGTAGGCTAGGGACAGTTAAATACTTCCTGGTGATCTTTAATTCAATGAAACCCCAAAAAATCAAAACGGTGGTTCAATAGCCCAATAGGTTCAATAGCCCAAATACTCTTTTTGTGTCTTTAAAATAACAACATCTTTTTTTCTAACGTGCATACGATCTATGATCATCTTCTGATTAATGTATTGATTGTCAAAAAGAGATCCCAAAGAATCTTTGGCTTGATGATGAAGATGTGTTACAGTGGACATCTGGTGGCGAACCGACGAACCCGCCAAGCATTCCCGGCTGGATGGAAACCCTTGCCACAAACGTCTCTTTCTCATTATTACTCAGATTTATATAGTAATTGCTCTCATTTGTATTTTTTCTCCCATGATAAGGTACAGATCAGATGGTTAAAAAAGTTAAACGAAACTTCCACTTGTTTTTATTTCTCATCCTTGCTCTTTCTCTCTCTCTCTCTCTCTCTCTCTCTCTCTCTCTCTCTCTCTCTCTCTCTCTCTCTCTCTCTCTCTCTCTCTCTCTCTCTCTCTCTCTCCCACACTAACTTTCACTCTCGCACTGTGCATTTAAATTGTTATCGTCAGAGCAAAATTTGGGCAAAATCTTGTCTTGATGAGGATCTCGGTTGCAGTGCGGTGTTTGATGCGGTATTCGATCGACCGAATCTCTTCCCAGAAGACTGCCTGGCTGAATCATCTGCTCCATCTCCTCTTGCAATGAAATGTGAGGCCTGTTCAGATAAGAAGGCAACAAGTATATACATATTTATATAACTCTAGGCCATTAAGTTTGTTGATTTTTAGTTCAGCAGTGTGTCCTCAATAGTATTTATTAAAAGGTATTGAGTGTCTCTGGATAAGAGAGTGCAGACCGGGTTTGATTCCACTCATGTGATAAATTTTGTCTGTGCAATGGTTCATTCATTAATAGAAAACCATTGCAAGAATGGGCCTAAGAAGTGCGATAAAAGTGCAGAAATCTAATTTTGTCCTTGAAGGACAATACTGCCCAATCATCTGTGGACTTTTGGTTTTTGGGGTATCTTTTTCATACTCATTCGTCCTTTTTTTAATATCAAAAAATTTCATTAACGTGAAAAATAGTTTTTTTTTAATGTTTGACGCCGATTCACAAGCATTGAACACGAGTTTTAAAGATAAAAAACAAAAAGAACACTTTTTCAATTTTGTTTTTCTTGTACGGTTTTTTGAAAATTCTGTTCTATTTTTCGAGTTTTACAGTTTTAGATAATGTCATCACGTACTGTCCGTCTGAATTTGACTCATTCCCTGCAAAAAGCAATAAGAAAAAGCCTTACAGAGGGCTTCACTTCGCTCCAGTTTTCACGACAGTTTTTCGATGCAAAACGAATATTGTCATTTGAAACGCTCGCGACTATCCGGTGGTATATAAAGTAGTTTTGAAGTGCAGTACGGAAGGCCTCAGAGGTGCTTATAGGCATCTCGATGACTTGTCAGAAGGGCCGCCACCGCTGCACAACTCAAGTGGGCTATCGCAACATTGTTCGAACTTCAAATGAAGACCCTCGCCGCATAGTCACTGATGTGATTCGACTTATTTCGTCACCAGGTGTTCTCGACCTGTTTGGGAGATGGCCAAAACGGAAACCTTTCATCAGATCTGTAGAGTAGGCCAAGGCGCAGTAGAATAGGCCAAGGCGCACATAAACTGGGCTCCCCAGCAGTGCCGTAGACTTCTCCTGATCAACGAATCTCGCTAATAAGTGTTCCATATATCTTGTATTCAGTTCAATCCTCGACCTATAGGCTATAGATTCAACTTCAAATACCAGGTTCCTACAACCAAACACGTTGTGAGTTCAGTATTTGTTTGAGAATGTGTCGGTCCGGCGGGTCCTGGGCCGTTGGTCCATATTCAGGGTAGGATGCATTTGGCAGTCTATCGAGCAATTCTCGAGAGCACTATGAGACCATTCGCATTGCATTCAATGGGTAGATCATTCATCCTGCCGCGGGATAATGGCCCCAAACAAAATCTTTGCTTGTATCAGAAGGGTTTTCTCGCCATCGAGTCGAGGTATTGGAATGGCTCAGGCAGAGCCTCGACTTGAATATTACGAGTTCGAATATTACAACTTTCAAGTTCACGTTCAAAAACTCAACCTTTTTAATATTTTTTGAGAGAATATATCATGACTGTCCACGCATCAAATAAACCGATGAAGTTCGAGCGGATTGAGGCTGCATTGCAGTCCATTGCAATGCAACTAATAGGCAAGCTAATTGACTCGATGCCTAGGCGTTGTGAGGCTGTAAGAAAGGAAAAAAGTTTGTGCTACAAAGTATTGAAGCTTGTTTTGGTTTTTTTTTCTCCATAGGTCTGTAAAACAAAACCTTAGTTGATGAATGTTCAATAAAAAAAATCAGTGAGAAACATGAGAATGCTTTTTTTCACGCCACAAAGCAACTATGCTTTGTTTTATAGATTTCAAAACATTTGAAAACCTACTAGAAAACCTTTGAAAACCTACTAGAGAATTGTAACACGCACAAAACTCGGTAAAAAACTAGTTCTGATAGAATATAGAAAGTTGGCGAATCGCCATGGATGATGATGATTCAGATATTGACGATCTGGATGGCGGCTTCTATGGGCTTCCTAGATCCACGGCCCCTGCTAGGCTGTCAGCTCCGATGAGACCCGAATACACCAGAGCTGCCAATTATGCCAACCTGCGGATTCTAGGGCCGAAGGGAAAGAGAGAGATGTCCATTTCAAACTTCATTACGATGTATCACCCCGGACTCCTCTCAAGAAAGAGAGTGGAACCCAACATAGTTGCTCGGTACCCAGAGCTCTGGTCTGCAGTCTTAGCAGACAAGAAAACTACATCAAAGATGTTTTGGAAGGCGAGAATTGAGAGCGCAACAAAAGCAATTTTGAGACAGGAGGAGACGTATCTACAGGGACACTCTAAAGTGCTAACGATGTCTTGTCCGCTTTCCATGAAGTTTTTCGAAAGCCGGGCGCTCTGGCAGGACGTGACCATGTATCTCCTAGATCTGAGGGATGGCAGGGCGGCTTACGTGCCTCTTTGGGCGTTGAAAATTCAGGGTGGGTGGACATGGAGAACAGAGACATTCTCTGTTGCAGTAATGATCAATGGAGCCGGGTGGATAGAGTGGGATGACTGTTTTTTCTTACTTAGCCACTGACGTCAGCAAGCTGTTGATGGAAGTGTGTGCTGCACGAGCGACAACGATGTTGGCATGTGAGATCGCAATGTGTCGAAAAAATCAGATGTTCCCTTCGCCCGAAACTCTTGAGAAATTCCTATCTAGTGGAGATAATGTGCTTCTCCTCTCAGGAAACTCTGGATACAATGTACTCAAGAAGATGGAGTCACTAATTATTGCCGCCGTTTTGAAGGAAGAGAGGCCTTCTTCTAATCATGCGAAAGAATTCTGGAGTCTGATGTCCCAATGTGATACAGGATGCCCAGGAGAGGACGAGTTCTATCATTCTATCGAGACCATTGTGGCCACCAGACAGAATTGGGATCAGGTGTTCCAGATTTTTGGGCTATTCAGAATTTTCGATTACCCATTCATAAGCATGCGACAAGGATTGAAGGATCAATTCAAAACAACTCATGTTGTCAGAGCTCCCCCGAGAAATCTTGCTGCCAAAATCGATAGACGCTTCAAACAAATGTTCTTTACAAACTACCTGAGAAAGAATGGAAAATTGCCTAAGTGGTCTGTCATTGAAGAGTGCTACCTGACAGAGAGGCTAAGAGAAGGGCGTGTGCCTGATGATAGAGATCCAATGGATATGGTTCAGTGGGATAATGTTGTTTTCGAGAAGACCTATGATCCGAGAGAGTTCCTGGATCGAGAGGAGTTGATGATGGATAAATCATGCTCAGCAGGAAAGACAGAAACTCGCGAGTACCTGAGACAGGGAGACATTCCGCCATCCGTAGTGAGGAAAACTATCATTAGGTTCTTGGAGTCTAACTCTGATCATCTCACCCAATGTCTTGAGCAGATTAATGACAAGGGATTTGATGAAGATGATCTGGTGATTGGCCTGGTTGGAAAAGAGAGAGAATTGAAGGCATCTCCACGGGTTTTCTCCCTGCTCACAGAGCGGATTCGTGATTACGTGACAGCGACAGAACATCTGATGGCGGAGTGCATCGTCCCTTGCATGCCGGATCTTCTCATGGGCAAGCCAGGTCTTGAGACTAGGCGACTCCTTACAGAGGCTGCTTCTGTTCTTACTCGGGAGGAAACTAACAGGAAATATGTGATGATCAATACGGATTTTGAGAAATGGAATGGGAACCAACGGCAAGCATTACTCGGTCGTCTCTTCAAAACGATAGACAGCCTTTTCGGCTTCGACAATGTAATAAGCAGGACACATGAACTGTTCAATGCCTGTACCTATTATTGTGCCGACGGGATTTTGATCCCTTCCCTCGACGAGTTCGACAATAACAGGGATTCTGGATTGGCATGGACTGGGAATTTGGGAGGGCAGGAGGGCCTTAGACAGAAGGGATGGACCATAGCCACGGCGTTACTTATTCGGGAAATATGCATCGAAAAGAACGTTGTCGGGCGAATGTTGTCCCAGGGAGACAATCAGATAATTCTGCTTGAGGTAGTTATTGCCAATGCTACAACGGAATCCGAGATCGAAAATACATGCGACGAATTGGTGATTTCTTTCCTGACCAGGATGTCAGAAGTTTTTGAAGAAGCCGGATTGCCTCTGAAGGTATCAGAGTGTTGGACATCTCAAAGTCTTTTTGCTTACGGCAAGCATACTTACTTCGAAGGAAGGCAATTGAACATGGCTCTCAAAAAACTCAATCGCATGTTTTTCTACAGCAACGATCAGTTTTCAACTCTTGACGGGACTATAACTGAAGTGTTTTCCAAAGCAGGAGCGGCAACAGAACAAGACTTAGATGCGTTCATTGGACTCTTGGTAGCATGTATTGAAGCTGAGCAGGCATTCGCCCTGTATGAGGTATGGAATCCTCTAGGAGGGGACGGGCTAAAAAAGACTCTAGCTGCATCGAGGATCGGAAGAGATAGACAATCTTCTACAATCATGTCATTGACACACTTCGATTGGCTTCAGGCAATGTTGCTCTCTAGTGGAAGTTTGAGCGGATACTACGTCCAAAATTACGCAGGTTTATGCCTGAGAGGGGTAGCTGATCCGCTAACTCATGACTTTGGATTCTGCAGGGAGTACCTGCGCCGATTCGAGAGACAAGGAAGCCCCCTCCATCGAGCTATGTCATGCCATTATAGTCCTGATATAAGATTTGGTGAGAAAAAGCAAGCTATCATCGATCCATTCTCTATCCCCATCCGGAGAGTGCCTAGGAAAGACGGGGCCATCAAGGACTTGAGTAATCTCTATCTTAAGTCACCAGCCGTCATCAGAGAATCAGTGAATGAGTTGTCCAAGATAGAAACAACATTTCACACAGACTTTGTGGAGGCACTTGCAAATAGTATTCCATTCCTCCCTCGTCTCGGCCATCTGTTTCTCGAAAATACACAAGTAGGGCTGGCAAAGAAGAGGATGAACAAGTATAGAACTACAACGAGCGTCATCAAGAAGGCAAGAAAAGTGTTTCACCGAGAGGGCGTCAAACTTGATAGAAAACTGCAGAGAATTGATGGCGAGAAGTATCTGTCTTGGGGATCATCTCTAGAAAAAGAGAATTGGAAAGAAAATGTCTTCGACATGAGAAGCATGGAATACGCAGATGAAATCCGGACAGCAGCCTTCGGGGAAAAGCCTCATGGAGTTTCAAACCCATATATCCTCTCGTACATTCTCCCCGTACCTCTCACTAGTGAAGTGTGTACGTACTGCGAAAAGGGATCCCCCTTCATAAGTTGTCTGGCGAATAAGGAATCATGTCAAAGAATGGCGAAAGGAGAGACGGGGATCAAAGGAAAGATGTTCTTCGGATCTAAAACGGTAGAGAAGCAGAGCAACTTCTCCGAGTACGAAATCATCACCAGGTCAACCGTCAAAACCAGCATAGAACGACTGAGATCTCTACGAGGGTGGCTGGTGAAACCCGGGACAGTCGCTGACGATGTTTTGGTTCATCTCCTAGAATCGCTGACTGACATCCCCATAGAGGAGCTCAGCGGGAAACTTCATGATCTGTCTTCCTCCAGCTTACACCGGCTAAACGACAACCTCGCAGGAAAGGAAGGATATCCAGGATATCTAACGGCGATCACTCAATGCTCAAACGTGTCCACAAACACACTCGGGTTGTATGCCAAGGGGAAACAGGACTACCCAATCAATTTCCAGATGTTGATTTCTTACGGGTATCACGTGTCGTTCGTCTACACAGTGCGATACGGTTTTGAGAGAGTACATTTGCATTTGGTCGACCCTGATGAGCTGCCCGTCTTAACCGATAACCAGATTGACTTTCCTCCAGACACACCAATTTTGCAGATGTCCTTGACTAATCTCAGAACCCCATCACTCTTTCTTAAGAAAGAAGAAGTAACGATGAGGAAAGCTCCACTAATTGTCATCACATCTCCAGTGTTACTTGACATTGCGTCCCTATCTCCGAATAGAGCATCACAGCTGGTTCATCAAGCATTAGGGTGGTTATTGGCTCGCTCAATATCAGACGTCTCTGCTGGAAGACGTCCCCGTCGAGAGCTTACCTATCTCGAATGTATTCGGTGCAACCCTCTGGTCTTGCTGAATAATGTCGCTGTCGCACTAGTAGCTATGAATGCATCTTCACTCAGCGAGATGCCTTCGGATGACGGGATGATGACTCCGAGAGAATGGTGTATCAGCTACACTCGACTGTGGCTTGTCAATCAACCCTCGGCGACTTTCTCGGTTCTCACTGACTTGATTGTCATGAACGAGTCAAGAGAAAGAATCACCAGGTCTATTGCCAGGCCCCTGCCTTTGTCCACATTCCCAATCAATCGCGCAGATGCCACGTCTTGTATTCGTTTTCTGCTAATCAGTGCTTTGGCATCCAGTCTTCCGACTGTTTTGAAAGCCCCAGTCTTCTCTTGCTCGGATCATCTGTCAATTCCATCATTTGTCTCGGCTGTCCTCTCTGTCTATTTATCAATGGAGTTACCTGCCTGCTCCCTTGCCGAGTGTAAAAAGGGATTAATTCGAGTCTCTTCCTCTGCAGGGAGAACATACAACACCAAACTTGTCAAGTCCGCATTCGTTCATGCCGGAGATGAAATCATCAGAGACGCCCGTTTCGATGGCGTTTTACAAGAGGGGAAAACCATGAAGGCAATCAAGGAAGCGCTAAAATGTCCGACTTTGGATATCCCCCACGAAGATTTCAGATCGTTCCTTATTTCGGGAGATCCTCCGATAGAGTCACCCTATGTAAGAAGATGTACTGTAGAAGTGTCAAGTCGCCATGCCTCATTGAGCGCACAGTACTCTCCACATGAGGACGCCCTTCCCCTTACTTACCTGTTCAAACCGCTTAAAATGACTTCCAGTGCAATCTACAAGTTCATCTCACTCGCATCGGGCTTAAAGATTCGAAGAGACCTATCTGCATTTGTCGCAGCGGACGGAACAGGAGGGTTCGCTCTGGGAATTGCTTTGCTGTGGCCCGAAGTTAAGATCTATTTTAATTCCCTAGTTTCTGTAGGGAGTTCGAATGCTGGACCCCATACGGAGACATCTGTCATTGCAATGGATTTCATGATCGGGAAGAGAGGAATCGATAGTCTGGTCAATCTGACAACGCCTGAAATGCCTACAGACTTGTCCGAGCATTCCTTCGCAACAACCGTGGTATCTAAGTTCAAGGAGGGACTATCTCTCATAACCTGCGATGCAAATTACTGTCCGCAGGACGAGAGTGGACCGAGGATTGTCAAAAACCTATGTTCCATCGCCAGGAAGAAGGGATCCCCGGATCTGACCTTGATTGTCAAGCTCTACACTGGATACATCTCATTCCTTAGATGCAAATCTCATCTGACCGCAAGCTTTGGTAAGTGTGAGTTTTTAGATTCACCGCTATCCAACTACGGCACCACAGAGATATATGCCGTCTGTGCCCGACCCATTAAGTGAAGTCCTCTGACGGACTTATGTACAAGGAACAGCTGCCCATTGAAATACACAATGCGTACGGTGATATCGCAGGACACAAAATCACGTCTTTCTTGGCTGAATCCCTGGGCCGCGGGATACTCAGAAGTGTGAGACGGCAAGAAGAGTTAGGCTTATACTCCAAGTGTGTCTCTGATGACCCGGAAAAACAACTTGCCAGGATTTCGTCCTTCATCTCGAAACAGCTAAACACGGGATATGATCAGAAAGGATGGGACTCGCTTTTGGCAGTTTCTCTTGATCGTCTGAAATTTCTGTGCCTTGTGTTCCATTACCTTTCGCTTTTTGTACAGGACAAGCTTGATCAAGCGAATTTGCCCGATGAGAAAAGCTGTCCCCTCAAATTTGAAATTGACAAGAAACGAGGTATAATCAGACAGTATCTGGGTGGTCCCTTACCCAAGATCATCATTCACCTCTCGTGGAATGAGATATCATCTTCTCTCCACAGGGGAGCCTTATCATCCGTGAGCAGGCTGGTGGGAGAATTCAGGGCGAACAAGCATCAAGCAGAAAAACGCTCTTCATCGTGATTTAACAAAGTAACTCATGATTTTTAGTTGTTAGTGATAATTTTCCTCTTTCCAATTCAGCTCTCCTCTTCTTTTCATTAATTTTTGTCTTGGCTTGTTTTTGTACTTTTAGGGAACAGTACGAGAACGTTCAACGCGACTTTCGTGCGCTCTCCAAAGGTTTATTCTCCATCTCATTAATAAAAAAATAAAATATAAAAAAACCGAGGTCGATCACTATAGAGAGAGATTACAGTGAACTCTAACACCTCCTCCTCGTTTACTAGCACAAATCTCTTACGAGTGGTCTTGCGAATCCAAAAGGACAATTGGACCTCATCAGTCTACTTTGACGGAAATCTCATGTTTATCGCTTGGACAGCAAGATATCTGAGAGAGAAGACGCGCAGTGTGAGATGTTAAAAGAATCTACTTTAAAAGAGTGCTTGATATAATTTGGAAACGCACTAAAAAAGTTTTTGTGAAAAATTCAAAAATATTGATAGAGTATGAAAAAAGTTACCAAAAAATTCAAAAGTCTACAGAAGCTTGGCCGGTACTGTATGTACATCAATCAGTTTATTGATTAATTCGAAATCACGTTGCTTCGTCAACTTTCGAGTTCACGTTCAAAAACTCAACCTTTTTCATATTTTTTGAGAGATTATGTCTAAGATGGGTATATAATCAAAAATTTATACAAACATAATCAATAATATAGTATCATGCACAAGCAACAAAAAAATCTCGATTCTTTTTTCATCTTTTGGAGCCTCTCTTCTGAACAGCTTCTGCCTTCAGATCCACTACACTGGTATGCACAAAAAGGAGAATCCGCCTCAGGATCAGGCGTCCTCAGAAGAGAACGCCATCTTCTCGGGGCGAACTTTGAGGTGGCCTCATTCAGAGTTTCTCTCTCTATTTTATCTCTCATCTTAGAACTCTTTTACTGAGAGTACTCGGAGTCGAATTCAATAATGCATGTTCTTGAAAAATAAATAGGTCTAACGACCTGGTAGTTAGTAGCTGATGCTTGGAAAGGCACCAATTGTACATTGTTTAAGGCCTTAAAGCACATTCGCTGCAAGTTCTTCCTGAGCGTATTGAGTCGATAAGTCTACAGTATGAGTGCTTTTAGCATTTAATTGTTCGCGTCGAACAGCTATTTTTGTTCAGGAAACACCGCTTGTGCCGGAAAATATTGAGAATGAAGACGGCAAGAAATTGTTCAGAAGATTGTTCCCCATCTCAAGAAATTACGTTGTAGGTTATATTCGGCGATCCTTCTTTCCGTTCTCGGAGTTATACTTCTATTATATTTATGAGATTATACTTTCCACGATTATTTCAACCTTCATACTAATTCTTATAAACGTATAATTCAGCGACTTCCACGGCCTGAATGTGTGACAGAGTCTAGCTTGCGTCTGCCTTCCTCTGTGTCTCTTTCCTTTCTCGACTTTTCCGATGATGAATTTAGAGAGAAAATTCGACTACTCGGACCTGCGGTTGTTGATGCACGGATCGCTCTCCGATTGGCGGTATCGACAGGTATACATTTATTTTTTTATAGTATATGTATATATAATTTTTAATTTTACTCTTTGATTCTGGAAAGTATCGTTATTCCGGGCCTCATCACTCTCCGCGGCAGGTTACCTGAGATAAGATGCTAACTTCTATTTTTGCCTCCCTGGCCATTTATGTTTTTACATGCTCATTGTCATGCGATCTTCATGCGATGTCACATGAATCAATGAATAACCTGAAAGAAGCAGTGGCTGCTACCCCTGGCTATGTTTTAGTGTCTATAGCAAAAGGATGGTGCGGGCCCGAGTTCAAGTCCAAGTGTTACCTCATGGAAAACCTATCGACGTAGCTCATTCACTCGAATCGATGAAAATTTTTCGAGGTGTGTTCTTTGCGAACTCACCGAAAAACGTGTAGCGTTTTATGTGGGAAAAAAACAGAGAAAATTTTCAATTTGGGCAGATGGTATCGGAAAGCCTTTCCTCTACCTCCTTCACACGTGTTCTCGCGTGATCGGCGAGGATCCGGCTGTGCTATATGCAGCCATTTTGCTGCTAGAGTACCGGCTCATGGAGAAAGATAGGTCAGGCAGGCAGTTTAAAAGAGGCCTTCTTAACTTATAAGCCCCTTTTTTGATTTTTCTTCAAAAGTTCAGCAGTTTGCTACAAGCTTAAGATTTGTAACGAAAAAGAAAGTTAATCGCTATTACGTTGTAACGAAAAATGGGAGCGAGAGGCTGGAGGGTTGGAAAAGACGAAAAACTTGGGGATGAGGATAGGACGATATGGTAAAAAGAAGCTTGAAGAGCGAAAATTGTGAGGTACAAGGGAAAGGGTATTAGTATGCGGAAAGAGAAGTGAATCATAACTAAAAACCGCATCGGTTTTTGTTGAGTATCTATAATACTCACTCGGGTTTTCTAAGGAGGATCGTCAATTTAAATGAGATTCAAATAAAAAGTTTTTGATTCAATCTGTCAATGTGTGAATTAGAATAAGATTTGATTCCCTCTTTATTGGATCCTTGAGGTTCTCGAGATTGTCTTCGGAGTTAGCCAAAGGAGGATACTTTTGCGTTTCATTCCGATCAGTGGATTGCCAACATAAAAGCGTGCGCGAAGCCAGCATGGCAGGCCTTCCTCTCTCTACACGAAATGAGATCTCTCAACAGCTTGAGCCTTTAGTTGTATCGGAGATTGTGATGATATCGGGATTGGGAAACAGTGGTGCGAGAAAGAAGGCGGGATCGGATGGATCTGATGCAGAAGATTTGATGGCTGAGGAGGTACAAGTGGAGGATCAACAAGAGAGCATCGCCCGAGGGGACATATCCAAGGAAGTTGAACAGAAAACTACCAAGTTGCGGGACAAAGTCTTTCCGAAGATGAACCTGGAAGTTGACAGGGTTGGTGAGAATTTCTTCCCTGCGGAGGCTGCCTTAACACCCCTAGATTGCCCTTACTACTCTAAAGTGCTTCTAAAACCCTAACCCAAATGTATATGTTATAGTAACGGTTATCACAATGAGAATTTGCTTTAAGGTGTTACATGTATGCATTTTTCTCGTGTTCAGAACCATGAAATCAACGCTGTTTACAGTGATCCTTCCAAAAAGCATAATCTAATAAAATAGAAGTAATTTTATCTGTATGAGAGAGAAATAAAGAAAGGCTTTATCCTGAATGAGAAATATTTGACACAGAGCGTAAAATTCAGGTATCTTAAAGCTTTACTATATTGGAGAGGATTGACAAAAATGATTTGTTGAGGTCTTGTCACAAAAATGATAAGACCTCAAAAAACAATTTGTTTGCTAGAATAGGCATTTGGACGGGATGATATGAGAAGAGATGAGAGAGGGAATATAAGCGACTGCTCAATGCATCAACTACCCCAGAGAATTTTCAGCATAACCTATTGGACTTCGATACTGTTTGGGGTTTGCTGGCACTGAAGACGTGGTAGAGAATCAGAGAAGACAGCTGGCTTTCTTCTCGGCCAGGGCGTTGTCGAGCTGACAAAAAGAAGAGCCCACAAACTTTCTTTTATTAGAACTTATTATCAATTAACAATCAATGTTCCTAGCTATCAATAAACTCGATCTTGACTATTTATAAATGAATATGACCCTCAAATCATCATAATTATATCTTCATCCGTCTTTCTCGTGATAAGGAGTTGAATGAAATACAACTTTATTCAGCTTTTTATGATGTATAATAACTTACCACTTTATTGAACTTTTCGCATCATCTCTATGAAATTGACCTCAAACAAGTCATCATGTGGTGATTCAGCAATCGTTCTTTTATCTAAAAATCTAATTATTATTGGTTTTCTGTGTTGTATGGACGGGCAGTCATTTCATTTCTTTCATTCCACACATCGAATACATATGTATATAATTTTTGACAGAAACAGAGATTTGATGTTTTTTGTTTGAATAATCATGTGAAGTTAGATTTCAAATTTTGAAAAAGATTTAATTTGTAGTGTAAAAAATCAACCTAGTTAGAAAATGGACAAAAATTATTAGTTGTTTATCATGAATTGACATCCAGAGTTATAAAATTTCGCTTTAGCTGGGGCGAAACAGACTGGTGAAGTAACCTATCAACAGTGATTTCGTCTCAATCAAATTCGACTTGTAGTGATAGGAGGGAACCTGGCGATTGTCGTTTAGTTGTTGATAACAGCGATTTTTGTTTGATAAACTTATTCATAATCGTTTGTTCATCTCTTTTATTACCCAAACTCGATAACTGGCTAAGAAGCCCCATTGAGAGAACTCTAGGGGTAAAAAGCTTCTCTACTACAAGGAACGGCGTTTTTCTTTCAATATCGTGAACATTTCGGGGACGATTATCCAATAATAGTTGGGGTAATTATGAAATGGAAACATTACAGTGAATGAGTACAGAGCAAGGGATGTAATTGTTTACTTAAATTTAATGTTCTTGAAGCTCTTCAATTTCTTTTAGATGAATATGTTGTTTGATTGAAGGGTGAAAAATTGTTGTATGGCATTCCCTCTTTGTTGTATCGACTTTAACAAAAATCCTGGAGTAAATTGAAGTGAAATTATGAATAAAAAGATTCTGCATTTGAGCATAAAACGGTTTTAAGGAAAATGAAATACAAAGTAATACATTAACCACCGGATCAATATAAAGATTTCGAAATTTAGTTTTTTTTTACCGACCAAAAGATGTTAATTGAATTTTTCAAAAAAATTTAAGCAAAGGTTAGGGGAGGAGTGCTTCAGAAACGAAACAAAGGAAGATTAGTTTCTCGAGCAAGGTTATTTTCAAAAGCACCGGGAATCATTAATGAGATCGATGACAACAACTATATAGACATGAAAGCTGAATTTTAAAAAAGTATGAGGCCTAAGGAAAGATAACCTTGAAAATCCGGTGAACACAGCATAGATCACATCAACTCTCGATGGATGATGTCATCCATCAAGAGATGATGTGATTTACAAATTCTGATTATTCATATTTTTTATCAAAAAAATTTAAGTGGATGTTCTCAGCCTCTGGAACTGTCCTAGTATTGTATTACTTCAGACCTGTTTGAAATGTCCCTTCTAACCTTTTCTTACGGAAGAGTTGGTTTTTCCCTTATAAGGAAGGGGAACCTTTAATTCTAGAGTGTGGACGGAGACAGTTATGAATTGTTCTTATAAGGATAGGTCGTAAATTATTTCTCTACGATCGCCCTTGGTGTTCTTGCCAGAACAGGCAGCTGTTTCATGACCCCTTTCCTACCTCTCTTTTTCTCTCTCACTTTCTCTTGCTATCTTTTCCTCTTTCTCTATTCGTGTCTCTTCTTCTATTCTCTTTTTTCTTCATCCGTCTCTCTCTCTTCTTATTTTCTCCCTCTCTTTCTCTCTATTTACTTATCGCTCTCTTAATATTTCTTTCTCTCTTTTCTCTAACCCTTTTCTGTCTTCATCTGTGTCTTTATTCCCTTTCTCTCTTTATCTCTTTTTCTGTCTTAAACTCTATTACTCTTTTTTCTATATTAATTTTTTTTTGTCTAACTCTATATGTTTTCCTAAGAACTCCCTTTGACTATCTCTCACCGTTCATTTCCCTCAACCCTCTCTTTCGTTGTATACCGTATACCAGCAACAGCCCGAATTACATGGAAGTACGAGCGAGCATATTGTATAATAATGCGTAAACAGCCTGATAGCGATCCTGATTTCATTTTCCTCTTTAGTTATAAACTCCTCTGAGTTTCCTTTTTTGTCTCACAGTCTTTCATAAAAAGGATGATCATCCATTACCAAAGTCGTAAAAAATCCAATGAAAATTAAAGTTTCAAAAAGAGCTTGAATCTTTAGATTCCCTAAAGTTGAGAAAGATATTTTTTAATTCGATGTGTTTAATTAAAACTTTTGATTTAATGATTAAGTAATGTTTTCGGATTATTCAGTGGAATTATTTGATAAACCGATCGGTCGTCGTTCACGTAATCATTCAAATCACCAAGCAATAACTGATATAGGAAAAGCTTCAGCTCGCTCAAAAATGCGAATATCGCTTTTCACCTCTGATAAATGCTTTTATTTTCTGCCGACACGCAGGGTCGGCTTCGTAACTTTCACCGCGCCAGTTCAGTAGATCAGAGACGTTCATTATTGGCGACAGACCGGTCCCCATAGTTTGATGCTCTTCTGCTGGCTCGTTGAAAACCCATTTGAGGTTTTTTTTTTACTTCGAACCCTAGACAGGAATCTATGTTTTTTAACAGTCTGGAAAAATGATAGACTGCTCCTTTTCTCCCAGTTATTCCAACAGTACACAAATTCAAGAAGGGCCTTTTTACTATATCTTGTGAAAACGTCTCGGTTCATATCAGCACTTGTTCGGAAAACTTTTCCGTTTTCAATGCTTCGCAAATATGGGATGTTATTCAGATTACCTTCCGGGGAGTGGGTGTTTAAATACATGACAAGCATGCTTGTGCTCCACTCAGAATATGTCTGTCCCGCATCTTAGGGGATGGGGAGAGCTTGGCCTGTCACAAGGCGGGAACAAGCACGAAAATGATTCATTTATTTTATCTTCATTAGTTTACAACAAAAAAATTCATTTCATTACTGGCCGAATAAACTAGAAAATGATACGAATTGAGGGCGAAAAAAGTCTCTAACGAAAACGAACTTCAGGGAACCTCATATACAAGGAACCTCATATACAAGGAACCTCATATACAAGGAACCTCATATACAAGGAACTTCATATACAAGGAACCTCATTGACACATTTTCCCCAACACAAAAAACACGAGACTTGTTTTAGTAATAACAAGAGAGATGAGAGATAACCAATCTCCCATTGTCCTTGTCATGCTGTCACAAACAAAGAGAAGGAGAAGAAAGAAGAGACAAGGACGTAGGAGATTAGCTTCGTGCATGTTAATAAAATGAAATTTATGCTTTTTTCAATATATTGAATGAGTATTGTTTCTTTATGTCGTCGGATTGGTATCATCATCGCATAAATAATTAAAATATACACGAACATAAAAAGAAAAAAATGCACAAGAGAAATCACAAAGTTTAATGTTCGATGAGTCTGCATAGTATATTAGAATTCTATATGCATAAGAATTCTCTCATTGGAAGGTTTTTTTCGTCCTTAAAACTTTTATAATATGATGCAAAACTCATTTTTAAACCGTGCGAAAAGCATGAAGATATTGAAAAATCGGCACAATTTAACTTGGGGGGGCGCTTTACTTGGGGGGCTCTTTTCGGTGCGTTCAAAAAATGTTTAAAAATAAAAAAATTTAATTTTCTTATGCGGCCTTGTTCGCCTATGCCGCACGGCCTCGTTAGCGTAAACTTTTTCCTAAGCCTGAGCGTTTTTTTAATGTAAAAATAATCTTTAAAAAGTTATTTTTAAAAAGCCCCCCACCCCAAGTTAAGCGCGCCCTCCCCAAGTTAAAAAGAACCGAAAAAAATTTTATGAAAGAAGTTTAGCAGGGCTACGATAAGAAACGTATAGTATTTGAGAGAAAATAGAAGAAACCTATACATGAATAGCATGAATATACAAACTCTGAAATAATTTACTGATCCATCTTTTTTTGTACTTTTTCTTTACTACCTGAACCTCTCTTGCATTTTCTGTCTTCAACTTATACCTCTGTCATTCGTCTAACTGCATATTTCTGTCTTGATTTCTGATAGAATCCAACCATTTCGGTTCGTACAAAACTTTCAGTAAGCGCATAAGTCTAACTCAGTTTATGTACCAAGTCAAGGAATAAACTTGAAAAGCATATCTAGTGATTTGGAAAGAGAGTAACAAAGGAAAAGGCAAAAAGAACTGAGCTGCCGATAAAAAAGAGTCAGAGGAAGATATGCGTTGTAATGCATCCATTCGTCTGCCGAGCAGTTCTAATGGTCTCTTCCATTAGCTCAGACATGAGAAGATGTGTAGTTATTTCTTCTCAACCTCCGTTAAGCAATGCCACACTCCAGGCAATCTCCTGGTTGTATCAATCAAGGGAAAAGTCTTCTAAGCCACTTAATCTTACTATCATATGATGTTCAAAGAAATAGTGCATGAATGGGAAAATTAATTCACATATCATTTCATGAAATCCTTCTTTTTTCCGAGAGTTTACTCTGTATGTAAAAACATGTTCGAATTTTTTGACGAACTACATATACTATCCAATTTTGGTCCGCGACGGGCAAGCCCGCTATTTCCAATGCACTTGTGCAGAGAGACATCCCTTTATCCGCCACCTGAGGACGCGCTCAATATCGGTGATGAACCGGCCCCTTGCGATGATGATAACTCGTGGGCTGTAGCACCATAGAAGGCGAGTGTGATGTCTATAAACAAGCCTTGCTTCGTAGATTCTTGAGATTATTGGTCGGTCATATCTAGTTTCACCTTATTTACAACCAGATCGAGAAAAAAGCCGATCTCCAGCAGGATTTGAACATCTCAAGGCAATATCAACCGAATCATGTCCGACCTTCTCGTCAAAGCATAAACTTCCACTTGAATCTATAATAGTAGTAGCTATGGCTCGTCATGTTCAAAGACATTAGTAGTAGCTATGGCTCGTCATGTTCAAAGACATTAGTAGTAGCTATGGCTCGTCATGTTCAAAGACATTAGTAGTAGCTATGGCTCGTCATGTTCAAAGACATTAGTAGTAGCTATGGCTCGTCATGTTCAAAGACATTAGTAGTAGCTATGGCTCGTCATGTTCAAAGACATTAGTAGTAGCTATGGCTCGTCATGTTCAAAGACATTAGTAGTAGCTATGGCTCGTCATGTTCAAAGACATTAGTAGTAGCTATGGCTCGTCATGTTCAAAGACATTAGTAGTAGCTATGGCTCGTCATGTTCAAAGACATTAGTAGTAGCTATGGCTCGTCATGTTCAAAGACATTAGTAGTAGCTATGGCTCGTCATGTTCAAAGACATTAGTAGTAGCTATGGCTCGTCATGTTCAAAGACATTAGTAGTAGCTATGGCTCGTCATGTTCAAAGACATTAGTAGTAGCTATGGCTCGTCATGTTCAAAGACATTAGTAGTAGCTATGGCTCGTCATGTTCAAAGACATTAGTAGTAGCTATGGCTCGTCATGTTCAAAGACATTAGTAGTAGCTATGGCTCGTCATGTTCAAAGACATTAGTAGTAGCTATGGCTCGTCATGTTCAAAGACATTAGTAGTAGCTATGGCTCGTCATGTTCAAAGACATTAGTAGTAGCTATGGCTCGTCATGTTCAAAGACATTAGTAGTAGCTATGGCTCGTCATGTTCAAAGACATTAGTAGTAGCTATGGCTCGTCATGTTCAAAGACATTAGTAGTAGCTATGGCTCGTCATGTTCAAAGACATTAGTAGTAGCTATGGCTCGTCATGTTCAAAGACATTAGTAGTAGCTATGGCTCGTCATGTTCAAAGACATTAGTAGTAGCTATGGCTCGTCATGTTCAAAGACATTAGTAGTAGCTATGGCTCGTCATGTTCAAAGACATTAGTAGTAGCTATGGCTCGTCATGTTCAAAGACATTAGTAGTAGCTATGGCTCGTCATGTTCAAAGACATTAGTAGTAGCTATGGCTCGTCATGTTCAAAGACATTAGTAGTAGCTATGGCTCGTCATGTTCAAAGACATTAGTAGTAGCTATGGCTCGTCATGTTCAAAGACATTAGTAGTAGCTATGGCTCGTCATGTTCAAAGACATTAGTAGTAGCTATGGCTCGTCATGTTCAAAGACATTAGTAGTAGCTATGGCTCGTCATGTTCAAAGACATTAGTAGTAGCTATGGCTCGTCATGTTCAAAGACATTAGTAGTAGCTATGGCTCGTCATGTTCAAAGACATTAGTAGTAGCTATGGCTCGTCATGTTCAAAGACGACCTTCAAAAAATTGAATTGAATGAACTTATCTGAAGCGAAATCAAAGCTAAAATTATAATAATAATAAAAACATTGCCTATAAACAACTCAAAGCACTTTGTTTCAAAGCATCTGGAGTTGGTGTTTTGTGGCAAGCTTGATAGAAATTGATCAAATATGACTCTTTTATTGAAATTGTTTTGTGGCAAGCTTGATAGAAATTGATCAAATATGACTCTTTTATTGAAATTGTTTTGTGGCAAGCTTGATAGAAATTGATCAAATATGACTCTTTTATTGAAATTGTTTTGTGGCAAGCTTGATAGAAATTGATCAAATATGACTCTTTTATTGAAATTCAAACATGTTTTTCTCAGCGTTCTCATGACGATCGTTCAATTCTTTTATTTGTCTCAGCATCTTCCTTTCTCTTCTGTTTTACCTTTTTCTCTAATTCCCTGCGGCTTGTCTGTTCTGTCTCCCCCACTCTCTTTCTAGTCTCTTTCTCTCTCACTGTCTATATTACTCTCAATTTCTCGCTTTATTTCTCTTCCTCTTTTTCTATCTCTACCACTCTTTCTCTCTCTTTTCTCCATCTCTCTTCTTTTGAAATGCATGCCATCAACACGATGGTCTTTTCCTCTCATCTGTCACAATCTCCCTAAGTTCCTCCCTCTGCGAACAGAAAGAGTGTGTCAAATGAAGAATCTACTGAGAGAACAGAGTCATCTTCCATTTCTCTGGCACTGAAAACAAAGAGGAGAAGAGGAGACATTGGAGAGGAAGAGGACTTGATAGCTAATAAGAAGAAGCCTCCCGGACATCAAACGACCACGACTGCATGCGATAAGTTGCTTATCCCTTAGAGAGAGGCCTGAGAGAGAAACTACACGAAATGAGGCGGTCGTCGTCGATCTTTTGATGCTGTGTTCTTATTCTTATTTTCTGGTCGTTCGTTTCTCTAGTTGTTTCTTAAACCGATCCCTATAGTTTTTTTCGCATCGTAAGTCTATAGGTCTCTCATATCTATATGAGATTGCCATGTGTGATCTGTGGATCTCTACGATGCAGCACACACAAAAAGAGAAATATACATATGAAGACATATATATATAGAGAGAGGAAAGATGAAATGATAAAAGAAGAAAAATTGAAAAATACAGAGAAACTTTTCTGGACACAACGTTTTTTTTTAAATCTTAAAATTACCTAAAAGTTAATATTTTTAAAAAACCATTGCACTGAAGAAAGTTATTCAACCAAGTGATATCGAACCCGGCCATCTCCCCTTTAATGGGGAGCAAGCGCGTTACCATTGCACCCCAATGACATATTGCTAATCCATGCGATAGTGCTTTGAAGAATTTCACCGTACAATTGTTTTTTTCAAATGAAATCTTAAACAGGTGTTGTAACTGAGAATTTGAAGATTTATCATTCATCTTTCATGAACTTTTCTTTTTTAATTGTAAATTTTTCAGTTCTGCTCCATTCACGACGCTTTCGCTTCATAAGCAGGCGTGAGCAAGGCAATTGAGTCTATCATATAACAATATCGCACGGAAAATTTATGTGCCACCGTGGTTTAATGGTGATGCGCTCGCTCCCGGTCAGAGAAGAGATGGCCGGGTTCGATCTCACCCGGAGGCCAAGCTTTTTCCCTGCAATGGTTTCTAAGATTTTCATCTTAACCAGGCGTCACTTGTGTAAGTGGGAATTTGAAAACTCACCAACAAGGTTTATTCAGCGTCTCAGTAATCGAGTATTTTGTCAAACACATTTTCTCATACTATTTAACGCCTTTTTTCTCCTTTATCTGGCCTTTCTTCCTTATTCTGGTTTTTCTCTGTCTTTTCTTGTTTCATTCTGTTAATCTCATTTCATTCTAAATCTCTTCTTTCTCACAATATCTCTCTCGCTCTGTGTTTGTGTGTTTTCTCTTTCTCTTTCTCTCTCTTATTTTTTCTCTTTCTTAATTTCTCTATTTTCAAATCTTTCTCACACAAACATTTTTCTATCTTTGTTATTCATTTTATGTACTTGCTGGGTCCTCTCCATTGGTAGGCCCTCTCCCAATCCGCCACCTTGCTGGGTCCTCTCCATTGGTAGGCCCTCTCCCAATCCGCCACCTTGCTGGGTCCTCTCCATTGGTAGGCCCTCTCCCAATCCGCCACCTTGCTGGGTCCTCTCCATTGGTAGGCCCTCTCCCAATCCGCCACCTTGCTGGGTCCTCTCCATTGGTAGGCCCTCTCCCAATCCACCACCATTAAGTCGTTGTTACACTGTAAGAAAGTCGCGCGCTCTCAGGATATAGACAATAGCTGGCCCTGTTCACTTCCGTTCTCTGCAATCTGCCGACTTCGAATCTGTCTTCCATTTAGCTCTCTTCTCTCTCTCTCTCTCTCTCTCTCTCTCTCTCTCTTTCGTACCCTCTCTCTATCTCTCCCTTTCATCTTCTTTCTTTCTATCTCTCTATCTCCGTCTTTCCCTCTCTCTATCTCTCTCTCTCTCTCTCTCTCTCTCTCTCTCTCTCTCTCTCTCTCTCTCTCACTCTCTCTCTCTCTCTCTCAGAGCCCCGTGAAACTCTGTGACCTTTGTTTTTCTCCAAGCTTCTTCACGTCTCTTCAATTTTTTGTTTTTTTTTCTCTGTTTCTCTTTTCATTAGTACCTAAAGCGCTCATTCCATCATCTTCACACTTCAGACAAAGATATCTGACGAAGGCGAGAGATGTTCGGATAAAGAGAGGCGAGACCGAAGAAGAAAAGGTATAAAACTCGAGAGATTGAAGGTTCAAAGACATCAGAGAGGAAATATCTGAGTCAATGAAAACAAGGAATCGAGTACGAAAGAGTGAGTGAGAACGGAAGAGAGCTTCTTGAGGAATATAAAAAGTTCGGCAAGCTAATCACCAGAGAGTTTCAGAAAAAACTTTTTGAAAGCGGCTCTAAGATGAGAGAAACAGAAAAAAGAAAAAACCTAACAAAATTTGAATAATTTACCTAAGTTTTTCGCGGAACATAGAGGCTAAGAGAGAGAGAGAGGAATTTAGAGAAAGAGAGAGAGTTTAAGAGGGTGATAGAGAGTAACAGCAAAGGCTGAGATAGAGAAAGGGACATAGTTGACAAATCGGTGCCGTAATTCAATGTTAAGAGTGATAGGTAAAGGGAGAGTTAGAGAAGGGAAGGATACCACTGGGCAACAGACTAACAACAGCTCCAGGAGGATTTTTCGCGGATTGTTTTCAATGATAAGCTGGAGGGAAAAGAAGCCACTTGTTGCTTTTTTAACTTCAAAGCTCTGAGAAAGATAAAGAGAGAAAGAGAAAGTCAGAGAGAGAGAAATGAAGATAGATAAGAAGAAAAAAAGCGAGTTATAGAGAGAAAGAAAGAGAGAGAGAGAGATAAGAGATAGAGAAGGGGGGAGAATGGGCCCATTTTGTTTGCGTGCAAAATTTTTCTAGACCTTCCCCTCATCGCAATTTTTTTACAGTAATCTTTCTCCTTTCGTTCTGCTCTCCATAAGTTGCATCTGGTTAAGATAATTCTTGGTTACAAAAACAAATATTTGTGTCTAGGTTCGGTTTTATTTTCGCCATAATTTTAACGCCATGATTAATCACATGTAATTCAGAATAATTGTAGAGACATGAGTTTCTTCCATTTATCGTGGCTGAGAGCGGTTGACTTACTTCTCGTTCTCAACTTCTATCACCGAGAATAGAGGACTCCGATCTCTAGCAGGATTTGGGCACCTTGAGGGCGTAATTTCCAAACCGTGATTGAAAATCCAGTCTACATTCAACTTTCTCGTTTTTACTGTACTGTCCGGAGAACCAGATGGAGCCGTTCGATTTAATGGCGCTTCATGTCCCATGACAACGAAAATAAAGCGTTTGAATTGAATTGAATTATATGTATATGTTTATTACGTGGAATATACATCAAAAGAAAATTTTAAATTTCTATGAATTTCCTTGAATATTTTGCATTCAAGTGAAATCAGAGTTTTATAATGTTGATGAGAGCTACCAAAAATAATAAATCAATCTACCGACTTAAACATTTTCAACAAGAAGAATGTGTACTTTTCTTTCAAATGTTTCTTATTGCCCTAAAATTATCTTCATAACACATTTTTTCTCTACCTTTTTATGAATTTTTCTGCTGCGAACAACTTCTCCCTTTTCTAGCCCTAACCCACCATTATTATGCCCACATTCCTCTTCCCGCCAAGTTTTGTTCTTTCTCATCTTCCTAATTGGATCCCAGCTACATATGCAACTCTTGAATGCATATATGTAGCGAAGTACAGATCTTTCACTACCATGCTCAGATGAAAGATGATTTTCTTTCTCAACAGAGAAATAAATTACCTTCTCTCCCTTTTTCTTCCTCCTCTCTCTTTTTCTTTATCTTTCTGTCTCTCTCTCTCTGTATCTCTCTTTCTCCCTCCTTCTTTCTATATTTCCATTTCTCTTTCTCTCTCCTCATTTTTTTTATATTTTTTCCTTAAACATTCGATATATAAGCAAATGTGTACGTTCTATACCTTTTCCCCTCAGATTTTTCTCTATGTTTTCGTACTTCTTTTTTCTCTCTACCCCATGTTTTTCTTTGTTTTTTTAACATAGGCGGCTCCGTCCTTGTTTCTCATTTCTTTCTCATCCAAACCTTTACAAAAATGAGTGATCATCCAAACCTTTACTTTTCTCATCCAAACCTTTAAAAAAATGAGTGATTGCATAAGACGGCTAGTTTGATAAGAATCAAAATGGAAGAAGCAAAAAATATTATTATGAGCTCGATTGATGTTTTCTTATTAGGAACATGTGTTCTCAGTTCAGTAACTTTCTGAGATCTGATCGGAGTGCGGCTTCGCTCAAACTCGCCCCCCCCCCCGTGTTCCTAGTCAAGAAAAAACAAATGTTAGCGACAATTGAGTTATATTGAAATCCAATTAGAACGAAGTTATACATTCCAAATAACAATCAGAAGTTAATCTTTTTCAAGTCTGATGAAAAATTGTGTTTTTGAATGCCGTTTGAAAATTATAATTTTTGAATTTTTTAAAGAATGTTATACTCAATAAACTTGATGATCCTGCGATCAACCTTGTCATTAATGATTCATTGATGAGAAAAGTCTCGGATATGCTTTATTTGTTTGCTAATCAAGCCAATTTTTGTTTCTTGAACTCTTTTGACTTTCTAGTTGAAAACCTGCTTATCAATTGCTGACTTCATATCACCAAAATGTTTAGTCTATACTTTTTCGAATGACTTCATTATTATTTGCATGACTTCTCTTATGACTTCTCCTATTTATTTCTCATTGTTTTAAGTCATTCTGACTTTTCCAAAGTAACATATATAGAGAAGAGACTTTGCTGAACAAAAAGTAGACGGATGACCTTTAACTTGTCGCCACAACTGTCTCCGGTTGGCTTCCAGAATGACAAATTGGTCAGCTCAGAAGAATAAGGGGTGGTGAATGAGTCAGGTAAGACTGAGGTGCAACAGAGAGAGAGAGAAAGAGAGATAGAGTAAGAGATAGATACTCAGAGACTAAAAGATAGCGATAGACATCGGGAAAGAGAAAGAGAAAGTTAGTGAGAAAGAAAGAGAAAGGGAAAAGGAAAGTGAGTGAGATCTAAAAAGAAAAATAATGAGCGGCGAGCAGTTTAAGAGAGGAAGAAAGCGAGAGAGATAGAGAACGAGTGAGAGAGGGAAAAAACAAGACAGATGGACGAACTTTGAAAAAAGTTTGTGCGGTTTTATTAAGCGGAACAATTGCTACAAGAGTGTGTTTCTTTAATAAAAAATAGAATGAAAAACCTGTGTTTCTATCTTGAAACTTTGATTTGGTAATTTTTAAAAATCTTTCTTGGGTTGTATTTATTATGAGGGTTATATATATTTTTTTATTTTTGTTTTATATTTATTCCAAGCGAGTGACTCTTTCTTTCTCATCTTCTCTCTCACACTCTTTTTTCTCTACCTCTTTCTATCTATCTCTCTTGATTTTCGTCACCCTTAATCTCTTTCTCTCTTTTTATTTCTTATTTCTCTATTTTCTTCTCTTTTTTCAGTGCACAATTTTCTAAACCATTCGCAACATCCATTATCATAAAAACCTTTCTGAAAATTGCTAATCGCCAAAGAAAACGATCTCGTAAACCGTTTGATGATTTTCTGTTTTTCTTTCTTCTTAAAACAATAAGGCATTCGAAGATGTTCAAAATTTAGACATGATTTCTTTTCGAAAAAAGTTTCTATGTATATTCTCGAGACCACGAGTTGAAAACTATCATACCAAGATTTTAAAACATCTAAATACCACTGTACTTTATTTAGTAAGCATGCTCCAGTATTATGCATGAACACCACTGTCACTCAGTCATTAGAAGGCCTGCTCTGGTTCTTGAATGTGCATGGTTATTGAGGTGGTAGATCAGCGAGGAGGATGATGTCATATATGTAGATGGTTCTTGAATGCGCATGGTTCTTGGGGTGGGAGATCAGCGAAGAGGATGATGTAATAATATATGTAGATGTCTAAAGTAAGGGTTTTTGTTTGATGAATAAGCATGCGAAACAGCGAAACGACAATCCTGTGACTAATACTTGTTTTACTTTCTTCCTCTTCTCTTTCATCTTCTAGTGCCACTTATATCCGTCCACTCTGCGTTTCTCTCTACGTTATGTTTTTGTTGCTCTTATTTTCTCAGCTTTTCTGAATTTTCTTCTTTTCCCGTTTCATTTCTCTCATTCTCTCTACCTCTCTCTCTCTCTTTCTTTTCTCTTTGTTTTTACCTCTTACTCATTCGCTTCATCTTTGTTTTTACAATCTCTCAACCCTCTCTTTCTCTCTTCAGTCATGCTCTCATGATCTTTTTCTTCTATCCCTCTGCTTTCCTCTGGTCTTAGTCAAGGTTCTTTTCTAACAGTCCCTGTAACCGATACCCGGCGCACTCCCATCCTCCACCGTACAAAGGCTTCCAAAGAAGAGCCTCTTTTTCATCTGCCTCCGAATATATTGCCCTCTCTTCTCTTCTATTCTCTCTTTCACCTGGGATTCTTCTCTTTTTTCTTTATTTTTCTTCATGTCTCTCCTTTTGCCTTTCTTTATCTACATATGTCTTTCTAACCTTCACTACTCCCTCTGTCTCATCCTTTCACATGCTCTCGTTATTTCTGTCTTTTCACTTTATCTCTCTCTCTCTTTCTTTCTCTCTCTCTGAGCCTCGCCAGATGTACCAACAAAAGGAAATGCTGGTAACAACAACTATCTGTTACACACAACCTATATCAGGAGCACTCAAATGCAGTACTTTTTTCTTTCTGCGTTCTCTCTTCAAAGCAATTTCTTTTGTGACTCTGTTTCTAAGCTTCTTCCTCCACCGCTCTCTCTTCGTCTCTATGTGTCTCTATTTTTCTCTGTCTCTCTATATCTCTGTCTCTATCTCTTTCTCGGTCTCTTTATTTCCCTCTCTGCATTACTGTATTTTTCTTCTTTTTGTTTTTCCTAAAAAGTCCTCCTCTCAAATATGCATAGCCTATCACTGGACAACCCATCCCCAACATCATTCTTCCATGGTCCATGGTCCATTTCAAATGCACACGAATAGCTGAATTGTCCACATATTCCTCTCACACTATTTTTCCTGTTTTCATACTTCTGCTACGGTATACTATCCTTCAACACAAGTAGTTTTTCAACAGTAAAACTTTTCTTCATAACATAAATCTAACTTTAGAAGTTGTCAAGATGTCGATGTGCGTGAATGATTGACCGAGCTGTATTTTCTCAATTCTGTTAAACTCAATTGTGCAACATGCGTTCTTTCTGATCAATATACACAGATTTTTTTGTGTGACTGCATCCGCGCCTCTCAATACTCTCTTTTGCCTTTTCCTGTTCTGATGATCTCATGCTTGAATCTTTTTCTCTGTAAATCTCTCTATACGCACTGAATAACTCATTCACTGACTCGCTCTCTCGCTCTCTCGTTCTTTAAAACCATTCTACACCTCTGATTTACCCGATGCTCTATCCCTGATGTTTACCAATGCTTCCTGGAGCTCTTTCTTAATCTCTCGCCATCTTCTCAATGTCTCAATATTCACACCTTCCTTCGCCTCCTCGTCACCTCCCAATCAATCAACTTAGAGGATGACATTCCATTCTCTGCTGCCTGCATCGCTAACTGGTCCATCTTTCTCTTCTCGCTCGAGTTTTAATCATTATTCATTGTTTGTGTGATATAATATATTTATTAACTAAGTAACTCGTTATACTTCCATCAATTAACTTCCCAATTTGCTCAAATTTGCTCAAGAAGCATTCATATGTACATATGTGTCTGTATAATGACTTTTTC
This sequence comes from Allodiplogaster pararmata, assembly GCA_964056735.1. Taxonomy (NCBI): domain Eukaryota; kingdom Metazoa; phylum Nematoda; class Chromadorea; order Rhabditida; family Diplogasteridae; genus Allodiplogaster; species Allodiplogaster pararmata. The sequence continues at coordinate 12,919,102 of OZ057408.1, read as the reverse complement.
CAGTCTTTTTCCTTGGAAAATTCTGACCACACATTAAAATCTCATTTTAATATCTGCTAATTTTTTGCTTTATAAAAATTAAAACATCATTTAAAAAATCACAAAATCATTAAAGAAATATCTTACAAAATCATTAGAGAAATATGTGTGAACTATCTCACGTTAAACAATAGAATTAGCTAATGTTCGTGAATAGTTTACGCTAATTTAGTATTTAACCAGGCGTCACTAAATGAGCACTTGCGAATGGTTATAATTTTAAGAGACCTCAGAAAAATGAATGGTACGTACAGTACCGCCCGAAATGTTATCATATATAGATTATTGAACATAACTTTTTTTGTAAAAAAACGAATGAAGCTCGAATTTTTAGATTCTTTTACTTATATTCCGATGTCCAACAGTTCGAACCATGACTTGAAACAAAAGTTGTATGAATTAAGTTCGCAAAACAAACAAAAAATTATAATAAAAATCCTGGAGAAAAAACAGCTTCTTGCATGATTTTACTTGTATTTCGATGTCCAACAGTTCGAACAATGACTTGAAACAGAAATCGTATAAACTAAGTTCAAAAAACTCAACAAAAAAATCATGAAGAAAAAAACTGAAAAATAGAAGGTATACCAATTTCGATGTATCTCCTGGAGATAATCAATAAATTTCTCCAAAAGTTGTCCGGTACGGTACAGATGCCCAAAAAAACTTCTGTGAAAATTTGAGCTCTGAATGTTATCTTTGAAAAAAATTAATATTCAATAATCTATATATGATAACATTTCGGGCGGTACTGTAGCTATAATAAGTTTATTCCATCGTATAAGTCACTTTTCGTCTTCTGAAGAGACAAAAATTGGCGTCTTCTAAGTGCGTTTTCAAACTTTGATGCATTTTCTGAGCCAAATTCCAGAAGAAAAAAATTAGAAGGGCAAAACCAAACATAAAAGACTGTTTTTGAATAATTTGCCTTGCCTGATGAGCAACTCTGAACAAAATAAGAGCATAAAAAGAACCTGAATGAGACCATGCATAGCTTTTGCTTAAAACAAAAGAATGTTTTCTCGGATGACTCAATTTTTGTATGTTATAGTAAACACTTCCGTAGCTCGTGTAAACATTGTATATAGTCATTTATTCAAAATTTTTTCATGTTAATCAAAAAATATAAATAATGAAAATTTCTGAAATTGGCACAAAAAAACAGAGAAGAATAGAAAATTAAAAAGCGTAAGAAAAGTTAGCAGTTTTCAGTTTCAAGCAGTTTTCAGTTTCAAGCACTTTCTACTGTGAAATATCTTATTTTTTTCTCAAACCCTAATTTTTCTCACTTCTTTTATGAAAAAGTGAAATGCCTGTGTAATTTTTTCAATTGTGGTCAATAAATTTTTTTGTGATCAATACCTTACTTTTATGAAAACGCTACTCGCACTGTGCAATAAAGTATTCCAGTGCATTCAAATTCGCTTCTTCAGCCTTGTAGGCGAGTCAGAAAACAATTTCAACATACTTCTCAAATTGTTCAATCATAATTATTATATATCTATGGAAAAGCACTCGGTTGTTCCCTTAACTCTCAGTTTCTGATTTACTTTTTTTTAAACATTCGCTTTACCCTTCTATTCTTTCTCTTCTAACGCGCTCTCTTATTCCTTCTCAATCACTCTCACTCTCTCTCTCTCAATCTCTCTTTCTATGACTTTTCTTCTGTCCTGCCCGGTGCTCCTCGTTCATCATTCCTTCTATTGTTTTTATTCAATCTCTTCAACATCTTTCATTTCTCGATTTCTCTCTTCCTCTTTCTTTTATTCTTCAGAGTGGCTCTGCCTGAGAGAAAGAGGAGAGATACAAAAGACATTCAACCATGATCTCATCGTGGTAAGATACACCTTCCACTAACGCGTTGCGTCTCATATTCAAGTCATCTTATGTACATAGGTAACATCACACCTCCCACACATCATCACCTTTGTATGCCTATCATCACCATCATCTAGTTCGCTCTCTATCCATCTCTCCTTCTCTTTCTCTCTTTTTTGTTCACTCTCTCTCTCTCTCTCTCTCTCTCTCTCTCTCTCTCTCTCTCTCTCTCTCTCTCTCTTGTTTCTCATTCCTTTCCTGTCATTGTTCTCTCTGCGACTACAACGTTTTCGTTTTTCATTTCTTTTGTTTCTTATGTTCTTCGTTCTCCATATCATACAAACCTGGCCTCACGAACAGTATAGTACTCACTTACAGCCCATAGACCAATGCGAGGTTATAATATAACAGAGCAAGCGAGGAGAGGAAAAAATAATAATGAGGAAAGTATCTGATAGAGAGTAGGAAAGAGAAAATTAGAAAATACAAGAGTTAAAATTTTTAAAAAAGTCAAGAAACAGACAAAAAGAGAGAAAAAGAGAGAGAGAAGGAAGGAGAGAAAGAAAAAAGGAGAAAGAGACGAAGAAGAGAGGATAGAGAAAAAGAATCCTTCTGCAATCAAGCCAAAGTGCTGCTTTGGTTGCTGCGGTCATGTAAGCAAGTCCTAACCTTCGCGTGCCAGCAAATTCAGTCTGGTAAGAACACTATGTACATTATAATTGTCTGTGATTTTCCCGCCCTCCTTTTTTCGCCTTTTCGCCGTTTTACTTCTCATTACTTTCTCTGTTTCTCTCTCTCTCGCGTTCTCTCGCACAGTCTTTTTTCTCTGTTTCTCTCTCTCTTTTTTCCCTTTTTGTTCCGACTGTTCTTTGCTATTGTTTTAAATTTCATTTCTTGATCTTACAATAGTAGGAAAACAATTTAAATTCTGACTAAATTTTTTGAATGATTCAGTAATAAAAGTTATACATTCAAAAAGTTAAATTTTCAGAAGAATTCAGAAGAACGCTTGATATTAAAATGAGGTCACGGAATAACCCACTTTTTAAAGTTTACTGTTATCTTCTAGAAATTGGTCTCATTCATTGGTATTCCCCAACCCATTTCTTCTAAATTATTTCCACTTAGGTAAAAAAGAAAGAGCAAGAGACAGAGGAAGAGGAAGAGAGAGAGAGAGAGAAAAAAAGGGGAGAGAAATTGAGAAGGAAACAGAGAGAGAGAAAGTTGTGAGGAAATATTGGATGATTCTCACAACTTCATTCATATCAAGCTATTTTTATTGTCTTCATCTTATCTGACGTATCTGCTCATTTGCATGGCAAACACAACACTATGAGGAACAAAGTTATTCAATGGAAGAGGGATTACAAGAGGAGAGAAAGAGAGAAAGTTGGAAAGAGTTAGAGAGAAAAAGGATAAAGAGAGAGAATTGAAGAGAGTGAGAGAGCGAGCAGAGAGACTCATGGATAAAGAGAGGAGATTGAGAGAATAAATCAAAGAAGATAGTAACAGTTACGAGTAATTCCGAGGGAAAACAAGAATTTAGTGTATGATTTTACGACTGGAATCTCTTTGAGATCATTCCGATTGATAAGCTGCGGGCTCAAGTCTCTCCATTGGTCCTCTTCTTCATTCACATGTATTTATTTGTATTTCTCTTCTCGTATTATCTCTTATGCCCCCTCTCTCTTTCTATATTAACCATATTTCTCTTCATTCTGTTTCTATCTCTCTCTCTCTCTCTCTCTCTCTCTCTCTCTCTCTTTCTCTCTCTCTCTGTCACGTCACCCTCGCATTGAATACGTTCTGATTCGCACTTCAAACTCCCTCTCCTCAAGCTGTTCATTCATTGCACTCCTCTGGTCATCTCGCAATACTTCCATATGTTCATAATCGTTCCCAAGAAAGAAGGCTTTACAATGATCTATCTTGTTCGTTCTTCTTCACTCTCTCTCACCTCTCTCTATATGACTATCTGAATCTATTACTATCTCTTTCTCTCTATCTTTTCTTTCTCTTGCTTTCTCATCTATCTTTCTTATTTTTCTCTCCCCTTTTTCTTTCTCTCTCTTTTTCGTAGGCCTGCCTCATTATGCAAAGTACCCCATTAACAAGACATCTCTCCTACTGTATTTTGCTAGCTTATGAATATGGAATTCGAAATATGACTACTTCTGCAGATTCGTGTCCTAGTTCAACTGGCTAATTAGACGTTCCTAAAAAATTTTTTCATAATAATGAAAAATTATCAATAGTTCTGCTTGCATTCTCATAGAATTTGGTTTGCCATATTATTATATTTTACAAACATATGTTAACATATTCTCTTACAAGCAACGAACGATCGACTTTTTAGTTATCACGCTTAATCATTCAAAGCTTCTCGATACTTTTTTTGTCCAGTATCTACAGTTCCAGAGAGTGAAAAAAATTTTCGCTTCGAGACTTTTCCTCTTTTGATTTTAAAATAAAGAGCGAGTCTATGAATTTTTGATTTACTCTTGGTAAAACTCGTTTGAACGTCTCATATTAAAAACATTTTTGGTATTAAATTATTAAGTAAAATGAGTGAACAATATAATTCGATAAAAAATAAAACTGAGACAGTATTTTTGATTCATAAATATACGAATTTTTTGGTTATGAATTCATTATGACCTATTCATTTTTCTCTTTCTAAAATTCAAAATATTATTAAACTTTAATTGAACCTAGATATCAGGGTTAAGTCGGACCTTAGTTGAACCAAGATATCAGGGTTAAGTCGGGCCTCAGTTGAACCAAGATATCAGGGTTAAGTCGGACCTTAGTTGAACCAAGATATCAGGGTTAAGTCGGACCTTAGTTGAAAGAAAGACTGTCAAGAATTACTCGCGATCACATTGTTTATTTTGATTTAATTCTAATTTGGTTTTTGCAACGCGGTGGAAACGCTTTTTTTCAATGTCAGAGACATGAAGCGTCATACGTCATACTAAGGCCGTTACCAACGAAGTGGTGAGAATTGTATAGGAACCAGAAAATAATGCGAATATGGTAAAATGTATATCATGGAATCTTTCCGATGAAGGTTTAACAACTAATGGGAAAGAACAAACTGCTTACCAAACAAACTCCTTTCAAACTTTCAGGAAAAATTTCAAATGTCAGGCAAACTTGAAAAATGTCAGGGAAACTCTCAACTTTTAGGAAAACTTTCAAACTTTAAGGCATACAAAAATATAGAAAGACATGAATATTGTGTGTTCACTTTAGGAAACAGCAAAAAGAGCGGAAGTTTTTACTTAGGGGAACTCTCAAGTTTTTTCTCTGTTCTTGTTTACTTTCACGGACTAGTTTCGTTCTCAATCTTCTTTCTCATGTCCTTCTTATTCGCCTCGAACTATCATTCTCTCTCTCTCTCTCTCTCTCTCTCTCTCTCTCTCTCTCTCTCTCTCTCTCTCTCTCTCTCTCATCTCTCTTTATCTCTCTCTCTCTTTCTCCTCTTTCTCTCTTTCTCTCTCTCTTTATCTCTCTCTCTTTCTCTCTTTATCTCTCTCTTTATCTCTCTCTTTCTCTTTTTCGCTCTTTCTCTATTTCTCTCTTTCTCTCTCTATTTATCTCTCTCTCTTTCTCTCTTTCTCTCTTTCTACCTTTTTTGTTTGTTTCTCTCACCATTGTCCCGTTTCAGTCATCTAACTTTTTTCCTTTTCAACTCAATGGTATTTGAACGGTGTTTTTGTTCGATGTTTTTGTTTGTTATTTACTGCATTGAGTTCATATTCGACCCAAACATGTTTTCCTCAGAACTCAAAAACTTCCTGCCAAAACTTGCATCCTCTTTTTTCTTTTTCCGACTTCTTCTGATTTTCTATTTTTCGTTTCGTTTTAAAGTATAAAATTCCTTCTCCGTTTCTATTTTTCTCTATTGCTTTTCTCATCTTTCATTCCTCTCGCTCTCTTCGCCTTGTTCCTTTACCTATCTATCGAGCGTTCCAGTCTTTTTCGCTCACTTTTTCTTGGTAGTGTTTTCTTTTCCGCCTCTTTTCTAACCCATCCCGGTTTTGTTGGCAAACATTTGATGCTTCGACTTGTTGCTTGTCAAAACCATGAAAACTTAAGCCTTCTGAGCACGTAGTTTTACCATGGACCATTAAACGCTTTCCGTCTTTAAATTTAAACTTCGCATTTAGTCGGTAAAAGTCGATTCGTGGATTTTCATTGCGCTCTCAACTTTTTTTATTTTGTATTTTGGCTTTGTGAGGTTTACCGGCTGTTCTCAATCGAGAAAAAAATGCTTAGGAACTCAGTTCAAAAACATTAACTGGTTCACAAGATATTTCATTCAACTACCACTCAAACGAAAACTAGTTTACGATGTGGGGTCGAACTTATACATCTCTATCCTAATTTCCTAAAAAGTATCCTTGCTTAACTTTAACATCAAACAACCCTGGCTAAATTCAAAGTGAGGCTTGAGGCCTAATGAAGTGGTGGTAGAGTTTGACACTTTCAGTCTCTTCTGGTCATCTTCCAAAAAGTTGGTGAGAAGACTATTCCTTTTTCTCACGAGCTCATTTACAATCAGGACGGCTACATAAAGCTGCTGAGTGAGGAATTTTCCCTAGATTTCAGTTGTCTCTCCTACGTTTCTGTTTATTCCCATTTTCTCCCTCTCTCTTTCTTTCTCAGTCTCTTACTCTCTACTTCTATTTCTCTCGGTTTTTCTCTCAAATTTACTCATCCCTTTTTTGTCCTCCACCCAAATTTGTCTTCTGCCCAGCATTCCTCCCTCACTACTTTCTGGAATAACCGGAGGCATCATCGGATACTTGTAACGCAAGCCAACACTAAAACAAGGCAACTCTTTGCCAAAATAGATTTTGTTAGCTCATGTCTGAGCTTTTGCAGAGATAATTGCACGTTGACGATGAATTTCTCCCTTCTCTTAGAGACAAAGTTTGATTATCAGAAACTTATTCATCAATTCATTGATTTGTGTAATGACACATTAAAATAAATTGAAAAAAACACAGCGGATTCAAGTGATTCAAGTGATAGAACAAGTGATAGAATTTATACGACAACAATTTGTCGTATAAATTCATTCGCAATAAGATCTGCTCGTCTGTTTACTGAATTAAATTCAAGTGTGTGGTATTTATAATGTTGTTCCGCTCAATGTGTTCATGTGTTTAGTTGTAATGTTTATGATCTAATGTTTGGTTTGTTCCTTTAATGCTTATTATCTTCCAACTTGTTGGAATCACTATAACCCACATGATGTTTGTGTACTATCATTGTATATTATATGAACAACATGTAATCTTCTTCTTCTTCTTCCTAGCGTTATTCTCGCTGAAGAGTGAGGTCCGCTGTGTAGATAGCACTTCGCCACATCATCGTTGGGGTTGGATGGTAGTTCATCTTTTAAGATACGACGATTTTCTTCACAGACCGGCTTGTCGCGAGAAAGTCCATAAGGATATTCCAGCCTGACGTCCTTTTACGATTACGAACCTCGATAGGCCGGATTCCTATTCCATGGATGGCGAAAATGAAGAGCGAAACGACAGGCGACCACTCTTCAACTTGGGGGAAGGAAGGAATGAACAACATGTAATAAATAAATAAATTAGCAAGAGTTCGAAAATTGGACAATTTTCGACAAATATATCGGTTTATTATTATTTGGTTTCTCTGTTCTTTTCTATATTGCTTCATACTTTTTTCAGCAAAAAATCTTGTTCTAATAAATTTCTAACTTTTGATATTACAAGAGAAGATATTTCCGAAAGAAAATAAAGAACGCTAAAGAGGGAGCGATAAAGAAAAAAAAGAGAAAGCTACAGAGAAAAGTAAAAAAAATCAAGAAAATTCTTTCGAAAAGCGTCAATGAACAGCTAAACCCAATTTCACAGTTTATTTTTCACTGACAGTTTAGTGTTTTAGTTGAACATGATTTATTTTTTTCTTTATTGGATTTTGATTTCAATGATTCATTTGGTACAAAAATCACTTCTAGTGATTGAACAACAATAGAGTAGGAAACAGAGAGAGGCAGAGAAATGAAAAAAATACAAGTTGAGAAAAATTTCATGTTGAAAAATCCTAGAAAGGAGTTGAAAAGACAAAGAAAAAAAAGCGATATGGGGGTATGAAATAAGAATATTTTGTGTGTTAGAGGATGATGCGAATGACCAAATGTAAGATAAAAGGGGAAAATAAGAGAAATAGATGAGAAAGCAGTGAATCAGTTATGACTACGGCCCTTTCATCTCCTATTCTTTTCTCTTCCTCCTTTTTTCTCCGACTAAACATTTTATGTACTTCCCTTGAATTTTACTTGATTTTGTTATAAAGTTGAGAAAAAGAGCGAGATATGAGAAAATATGTAGAGTAATAGAACGCAGTACAAAGAGGAATTGATGTAGAGCAAAGCTGAAAGGGATAGAAAACAGAAAGTCAGAGAGAAAGAGAAAGAGAGAGAAGTGAGCAAACACAGTAAAAAAAATAATAAAGAAATAGTGAGTAGAACAACATTATAAAGATTGGCTAATATAAAAAAAAAGATCAAAACTGGTGGAACGAGGAAATAAGTTATTCATAATTAGCCTTTCCTGAGAATTTTAAACAATTTTTTTAAATCTTATTTTTTCCATGAATAATAATGATCTATTCAAATAACTCCTTTAGGTTTTTTTACATTTTGATGTTTTCCAAGTTTGTCTATCTATACGTCTCTCACTCACTTTATCGTTTACTGTGTAATTTTTGACATCGTATCTCTTTTCTTTCTTTCCTTTTCTCTTACTTATTCTCCCCACTTCATATCTTCCCATTCCTCGTTTCTTTTCTTTATCCTCCTCTCCAATGCCTCAAAATCTTATCAACCAGTTTCCTCTCCGAAGTCAACGAGCCGGATGTATTAATAGGTCCTACATGCCCTCATGACTGATTTGTCACAGCTGATAAAGCAAGAGCAAGTGTCCCCCATCTTCTGCAGTTCTCTTTTCTCATCCTCTCCTCCATCTTCTTCTTATCTTTCCTTTTCTCAGCTCATCCGGAAATCTTTTCCTCTTGTATTATTCAAACTTTTCTCCACTTGATTCCGGCCCATTTGAAGATGTTGTTGCGCGCGGCAGAGAAAGAATCACACAGAGAGAGAAGTCAGGACGGAAAAGAATGATGAATGTAGAGAGAAAGAGTGAAACAGAGATAAAAGAGAAAGAAAAACTTGACTGAAAGAGAATGAGAGAGAAAAAGAATGGCAGAAAAAGACACAATGAGAGACGAGAAAATGACAGAAAGAAAGAGAAAAGTATAAAAGAAGAGAGGAAGAGAGATTGAAAAAAGAAGAGAAAGCGAGAGATGGAAAGAAAGAGAGAAAATGATAAAGAGAAAAAAACGTATAAAGAAGAGACAGTCAAAAAGTGTGGGAAGGAAAAAACGTATTAAAGATATGGAAAAGAAAGAGAAAGGAGGGAAAGTAAGGAAAAAGTTAGAATATATTCCAAAAAGATAGAATTCCGAATTTTGAGAATGGTCACGAAAATCTTCATGAAGATTATATTCAATGAGACATATGCAAGTATCAACAACAGAGCGTCATGAGATGTTTTTGGAAGAGAGAGCATCCTTTAAATAAATTTGTACTCAAATATTCATCGGACCTTTTGAACTACTTATCGCCTTGTTGAGAAATAGGAAGAATGAAAGATATCCGCATTGAAAACACAATTCTAGATTAGGAAGAGAGAAAAAGAGCGAGCTAAAGAGAAAGCAAAAGAGCCTATGAGAACACAGGAAAATAAGAAAGAGAGAGGGCGAAAGAAAAGCAAAGAAAGAAGAAGAGAGAGGTATATGTATATGTAGATGTAGAAAGACATAGAGAAATATAGAAAGAAGGAAAAAAGAGTCGAACATAGTATGAAAATAAATGATAGTGTTGCAGAATAGAAAGTATAAAAAACCGATTAAAGTTTTTGAAGCGCGCAAAATGTATTTTCTCCGTGAAAAAAATAAGTAAGCTTTTAGCAAAGACTGTTGGAAACTTTTTTAAAGTAAGCTTTTGACAAACATTGTGGAAAAACTATGTAAACTTTACTCGAAAAAATTTTCCTCAGTTTTTTTTTTTAATTCATAGTCCAAATGTTGTCTCTATGGGTTGCGCCGGTAGTGGGGATATCTAGAGGTGCTTTGATAATACGTCACTCCTTTTTATACTGATTTGAATTTCTGTGACTCACGCTTCAAAAAAATCCCTTGTCTATTTCTCTCCCCCTAAATTTCTAAAGAAAGTTCATATCTCTTTCTATTTCATAATTTCTTCAACTTTCTCTTTCTCTCCCTTTCTCTCTCTCTCTCATTCTCTAGTTCTCTCTCTTATAAACCGTCATTCTTCCCCTTCTCAGCCTCATCTCTCTAACACTCACTAGATAAACTCTCCCTGGCGGTTGTCGTTTCTCTCACCATTTCCAAATCTAGCACCCCCTAGGGCCCCTCCGCAGGCAACCCGCAGAAGATGAGAGAAAACTAGCTGCGAAGTCCGACCCTAACACAAAAACTCAAAAAAACGAGCAAAAAGTAGTCGATAGCTGTAAAAATTGGTGAGTCAAAAAACGTGTACAAGTATACTTGCATTGATTATTTCAATTGTCATCTTAATCAGGTGTCACCGCCTTTAAACTTTTCAACTGAGCATTTGAAGAGCTATACTAGCTTTCTCGTACTAGTTTTAGACAAATACTAGCGTTTTATTACCAATTTCATGACATGAGTACCGTTGATTTGGATGATTTGCTCTTAGTACGGTTAGTGACTGAGAAATGTGCGAACTCCCAATGTATGTATGTGCTGTTACGATAATTGACGCCGCCTCTACAAATATTCCTATTAAAAAGCTAAACAAAAGTACATCTCTGTTTCTTCTATGTTATTCTCGAATATCTGGAAAATTAATCATAATTTCTTTTGATTTTCTTAATTTCTTCCCATTTTTTCTTTCCTTTTTTTCTTTTCTCTTCTGCCCTTCTCAGTTTTTCATTCTCTCTTGTTTTTTTACCTTTTCACTTTTCACTCTCTCCACACACACACACACACCATAATTCAACACTTCTTGTTTTACGCATATTTTAGTAGTATCTTCTCATGCCTCATTCACGTTCTTTTCTCGTTTCCCGTATCTCTTGGCTACTTCTTTATACTTTCACGTCCCCTTTCTCCTCTATTTCTCCTCTATTTCTCATGTTCTTAGGGTGAACTGTTGTCCTCATTCTATGGCTTGCGTCCCTTCGTGTTAATGATGCCAGAGATGAGATTATAAATGATCTGTTTGAAGAAAAACTAGAATTCTGAGGGAAGTAGGAGAGTGGGAGAATCCTATCGGCAAAGGGAGGTGCGAGAGGGGCTGAGGATGGGAGGAATCTCTCGAGTTAAGAGAGAAAAAGAGAATTCTGGAGTGATAGAGATACACAAATTTAAAGACAATGATTTGGAGAAAGAGAGAAACAAAAAGATAGAGAAATTCAGAAATAGTGGAAGAGGGATATAGAAAGAGAGAGGAAGAGAGAGAAAGATAGGGAAAGAGAGATAGAGAGAGAGTGTGTGTGAAGACCATAGCTACATATGTATCTTAGAAATCAGTAAAGAATGTGGTGGGTTAGTCGGGAAGAGAAAAGGCGCGATTAAAATTTCTTATTGTTCATTCTAACTAACTTTTCCTTTTTTTAGCTTAAATTATGTTTCAAAATAGCTGAAGTACAACTGAAGTGTATTTCAGTAAAAAGAAGTCAGTAAAAAGCCACAAAAAGTTCTGGTGTAGTACCTAGCTGTACTGTTACTTAAAAGTAATGTGTTCAGCACTCAGATCTTCCGATAAAGTTTTGAAAGAGGTCAAAAATCTTGGATTGCTAGGTGGGAACATAAAAATTAATAGGAAAGAGGAAGTAACCCGATAGAGTGATTTAGCAAAAAAGAGAAAAAGAAAGAGAAAGAGAAAAAGAAAGAAGTTAAGTAATAAGAAGAGATAGAGAGCAAAGGAGAGAGAGATAGAGCAGTAAAACAAAAAGTAAGAGAAGCAAAAGGATACAAAAAATACCACCCAGTGAATTTAGCACCATATTGTCGGCACTCCTGCGGAAGTGGAATCTCTGAAACACAACTACAAATCGAAGAGTGAGGGTGAAATAAGAAACAGCCAGACAGTAAGAAGAGAAGAAATTGAAAGGCAGGCAGTTGACTGGATATACATTTAAAAAGCGGAGAAATTGGAAAAAAAGGAGGGCCAGAATATGCAGTGATTGAGAGAAAAGGATAGAATCAGAAAAGGATCCATCCTCCAATTCAATCTAACTTCTTTTCTCCATTGACACCGCGGCCTGTAATTAATTTTTAACGTAACGACTCGGGCCATCTTAATTTGAGGGCCATCTTAATTCGAGGGGGGTAAATTTCACTCTTTCTTACAAAGTAACTAACTTTCTCTGAAATTTTATATACAGGGTGCGTGAATTGGATTCAAGCTCGTAATTGAACTGTTTTTCGCCTCTGAAGCAACTGCATACTGAAACAAATAGTTGAAGGAAACAATTTATGAACAATGATTTATTCTATCACTGTAATTCACAAAAATACGATTCGGTTATGTACTCACTGTGTTTCTTTGTGGTCTTCGAGGCGCATCAGTCAGTTCTTGTGACATCTTCGCTTATTCGCTGGCGGTTGATCAATTTAAATCTACGATATATCCCTTACAGATGAGCTCAGCAGCAGAAGCCCCCACATCGCATTCTCGCCATTCTCCATTCCGAAGTCTTTTCAAATCTAACAAGAAAGTTGTCAATCAAACTCCTCTCTCGACGGACAATCTTAAGCTTAATTTGGTGAGTGAAGGCCGCGCTTTTTTCTTCTTTTTTCTGTATTCATCTGTAACTCTCGTTTTTAGATTGTATAAAGAATGAATGAATGAATGAATGAATGAATGACGGTATTGAAAAATTATTGAATATTTTAATCTCCCGTGCCTTATCTTTTTTAAATCAATCTCTTCTTCTTTAGTTTTCCTCTTCCTACCTTTCTTTTCATCTTTGAATAAAAACTATTGGAAATTCGTCTAATTTATAATTTACCAAGAGAACATGGTCTCTTTCCTTTTTTTATGTAAAGGACCATGGCGTGAAATGGCAATAAATATTCGGTATTGTAGTACTAAATCGCTAAAAAAAGGAAGCTAGACTTGAACCTGTCCCAAAAACTTGTTTTTTCTTCTATATAACAATCGAATAACATCTTAAATTTTTCGGCCCAACATTTGATCTTTAACTGACTTATTATCACTGCTAAGTATCGAGAATCACATGAAGTTCATATACATACATATATCTTTATCGCAAAACGACGCAGCCAATCCTGACGCTCGAAGAAAAGAGAAATGGATTAGTTACTGAGAGAAAGATTCACAGATGCCAGATGAGTCAGAGAAGAAGAAGCGCACGAATAAAAAACCGCCGAAAGGTCTTTCCTTAACGAGAAGACAAAACTTGGATGATGACTGCAAGGTAAACACGAAAGCTCTTTTTTAACACAATAAAAGTTCACAATTGTTGTCGGTTGTAATAACACGCTCTAATCCCCATCAGAATATTAGAGAGACGGCAAGGTTCAATGCCGTTTCCCAAAATAGCTTTTGTTACTACTCATACAAAACCTACTCATACAAAACCTACTCGTAGTTGCATTATTAAGGACATGGAACAGACACTTAGAACAGAGAAAAAATTATTTTTTAAATATGTTTTTCCTATCTTCATTCATTTTTTGTCACCGATGAGCTGGCTTAGTAACCAAAAACCTCACATTTTCTAAAAAGAACCAGGATCGCAATGTAATTGAATATTAAATACTAGTCTATGAAAAAACTATTGGAAAAATTTTCAAGTTCAAATTCTTTATTATTACTAGAAGATAACTTGTTAGGTCATCGCTTTTAGGGGTCATATATTCTATAGAATGAGGTTGTCAAGTAGCACAGCGCTCTTCTAAATCAAGAAGTTTTTTTTAAAGAATCTACCCGAAGGAGTTGAAGAAGATCCAGCCTCTCTCGTCGAAGCCTTGCAAGCCATCGGAGATGATCAACCAAAGGTTAGCAGCATCCGGTGAACTCCCTCTCACCTTCTTAAAATAAGATATCTTGATATCGTGAGAAAAGAATGTAAAGTTTATTCTGTAAGGTGAACTGTTATTTGTGGTGGTTGGGGGACTTTTCTTGCGGATGAGATGCGCAACATGCGCAAAACTTTTTCCACAAATAAGTTGGCGAAAATAATCATGTTTCGGACGTTTTCCTTTTCGTCTTATTAACTCGTTCGTTCTCTTTCTCTCTCTCTCTATCTCTCTCTCTCTTTCTCTCTCTCTCTGTGTGTTCTAAGCATGCCTTTCTGTCACTTCCAATCTGGTTTTTCTAAATCTATTTGTGGCAAGGAACAATTTGGTGGAGATTCGCAAAATTACTGTGTTGTACTTGAATCATTCGTTTGGAAATAGAACCGATAGCTAGCTGGCCTTTTTGAAAGTGATCGAAAATTGAAGGAACAATTTATTAAATTTGGAGCGTTCCAGTTAAAAAAATATTGCTTAAGCAGTGCTTTTACATGGTTGAAGCTCGTGCATAAGGCACTTAAGTAATTCCGCTGTTTAAATTTATTCATGAGAATCTTTACCATGGTAAACACTATTTATCATTCTCTCTGAACCTCATACTGTATACCTTATACCATCTTACCGTACCGTCTGGTTTTAGGTGGCACGATCGATTCCGAAAAACTTCAAAGTGAAGCCTCACGCTGATCGAAGCTTAAAAGACTGCCTTTATCCTCAAGAGGTATGGATTATATTCAACCGCAATTATTTTATCTCTCTCAATCTCTGTCTATCTTACTCTTCACTCTCTATTTATCATTCTCTCCCTCTTTCTCTTTCTGTCAGTTCCTCTCTTACTTTCTATTTTTTATTCTCTTCCTCTTTAGTAACCTATTTTCAAATTCTCTTGCTTCTATCGCAACTACATATTTACTTCGAATTTCATAGTGTTTCAATAACAAAAGCCTTTTCAAATTTGCTTGATAGGGGTTATGTTTGGAGACTCCTTTAGGTGTACGATGACCTTCTCGCTCGCTGCTTGCAAGATTGTGACCTGGTCGCTTCCCACATGGACGAATGCGTCGTCGAATTGCGCACTCGTTCCCCAGAAATTGGGAGAAGAAGCAGACAGACTGAATCGGTTAATCTTTTCCATCTTCTCACTCACAAGCATTCATTTTTCGTTATGACTATAGTGTAATGGTTAACTCGCTCACTCCCGTTTGAGAAGAGATGGTTGGTTTCGATCACGCCCGGTAGCCTAGTTTTTTTTCCCGTGCGATGGTTTAATCTATGGCTATAACGGTTGAATTTTCATCTTCTCTGTTCGCTTGATTGAGATCAAATCAGTTCCAAGAATAAACTTTACAGCGCATTTTTGAAACCATTCAAAGATATCTACGATTTTCATCTCGTCGAAAAACTAGTAGATCCTTTTTGCCTTTCATATCTTTGAGATAGAATTGAAGCCTAACTTTCGAATAGACAAATTGAAATAGTTTCTCGAAAAGTTAGACGAGAAAAAAGAAAAAAATAAGAGAAATGGTGAAAAGATAGAGAGGAAGTGAGAAAGAGAGAGATAAATAGAGAGAGAGAGAGTAAAAGAGATCCGATGAGATGAGAGCATCAGTTAAAATATTTTCAGAGGACCAGCGTTCCCGCTAACTTCTCAAGTACAAAAAACTAAAATTTCAAAAAAATTAACTTGAATTATTAGCCTCTTTCCATTTTCACAATGGTCATATTAATGTTATTATAAACTGTTGTTCTAGCAGCTAAGCACAGATGACGCCGACTCGGGTCGCGGGGCTTCCTCCCCTGCTTCTCCTCCCAGGGGAAGGCGAGTGGAGACCCTTCTCTTGGGACATCATTAGCCAGCTCCCATGGCTCAGTATTGCTCGGGCATTGATTACGGATGACAATCGATTGATTTTTCCATGATGTTAACAACTAGGTTATTCTTGCTTGTCGTCGCTTCTAGCGATTGTACTCTTCAAAAACCGTTATGGATAGAGGTAACGAAAACCTTCGAAAATACATTGTTGCGTACACTGGCAGCTCAGGAGGAAGAACGAGGATCGATTCCCGCACACTTCACAGCCTATGCACGAGTTTTTGCGAAACACTATCGTTTACCTATAATTGTCGTACCCACCTTGTTGAAACTTTTCCCACAATCCTCGTATGTATTCTGCTTAGAAATAGAGAAGTTATTTATTTCTCGATTTTCAACAAGTAAGCAATATGCACTCGTACAGAACTTAGCGTCAGCGAGTAGAGCGTTTTTAGCGTGGTTAATATTTCATCAAAAAGTAGTTCTCTTCAAAAAGGTGCTTCGAGTATTTTTTTAAATATCAATATTATAATAGTTTTGATCTCGATAACAAAAATTGCATCTTACTAATTTCATATTGATACGGTATTCTTATCAGCTAAAAGGAAATATTTAATACGTGTAAAGTTTCATCACATCGGTATTATTGATTGTTAAAAAATAGTATTAGGCATCTTCAACATGAGTTAAGAGTTATTGGCTTTTGTTTTTAAGAAACATTTTTTGACAAACTTCATTCATGAAAAAACAAAGTGTGCTGAAGTTTTCAGTCTTCAGTTCATTTTAGTTGTCTCGTTCTCTAGACTTATTTTATGTTATCAAAAAACATCTTGCTGTTCCTCTCTTACCGAGAAAAACCATTATGCATGGTCGCTTAATTGCGAAGTAAGTACGATATGAGCTAACATTGAGTTAGTTTTTAGTTTGTAAACATATGTACTTGATTATACGATTCCATGAAGGCTCGCACCCCGACAACTCGTATCCGATTATCGCAATATTTTTCCCAGAACTGTAATTATGTGGCTAGTTGTTCCACACGATCTCGTACCAAGCTGTACGGCCTTGTTAGCTTGAGATTAACTAAGAAAACAATAAAAAACTAATAAAAAATACATGACATTTAAATAGTGAAGTTTTGGGTTCAAGTTGTCGCAGTGCTAAGTCTCGTACTACCTGATTATACATTTTGAAACTGAGGATATTATATTCAATCAAAAAAATTTTTTAAAAATTAATTTACCACCTTCTGCTGATATATTGAAATTTGTGTTGTTTGATCTCTTATTCTGTTACGTGATTATATATTTACCGAACAGTTCACTATTTGCAATTTTGTTTTCTCTCATACTAGGTGGGCCAAAAACTCGTGAAGTAAAGTAACCAAAAACGAGTGTGCAATTCCAATATAGCAATATTAGTGGGACACTTGTAGCGGTGCAATTCCAATATAGCAATATTAGTGGGACACTTGTAGCGGTGCAATTCCAATATAGCAATATTAGTGGGACAGCTGTAGCGGTGCAATTCCAATATAGCAATATTAGTGGGACACTTGTAGCGGAATATGAATTAACTTCTTCAAGAAAATTAGCCAGACTTATGGAAATTTAATGGTTCTCTCCTTACTTATTTGAGTAGTTCAGTGCTAGCGGCAGCCGATCTGTTTTTGAAATTTTATTTATTCAAGAACGAAATACCTTTTTTTCCAATGAAAATCCTCCTATCTATTTTTTGTATTAATATTAATCTATTAATATTAACTGTGCAGATATCTGCAGATAGAAATAATGTATTAATTTTAACTCTGCAGATATCGACGAATTACATTATTGTGTGAGATTTCCTAATCGGTGATGTTTTTCATGAATATCGAATAACGTTGCTGTGAGATTGTTAATTAACGATGCTTGTGTACATAGATTTATTTACTTTATTTGCATTAGTCCTAAATTTTCTCCGAACGTTTACTTCAATGAAATAGTCCTGTCTACAACGAAATTTCTCCACTTTTATCGGGTATCAGCCAAAAATGAATTGGTTCCGCAAACTCCAAGTATTGTTTTGTTTATGATGCTTTAGAAAAGAGAGTGCTTGTTTTATTTCGGATAATGGCTTGATATCACCAAAATAAAGGATAGCTGAAATGAACAGAAACACAAGAGACACACAGTATACATCTCATGCTATTTTATTAAAAATTCTTTCGTATAACTAAATATTTTTATCTCTCTTTTTTCTGTTCTATAAAAATTGAACAGAAAAAACTTTTTCTAAGCTTTTAGAAAAATTTATGTCAGAATGCCCGCGAGACATCCAACAGCGAACGGAAAACAGAATATTTGACTTATTCATTTGCTCTATGATTATTATACATGACCTTATGTGACTATATGGCTTCAGAGGAATAACCGTTTAGATAAATATTTGCTAAGTCGGAAATTTTGGTTACGGTAAAATTCATAAAAATGCAGAATGTTTTTGAAAGCATGCAAAATCAGTACATCATAAACACAATCATACTCTTAGAGATTATTGAATAATAAAAACTTCAAAAAACAGATCAAAAATGAATATTTAGAAAGTTTTGAACAAAAAACTTCTTGAAGTTACTGCTCATGTGTATTGACAGTTGTTAATGAAGTGGTGCGAAAAGCAATACTTTGAGGAAGGGAAGGACTGGGTAGTTGAAAAACCTCTACACGAAACTAGAACACTCTCAATCGACGAGATCGAGATCCGACTCAAACTACGGTTCAGCTTGAGGATGTTTGATCTTCTTCCGTCTTTTCTCCACTCGACCGCTCAGCTCTGACGAGTATTTCTTGACTGCTGGAGAGCACCAAATTCCCGTCTCTTGTCCACATCTTTCCATGGATAAGAGCTCGGCTGGCCGCTTCAAATCATCATATTCTTCCTACCAAATTCAAGCTGATTTCTGATGACAATTTTAGCAATGAAATTATTTTCTCAACTTTTATTAATTGTCTTAAAGCTATGTAGAGCGGCAGAATTAAAAGAGATAGAGATGGAATGAGATATTTGAAGAGAGAAAAAAGAGGCTTAGTGGATAGGACTTATGGAGCGTTAGAATTCAACTTTTCACTTTGCAAAGTAATCTCTGCAAAGTGTGGGATGCGGTCTAGAGCGTTTAACGGGATGCGGCCTAGAGCGTTTAACGGGATCACTTTGCACAGATTACTTTGCAAAGTGAAAAGTTGAATTCTAACGCTCCATTAGAGCTCGAGAGTTACTTTAATGACGATATACAACGAGAAAAATAGAGAGGAAGAGCGAGAAAAGGGTAGAGATGATAAAAGATCGAGAAAAATTAACCTGCTACGGTACTTTCTGTCTCATACAGTACCCAGTCAGTGTCGATGCGGAAATTGTGTCGATGAATCCACATGGAATGATCGAGTGAAGCTGCCATTCCGACTCTGAATAATACATTTAGCTTCACTATGTATTAAGGTTTTCTTCACAATGTTTCCATAAGTTCTGAATAATTTTCATTCAGCATAAAGTTCAGCTCGAATCTCTTCTTCAATTCATCAACCTCCCCCCCTTACTAATTATATCGCATATCCTATCCCACTCTTCTTTCTAATGTACGGCCCTCTACCGAAGAGAGAAGGGGGCGCTGTTTATGAAACAATTCGACATTTCTCACTTCATCACTATGTATCTTAAAAGAAGCACAGTTCTCAAGGAATATCCAGCAGAGTTTTCATTTCGTTTGAAAACTGAACACATTACTCTTCTCGATAAAATTACGCTTTCATATTGTCAGAGGTTTTTTAAAGATCCGGTTTCATGAATACTCTGGAAGCCTGTAGACGCTCAGTCCTCTTTAGCGTTTTAATGATGGTTCAAGCAATTTTATCACCGATAAATTTAAATGCATGGTTCTTTTTTGAATGTCGGATTAATTAATTGTATTGTACGTCAATAAAATTGTGTTGCACTGCGTTTTAATCTTTCAACATCGAAAAAAACCTAAGAAAAGAGCCCATATACCGATACATCATTATTATCATACTGCGCGTTTCTAATAAGGAAAACGAACTGAAAGCCCGCGACAGCATGGGCTGCGATGGGAGTCCCAACAGGGGTTATGTCAGAGATGAAGGCCGCGATGCAGTGATGCAAGTGCTCGTCTTCTCCTGAGGAGAAAGAGTTTGATTGAAAAAAATTAAAAGGAGAGGGAGAGAGGTGAAAAAGAGATAAGATAGAGAGATATTAGCAATGAAAGAGATGTAATTTTTGAGTAAGGAGGATTACTACTCGAGCAAAACTGTTCTGTATCCAAATAAGTGTCTCTAACCTATGATGGTGTTGTTTTTGACCCAACATGCGAATTTCGTCGGCCTATCCAAAGGCATTTTCAGGTATTCCTTTGGAGTTATCAGACGAATCCGGAAAGTCCTGGGGAAGTCAAGCACCTGTAGGCTTACAGTTCTTTCACCAAAAAGGTTCTCTCAGCTTAAGGTAAACCTTGTGAATGGACAGAGATATCTCTTACTATCGTCAACCGCTCTCAGTATTGCATTCCAGCACATGCAAAAACTCTTTACCAGCATTAATTCGATCTTATGTGCAAGCCGTTTTTCGAAAACTAATGTAAAGTTCTTTTCCTAAGTCATTACTTGTTTCCAATTGCACGCTGTCACTGTAATGGAGCGTTAGAATTCAACTTTTCACTTTGCAAAGTAATCCCTGCAAAGTGAAAAAAATTTCTACTTGTAAAACTTTACGCTATATTTTAGCACTCTCTCGCACCGCTCGTTGTTTGCGTCGTGGTTTTAGAGTGATGGAGCGTTCAACGGGATCACTTTGCAAAGTGAAAAGTTAGATTCTAACGCTCCATAATTCTCCTTTCGTTCTAAGCAAAGTGAAAAGTTAGATTCTAACGCTCCATAATTCTCCTTTCGCTCTAAGCAAAGTGAAAAGTTAGATTCTAACGCTCCATAATTCTCCTTTCGCTCTAAGCAAAGTGAAAAGTTAGATTCTAATGCTCCATAATTCTCCTTTCGCTCTAAGCGATCTCTCCCCACGAATCCGTAAATTCCCCCCCCCCCCAAGAAATTTACGTGAGTCTGAAAATGACGTAATACAATTCTCAAATTCTTTCCAAAACGTCTATTCGAACTTTTAATTTCTGTGCATGACATATATACATAGATATAATTTTACTTTTCATTATTGAACCCTCGAGCGAAAGTTGACCTTCATGAAGGCTTTCGCTGCACGTTTTCCCTCTTCCGAGACAGATTTGGGGTTCGTAACAAACCTTTAAAATATGTTTTTCATCTCAGAATGCGCTGAATTGTACTCAAAACAAAGAAATTTTTTGCAATTAACTTGCTTTGTTTCTTTCAAACAACTGATCAAAAGGCTTTCCTACTCCTGATCAGGGGTTAAATAGTTACCGGATCGGTCCCGTCGGCGGATACTTGTACACACACTATTGACAAAAAAAACTCCCTCTCTTTTCTTACCCTGTTCTTCATCCCCTCTTAATTTTTCCTTCAAATTTTGAGCGGCGGATACATGTAAACCCAAATTGGGCGGCTCCATGTAACCTCTGCTCCTGATCAACCACTTCTAATAGATATATGTAGCTATCAGTTGAAGTATTGATTGCCACGGCGTCAGACAGGACTTGGATCGACGTTGTTCAAATCGTAATTGATTTTTTTCCTTTAATCTATTTTGTTACACACTACACGAACAGCTCGACTAATTCTTGCAGAGCATGTGTAATCAAAGTTTTCTACAGGGTTAGGCAGAATTATTGCAATAAATACCGAATGGGCGCTACAGTTGGACTGGAACAAAAACCTCCGAATTGATAGATCTTTTTGCAGAACAGTTGAAGTTGAAGATTAGCATCCTCTCGAATTTCGGTGAAACTCTGATCATTTCGAAAAGTGTTTCTTGTTTCTTTGATAGTGTGAGGGTAACGCGCTCAATAATAGTAAGCGCGAGAGGAAAAACAACATAGAGAGAGAGAGTGAGAGATAGAAAGAGATAGCCGAAGAGAGACAAAGAGAAGAAAATTCGTTTTGATTCCGCTACGTGTACTAATTTTTGTCCGAATGGTAAATTTTACATGACAAAGATTTCGTTTGTTTAGAAGAGTTGAAAAGGAGTTGGAGTTGAAAAGTATGTTTTCTCAAATGTAATTAACAATCTTATCAAGTATCTTCACCCAAAAATTAGACCCTATAAACAAGGCTGAAATTCAGAGAACGAGACCTTTTGACGAATTCGGAGGCATCTTCGCACTCTTCCGGTGGAGGAACATCTGGCATTACTGCTTGGTGCTGGATCGAGTCCGGCTGGGACAATCAATCGATAAATGGATGATAGTAATAGTAATGAGGAGTAGAGGTGCCAGTAAAGTAGCCTCTTGCCCTTCTCCGGTTAACGAATGGGTCTCGCGATGAGGATCGCCCACTGCGGTGCGAGTTTAGACGGAGAAAATTTCTCCGGACTCAAAAAGATCTTCACCAACCTATCCCAAAGGTCTCCCCTCGACAGGGCCTATGGGCTATCAACAAAAACAACAACAACAACAACATAAATGAATGAATCTACCAAGCTGATCGATATTCTTCGTTGAATATTCAACCAAATGTTCTTTGCAGTAGCTTATCAAGTCGTGCTTTTCAACCGCTCGACTGTTGATAAATCTTTATCTCACTAAGGTTCTTCATCTCTTTCTCAGCTGTTAAATTCAATTTGCTGGAATCTCCTTCATGTACTAGACCAAAACTTTGTATACTACATAGGCTTTCGCATGCTCATATGAGGGACATCATGGTTTTCCACGACTCGCTCTTTAGCAAGCTGATGTACTGGGTTCCATATTGTCTACTGGTGTTTTGCGATCTGATGACCCTCGACAGCATATAAGCTTCACGACCTCATCTAGTGGCCTTCCTCAACCTCACCTAATTGCCTCCCACAACCTGACCTGCTGGCCTCCTATGACCTCATCTACTGACCTTCCTCTTCCTTATCGCATGGTCCCCCACAACCAGATGTTCTGCTGACTTCATATGACCTCAAATACTGACCTCTCTCAGCTTCATCTAATGGCCACCCACAACCACAGCTAATGACTTCCCACAACATTATCTCTGAAATTTCAAAAGCCCGATTAACTGGGTTCACTACCCTCACCTCATCCACTTGGTAGGAGATTGAAGTAGAGAAAACAGCGACTCCGTTCTGCTTGGCCCTAACTAAGCGGGTGGAGAAGGAGCGGCCATCTCGGATTCGGGAGACTTCGTAGACGATCGGTCGTCTCGCGTCCGCTCAAAAGAAAACAAATTCCCACAGCCATAAAAAACTTTCTTTCTCGCTTTCTTTTTTGCTATCTCTATCTCTCTGCTTATTCCTCTCTCCATTGTGTATCTCTCTTGTTCCCCTCTCCCTTCTATCTTTCTTTCTCTTCTTCATTCGCTGATCTTTCTATCTTTTCTCACTGATTCTGCGTACCAGGCTGCAGGAAATAAGAATGGAGACTATGGGCGTGGAAACCAGGCGAGACTGTCTTCTGGGCGGCCATGAGAGCCTGCCCGACAACCTGTAGGAAAGATAACTAGCTACTCAGCGGGAAATCGTACGCTTTCTTGCACAGGAAACCTGTACATGTGAAAAAAACAACTAATGCGGATTAAAGGACTACAAAATGAAATGATGCACAAAATAATAAAAAATAAGAGAATTAAAACACTGTGAACAGAAAGAGAAGATGAAAAAATGGAGCAAGCGAAAAATAGGAAGTTTCCACAAGGACTTAAGGAAAATTGTCACCTTTTGGTAACCTATCTTTCTTCGACATCAACTTGCCTTCTACTGTTTTTTTCTTCTTGAAATTTGTTCCGGAAACAGAAAAAAACATGGGAAAACGGCCTAGTAATTGACAGGAAATAGGATGGTGTTCCATACCTGCCCACCGTAGACCCTGTTGTGCTCTGTCCGACCTCGAAGTTGATGGGTAGATCTTAATGCAAGAGGACTTCAATCAAATTGTCCCGACATTTTCCGATTTCTTGGTATTATGTGAGCATACAGGTCAGCAAAGAACAGGATGTAACATTGAACAAAATTGAATTTTTCATTTTGCATAGGCTAAAATGGTAGCCTCTTTGCTTGCTCCTTATCCGTACTGCGTCTCACAGGGTCGCAAACTTCAACAGACGTCAGGTTAAACTGCTAAATTGGATGTTTGTCTGATGACTCAGCTTATGAATAACTGTTGTTAATCGTAAGATGCACAGCTAAAGGGGGTAAAATCTATGCGCAAATCTCTATGAGCTTTAAAAAAAAAGAAATCGATACGTTTGCTCTGTTTGTATGCGTTTTTTCATATACGGAGTCTCTCTCCTGCCGCTCCCTCATAATTGCGCTCCCTCATAATTAGTATTTTGATCTACCAAACTATTTGGCGGGTGGTGAGAAACAGCCTGTTCTCAGATTAATTAAGCTCTGCCAGGCTGAGCTGCTATTACCGAGAGCCACCAAACGAACTAAGATGTGGTCAAATTAATCCAAGCTTCTTCATTACTGTTCTTCATAACTCGGCTCTGCTGAAAACCTAAGTGAGGTCTGCGTCTCTAACATTAGGCAAAATGTCAGAAACTGAAAACGCTCACACAGTATCTTTCATACGGTCTCGTTCCTAAGCCGTACGGCCTCGCTGGCGTAACCTTTGCCTCTTTTTCAGCGAGAGAAAATGGGTTACTCCTATACTTACAAGGTCTGGAATGCAAGAAAAAAACCATAAAAATTATTTGAAAAACTTTTATTCCTGAGTTTGTAAACTAATTGTTAGGCTGACTTGTACCATTCTTTGTGAATGATACTATCAACGAAAATAGCAGAACGTGTCAAGAGAGCGTCAGGTGTTAGCTGACAAGTAGAGAAGAATGAGAGATAAGATAGAACGGAGAAAACTCTGAACTGTCTGACGCTGCAACACACCTAGGTTTATAGCAGAACCCATTATTCGGTTGCTTTGTTTTCTTATCTCTTGTCCTAATAATGTTCTTTTTATTTGGAGAAGCATGTGAATAAAACGCTGACAGGTCTATCGATAATTTTCGATATATCCCTCCATTTTGATTATTCCTCTGTACAGGTTTCTTTTTTGTTGTAATTTTCTCTCTTTCAACCAAGTCAGCAATGACTGTGACCAAATTATTTGTTAGCAATGAAGGTATCTTCCCCTATCTAATATAGCAATGAAGGTATCTTCCCCTATCTAATATAGCAATGAAGGTATCTTCCCCTATCTAATATAGCAATGAAGGTATCTTCCCCTATCTAATATAGCAATGAAGGTATCTTCTTCCTATCTAATATCTTTCCCTATCTAATATCCAACGCAACTATGCAAAAATTATAATCTTTGCATAATTTGTTATTCAGTATTCTTGCTTTTCCTCGATTTTCATAGCGCTTGGAATCAAGAATAACTAAATAAATCTGTATCAATATCAACCTTTCATCTGAACCTGTATAAGTCTTGATCGATCTCCTCCAGTTTGAGAAAGGTGTCGAGTAGATCAATTCTCTCTGCCTCCTTCTCCAACTCTGTTCCTGATTTGGAAGGCTTCAGGGGCGAGGGAGGGGAGAGCGAGTTCCACGGGTTAGACGTAGTGGCTTCCGCGTGAGATTCGGACATCTACATATGAAAAATGAATAATAGCAACTCTTTTCATTGTACGGTTTGGGGCTCTTCACTTCTCTAACATTAAGTATTAATTGAATATTTGAAGTAAAACAATCAATAAAAAACCCACAATTATTTTGTTGGCCTAATATAATCACTGACTGTGCAGTGAAAAAAGATGTTTGGGAGAGACTAAATTATGAAATGAATTTTTCTCACCATTCTTTCTTCTTTGTAACAACAATAATGTCTCTTTCACTAGTCAAAAAGTGCCAAAGTCCAGCATAAATGACCGTTAAAACGGTTAAAAGAGAGTGTAATAAAATAAAGTATTGACTCTTATATTGCAAAACCTCTGTCCTATGTTTTTCATTCACCTATAGCTCGCTTCTCATTATTATAAATATACATACCCTGATCGTAAATAGATATTTTCCTTAATATTTGACAAAGGTAGTGGGTGATCTATGCCGTACCCGGGCTTTTACCACAAGAACGAAGCATCCACTGAATTTGTCAGACCGTGATATTGTACCAAAGAAATCGGTTTTCAAATGATTAAATGAGTCGTTTCCTTGTTAATCAGTACTTGGACTCTCTTTCTCGCTTGATCTAGCTCGCTTAGATGTAGGTACATATCCGGCCATAAGAGAGAAATTCCATGAGGATTAAAAACTATTATAAGTTCGAATATTAGTGGAAAAAAACTTGAAAAAATAAAATTGAAGGGATGAAGAATGAAGAAAATGAGAGAGAGAGCGATAAATATAAATAAAAAGATGGAAAGAGATAAAAAGATGAAAAAAGAGAAGTTTTCGAGAGGAAGATAAATGCAAAAGATTAGTGTCAACAACAGTTTCAAGTTAGAACATCAGATGCACCAGGGGAAGCTTTTTCCCTGTGAGCTGCTGTGTAATTGATGACATTGAACTTCTGCAAAAAGATACGAATAGATAAAGAAGTTCAGAGATAGTGAAAAATAAAGAAAATTCAGAGAGAGAGATAGAAATTAGTAAAAAAGAGCGATAGAGTATCACGAGTGATAACGGTTCAATTGGATGATCGAACGTGAAAAAAGGTTACCCACGAAAAAAAAGGTTATAATTAATTCGCATAAAGAACAACAAAAAAAACGCAAAAGATGTATGGGGAAAATCAAGTGTTCTGTTCTGATATTTCGGTGGCGTGTTCGCTTTTTCGGTTATATATATATATATATATATATATATATATATATATATATATATATATATATATATATATATATATATATATATATAGAGAGAGAGAGAGAGAGACAGAGATGAATGGGTTTATTCCGCTTCTTGATAAGGGCTTCGGTTCGATCTCGCGCTGTCGAATAGCTCTCGTCCGTGTCATAAGTTTATCTTATTTAATTAAACTTGACCATACTTTTTGAAAGAATGCCTCAGGGCAGACGCAACAAGCCATCGACTACCATACACCAATCTTATTTTTAAAAAGACAATTTCCATCATAATTTATTGAATAATGACCCAACATCATCATGTATTAACCTTAGCCTACGTTGTTGCTTCCACTCTGAGTGTCTGTATAGCATGCTCTACTCTACTTATAACAATACAAGTAGTATCTTGAGCGAGTATAAATTCGAACTTTGAAAATGTCTCTTCTTCAGTGCAGAACTTCTTCAAGATAAACCTGATCTTTACAAGAACAGAACCATGAAATAAAGTACTTTAAAAATATTAATTTAAAAAAACTCTAAACATGCTCTATTTTGCCAACTGCTTAGTTTAGAAATTACAACTATACAAACAGCAAAAGTTCTCCAAACCGTTCTAAATTAGCATAGAATATCTCCTGCAATTAGAGCCTAGGATGGCTTAATTTTTATCAACACTTATTGACAATCTTCTTTAATTGTGAAAACTCCTCTCTAAAGACTCTAATCATCATATTTATTAGTTAAGTAAGGCGTAAAACAAGACTAATTTTCAACTAAATGAAAAAACACTCAAAGGATATGAACTATCCAAGCAAAAGGTTTACAATAATATGAGCATACTCGTATAATATTGAAACAGTAAATGTTTCTACTGCCTACAATTTTCAATAAGTTCTTTCACTCTCGATTACGTGCCACTTCCTTTCGCAAAAGCGTTGCTCGTTTTCGTCGTCGAAGCGAATCTTCCAGAAGCTGCTCATGCCATCGAATAAAATGACCTCATTCCATTCAACAGGATGATCTGATCCTCATTCAATAAAATGACTTCAACAATCACTTATTGATCGACCATTTTCTTCCATTTTGTTTGAATTGTTGCTCGCCAACTCTTCCAAATTAGCTGTTCTCCCCACAATGCATAAGCTCTGTAATGATTTTGATTAAAAGACTCGTAAATCGAAAAAAATACTTAATAATTCGTTCGGGCTCGCAAATAACTCTTCTCATTTTGTGAGAACAAATCATTCAAACTGAAGCAATTCCAAGCGATTTTCTGATAACTTATACAAATTTGACCAGATTTGAACGGTACAAAACATAGCTCACCAGCACTTGTCAAAATTTTTTTTAAATGACCGGTCTTCCGGGCGGGGGGCTTAGAATAATGATTCTCTTATTTTACTGCCGCTCAGCTCTCGCTTGCTTCTCATTTGTCTAAGCCCCCCGCTCTGCCGAGCGGTCATTTTTGAATTTTTCGACAAGTTCTGATGAGCTATGGTACAAAAAACTTTTTTGCCAAAAAAAGAGAAAATTTTCTGTCCTTTCTATATTTTCTGTTCAATTTTAACCTTACAAAAAAACGGCGGCTCCAAAAGCGGGAGATTCATCACAGAGAGACACCGACGGGAATGGTGAGAGGCAGGCAGTAGTGGGAAAATTGAGGAATAAGGAAAGAATGAGAAGTTAACAGAGTACCAACAAGCGACAAATGAGGAGCCGCAGGAGAAAACTCGATCGATATCTCTTTTTAGTTATAAAAACTGACATTCCGAAGGCTGAGCCTCCAAGATGAGCGGCGTGATCGAACAAGCGAAACCGAAATATCATTCCCACGAGGTCAAACAGTACGAGGCCAATCACCTGGAAATAGACTTTTCTTGCATCCGCACCATGGGAGAACCTGAAATTGCCACACGAAAAACGCCGCGACATCGAGCGGTGGACATTTAATGAGGACTGAGCGAGGTTTTTATTCTCAAACTCTTTCATCGCACAATCTCTTTCTCTTTTATGCTCTTCAACTCCCGCTCTTTTAACATTCTTCTAGGCCACCGCTTGAAAGAAATATTGTTTTCAACTTTTCGTATAAGTGTATGTGAATGTGCATAGATCTACATGCTCTTCTAAATAAGTTCTGATAACAAAATTTAATTGTTACCATTGCTTTCTCTGAATTGATTCGAAGCCAACCAGCAAATCCCCCTTTCTTCTCAAATGAAGAACAATTTTGACATTCGTTTCGCTTAATCCCCCCTCTCTTTCCTTAGTCAGCCGTGACTGTCATTTAATTTTCCACAAGTCACCGAAAGGAATCCCACAGCATAAGTCACCTACACTTTTATTTAGAATAAAGAAGCGAGCGAGTCTTCAACCCCTCATGTTACTCAATCTCTCTTCTATGTTCTGCCCTTCTCATATTGTCAGACTCTTCTCCGCTTGAAATGCAGTAGTTTCCTTTTTCTAATTTTAAGAACTACCCTATGGTTAGCTGTCTTCCTTATACTGTTAGCTGTCTTCCTGTACATTCGAGGCACAATTGGCGCCAGCCCCTTTACCAATATCTACAGACTAAGAAACACATCAGTCAATCTGCTTGCGTGAAGAGACTAACAGCCGACTCCGCAGAGAAGTCAAACCATGGGAAGAAAACGATCTTCAGCCGAGCATCCGGCACTTTACAACAGGTGTACGTCAGCAGAGCCAGGATGGCACCACTCTGCAAGGCGAGCAACTTGTTAGGCCCTTTTCGGAAAAATAACGTATTAAATGACTAGATGAAAAGAATTAAGAATGACCGAATGAAGAAATGATTCAATGTATAAATTAACTTACTGCTCCGAGGGCTCTGATGGGAGTTCGCGTAACTGCTTTGTGGGCGATACTCGTAAGGGACGAGGCCACCCCGGCTGATAAGTAGAACGCTGTGAACTGCAATCGAAAATCACTTGCTTCTCCCGCTTCATCAAAAGTATAACTTAATAATGAATAAACTATCTCACGGACAAAAGTTAGTTCATAAGCAGGGTGGTTTTCTGACCCGCACTGCGGGTAAACAAAAATCTATGCGCTTTCCAAAAACCTGGAAAAACATTGAAATCAATGCGCTTGGAAATTTTTTTTCTCGGATTTTTCGTAGAGAAAGTGCAAATCATTGGAAAAACTGAATGTTGAACTCTGAAATCTTAAAAATTTATGCGCTCGAAATAAGTTGTGCGGGTGCTAAGTAACACCATGTGCATAAGGGATTGAACCTTCCGTTTCTCTCTTTCCGGAAGGTCGCGCGTTACCGGCACACTTTTGAAAAGATATCGCTATTTTATGCAAAACAGCCTTTAGCTCATTTGGCCCCTTCTACTGTTACTCATTTAAAAGTTGAGTTTAAAAGTCCTTTAGACCCAGAAACTTCTGTTTCCGTTAACACTCGCACCGCGTATAGGCGAGCTCCCCTGTTATCTTACCATGATTCCTGCTAGCGCTGAAGCACGATGAGAAAGAAATGCACCGAACCTGATCGACGCCAAGGAACTTGTCGATGGCGACATGTGCGAACGTGTAAAGAACGTACATGTTTAGACCAAAATGGATAAGAGAAGAGTGCGAGAAGACAGAAAGAAGCATCGGAACACACAGAGATTCTGGAACAAAAGAATGTCATACATCACCAGGAAATACCCGTTCTCCTAGGTTTCGCCGCCCACGCCTCCTCTCATGCTAGGTAGCGGTCTTTTTAACGTCTCACCCTCTCTTTACTGTTTAACCTTTTGCTTTTTTGCGGTTTCTTAAAAAGTTATTTCTTTCAGTTCATCCGCGAGAGGCGGTATTTTGAAGTTTTTAACCAGTTCAGGTTAGTTTTTAACCACTTCAGGTTACCTCCTGGAAGAATTCAAACCTCTCTGGAATTTATACATTCAGAATGCATATAAGCTCATGTTTAAAACTTAAGAGAAAAACCTTTTCATGTGTCTGGTTTCATTTCTAGTTCCCCTCTTTCTCTCTCTCTCTCTCCCTTACTCTCTCTCTCTCACTACCATGATAGCAATGGTTTGTTATTCTTTGACGATGAGGCTTTTGATTGAACTAACTTGACGCGAAACTGTTCGTGAAGTAACGGCACATAAACGGATGAATGGAGCGAAATCGCCAGAGTACCGTAACAGCAAGATTCGCTGCGAGAAGCGTCACTGCTGCTATTTCTCCGGGCGAGGGTGGAGGAGTTTCTCTTTGAAAGAAAGCAAATTTACATCTATATCTAAAAGACATCTAGATTACCCTTTCCAAAGATCATTTTCGACATTAAACGATTTCTCTAAGAGCCGCTTAGTTGCATTTTTCTTAAAAACTACCACTCATTTGATCGAAGAGCTTAAGGTGATGAGGAGTGAATGACTTTACACAGTCTTGACCCTCAGATCAACCTCTCTCTCTCTTTCTCTATATTTCTCCTATAGCTTGCTTCTTATTTGTATAGACATCGTCTACAAGTTAACGCTAGTTATTCAAACCCATTATACAAATATTTTGAATTGCCGATTGTTTCTCAATATTTTAAACCCTTTTATGAGGGCGGCTTGTTCATTCTTACAGAGCGGGCATCGTTTTGAAGAAGTTGACGAAGCTGTTTTGGGCGTGTTGATGCAAGGAGTTTATGTATCGACGTGTCCGTTCATAGTCAGCCACACACGCGAAGCCAAAAGAAACTGAGCTCACCTGAATAAGAAAAAGCGGGGCTAATCTTATCAGCTGATAGGATGGATTCATTTTGCTCCAGAAGAGGTGGGGCTTTTCATGACAGTTCATTCAACGATGATTTTCTTGGTAGCATATGCGAAGATCTCGTCCGAAGAACACGAGAACCTCTCTCATTAAAGAGAGTGTTCATAATCAAAAGTCTTCGATGCAGGCTGCTTGCCGGCAACAACAACAACAACAAACGTTTCGTAGCAACTCGCTAAATTTTAACACATATTTCTCATCCATACTGCAGGCAAAATATACGCGTAAATGTTGTTGTTGTGTGATCGCAGTAAATCTGTTTAAATAAAGGGTTGGGGAGTCTCACGACACTGAACGCGACCCGCCACCATACGCGTAAATCGGGAGGGTTTCCCGACATAAAACTGATTAGAAACCGGTGCGTGATTTAATTGAAAAAAGAAAGCTTACTAGAAAGAAAAGTTCTGAACGATGTGAAGCTAGCGCGTGGTGATAAACGAAGAAGAGAGACTGGTTGGCACCACCTTTTTATAAGGGGAGGTTTTTTAAAACTTCATTTGAAATTAGCGGGTAAACTATGCTCAAAATTGCTTTTTTGGGAGAGCGCATAGGCTTCAACCGCAGTGCTCTTGGAAAGAAAAGCTGATTGGTTACGAAACAAACTTACGAAATTATCTGAAACTTTTACTTTTTAAAAAGGCAAATATATGAAGCGAAGCAGGGTGTTTCTTTGACCCACATGGCAGGTAGAAACAATCTATGCGCTTTTAAAAATTTTTGCTCGGAAGGAAAATCCAAATCATTGGGAAAAATGAAAGTTAAACTCTGAAATTTCAAAAATTTGTGAGCTAGTGAAAAGTTGTGCGGTTGCTAAGAAACACCCTGAAGCGAAGGCTGAAAACGCACTCCGACAGTAAATCCGAGCGCCTTCCACAAATCTCTCATTGGTCGCAAAGGAATGGAATCAGTGCCAAGATATCCGTCGGCTTGCTGAGGCGATTTCACTGCTTCTTTGAGTTCCTGCAAGATCGCGGATGTTCTAACTAAACAATTTTTTTGAAAAATGAATCTTGACTTATGAATATGAAAGCAGGCTTCCAATATTAAATAGGTAAGAACTGAATCAACGATGCATAAAAAAAAACTCAAAAAAGAATATAAAATTTCGGCTCTTATTCCCTTATGGACACACTAGACGAAAAATTGGCTTTAAACGCTACGGTTTCGAAACTTTTCTTCATAGGTGATCTTTTTGAGCATCAGGGCCTCCGTTTCTTGAGAAAAAAAAATTACGAAAAATTTCACAAAAAAAACAATCTTACTCGAGTTTTTTGATGCATCGTCGATTCAGCTGAAAAAAAGAAACGGAGTCCAATATTAAATAAGTAAGAACTGAATCGACGATGCATCAAAAAACTCAAGTAAGATTTTTTTGTAAAAATAAAAAAAATTTTTACATCTAAAAAAATCGCTTAGGCTTAGCAAAATTTTACGATAACGAGGCCGTACGGCTTAGGCTGACGAGACCGTATCAAAAAAATGCCACTCTCATCTGACCCAATTGAACCTCTGGTAGCGAAGGGGGCCTAAACGCAAAAAGTGCCTGAAAGGCTTATGTAATGTACGTATATGTAAAATATACGCCAAAAAACTATTAAAAAGAGCGGTCACATCCAAGTATTTGACAAGTGCAGTTGCGCCCGCTCTTTTGCAGCCGAGAGACTTAACCTGCCGATGAAGACGATTTCTGAGGCCATCTCTTGAGAATCTATCCAGTCGCTGCTTTTGCCTCGAAAAAGCACGTGTGGTCTCTTTGCAGCAGGTAGAACACCAGATCCGCAAAGAATATTGCGATAACATCTGGAAATGAGAAGCTGGGAATTACGTTTCATTCATATCATATTATTATTCAAGTGTCAGAATAATTAGAAGTAAACAAATCTCGTCAGTCTTGACTTTTTTAATCAAATAGCTCTTTCACGTTCTTGTGATTAACATGATAAAAGAAGTAAATGTCGCAAAAACGCCTGCCAAAATGGAATACTGTCGCAAATCATATAATTTTTTTTAAATAAGTATAAAATAAAACAATTACATAAACTTATCTCTAGTTGAGCTTTTAGTGTGATGTTTTTCTACCGAAAATAGATAATAAACGGCTTGAAGTCTGCCTAACATAAGCCTAGAACTGTTCCGGATTTTCGTTAAACCTCAGTTACTGTTATATGTGTGTCACGCTGAAAACTTAATCATTCGCTATTTTAATTTTTTCTATTTCATCTCGGAAGAGTCGTATAACCCAAAATGAAGAACATCTCTGAAGACTTCTTAACTTGTTTTAGCACTAGAAATCGTCAAAGTCGATATTTTTCAGACTCCTGTCGTAAACTCTATTCGTCGTCTCATATAATCTTCGTTTGAATACACTCGGCTTAAGTTATTCAACCCTTCTTCGCAGAGTATACACCATGACCGTTTTGTTTCGTATTATTCGTGCATATGATATCCACAGTCTTCTCGAAGCTTAGTTGATATGACAAGGCGTTAGTAATCGAATAATTTCTTACTAGGGGAGCCTGCTTCAAAACATTGACACAGTATTATACTACGCATATCTAAATTATAGTTTTTCTTTATATCTTAATGGAGGCCATGTACATATATGGGTATAATCCCTCCTTGAGCCTTTGTTGGATCTCTTATGTACGGCGACATACCCTCCTTAGCCTTCCATCTTCTTTTACGCTGTGCTTCATCTAACGACGCTCCCCTCGCCAACGCTGTGGACGCTCCCCCTCCCCTCAGCTGATGAGGAGTCAATGTTTCAACACCTGCTTCTCTGCAAGCTAGTTTTGGTCTGCCGGTAGAAAAAAGGAAAACAAAAAGGGAAACAAAAGAAAAACAAAGTTCAAAAAAAGGGAAACAAATTCAGAAAGTTTTAACAAAGCTACTCTTTTATAGATGTAGTCCAGACTCTTCTTCTATTTTTACTTACCAGGTCCGTTTGATTAGTTTAAATTTGTTTTCTCTATATCACAGAAGAATTGTAAACGATCTAACATTTGCCTTTAAAATCATCCGAAATGAAATAGATATAAAAATTAGTGATTTTATGTTTTTAAACCTTGTAACGGTAGAACGTCCTTATTACTCCCTTCATTATGTAATTTAGATTGGCATTGCTTATTCAACCCCATCAAAGATACAGACTCAATGTACGAATTGTTACTATCCTTACTAGAGGACTTTTCGGAGCAATTCGCTCCTATCCAGAAGGTCTCTCTAGCGACCCATGCATCTCTTCCAACGCATATTCAGAGAGCTCAAGAAAAGCGTTTTCTCTTCTGGAACAACTATATTTCTAGTGGACTAAGTGAGGACTATGACATTTATGTTAAAGCCAGTAAGAAATGCAAAAAGTTTGTAGATAAATTCAACCTAAATGTAGAAAAGAACATTGTTAATAGTAAGAACAAAAACTTGTTCTTCAAGTATATAAGGTCTAATACATCCCAGAAACAAAGCGGTGTCGACACTTTGGTGAATGAACTCGGCATCTCAGTATCTAAAGACTTAGAAAAAGCAAATCTTCTTGGAGAATTCTTCCAAAAGTCATACACCATAGACAATGGTAAGCTTCCTCCACTCTCTCATAATTCAGTCTTGAGAGCATCCTCTCTAGAAGAACCCTTGTTTACGCGTCATGATATTTGTAGACTAATAGAGAAATACCCAATGTCTTCTTGTACTACCCCAGATCATCTGAATATGCTTTTTATCAAGAAAATCGCTCTCCCTCTGTCTATTCCGCTTGAAATAATTTATAACCAATCTTTCCTTACATCTGAAATCCCGAACAGATGGAAACATTCCATAGTCACACCAGTTAAGAAGAAGCCTCCTTACAGTAGTTCTTCCAATTACCGTCCCATCAGTATAACATCACTATTTTCCCGTATATTCGAGAAAGTGTTGAGTAAAGAAATAGAGAAACATTGTGAGATAAACCAGATTTTGCCAGATGATCAATTCGGGTTTCGCCATAAGAGATCAATAGAACAGTTGATGTTACTGTTCCTTGAAGACTGTTCTGTAGCCGTAGACCAGAAAAAGTTCACAGATATCATTTATTTCGATTTTGAGAAAGCCTTCGATAAAGTTTCTCACTCTAAACTTATTTATAAACTAAAGTCCATTCAACTCCCTCCCAGAATTATTTCGTGGATCAGCTTATTTAGGTAATAGAACCTACCAAGTTCGAGTTAATCAATCACTTTCTAATAGTTTCATGGTTACCAGTGGTGTTCCCCAAGGCAGTGTCTTAGGCCCATTATTATTCATCATTTATACATCTGATATAGTGAATATGATAACTTCTTCTAATTGTAAAATTAAAGTTTTTGAAGACGACATGAAAGTTTATAAGTCTTTTTCTAAAACAGACTCTCATACAACACTGCAACACTCGATTGATACCATAGTGGAGTGGTGCGACGCTTGGCAATTGCCTTTATCTCTACCAAAATGTGCTGTGTTAAGAATTGGTACCCAGAGTTCCCCTCATTTTCCATATTCTATAAATAGTCACTCCCTACCCTACCTCAACGAGATTCGTGATTTAGGATTTATTGTAGACAACAAGTTGACTTTTTCTGCTCATTGCTCAACAATAGCTCAGAAAGCAAAGCGTAAATGTCATCTTATTCTTAAAGTTCTCAAGAGTCGTAAACCGGATGTACTTGTTAACGCTTACAAGATATACATTAAATCTATTGTAGAACACTGTACAACTGTTTACTCCCCACATTTCGCTAAGGACATAGCTGTACTAGAGAAGGTTCAAAATTATTTTACGCGTCGCGTTATTCGCCGGTGCTTTGGTTGTTCGTTTAATAATATGCCAAGTAGTCAGACGAGAAACAATCAACTAGGCCTAGTATCTCTTCTCTCTGTTAGAGAATCTAACGACCTCAAACTACTCTTGAAACTGATATTTGGGAAAAAAGTACTCTCTGACAGGACGCACCACAACTTTGAAATAAGAGCGTCCAACACTAGAGGCGCATTTTTCAAAATAATCCACCCTGCTCCGAGAACTATTTGCAGAAGAAATGCCTTCTCTATACGATCAGCTCGTATATTCACCGAAATTAATAGTGTTGATGAATGATATATGTTTGCCTGGTTGTAATCTGCATTGTTTCACCTATTTATGTAATTCAAACAATTCAATTGTTTAATCTCGTACCACGTGATTAATTTATGCGTTGCTGCATGTAATGTTTTCACGTAATAAAATTGAAATTGAAACGTCTACTTTCGATTTTTATATCCCGTTCACTAGAAAGAAATTGACTTTAAACTCTTTCGTGGTGAGAACTGCTAGATGGATGACTAGACTACCTTCTGAAATCATGACTTCGCCATGTTCTCGAGTGTTCAAGAATAGGTTAAAACGCATAG
This sequence comes from Allodiplogaster pararmata, assembly GCA_964056735.1. NCBI lineage: Eukaryota > Metazoa > Nematoda > Chromadorea > Rhabditida > Diplogasteridae > Allodiplogaster > Allodiplogaster pararmata. The sequence goes on along the minus strand of OZ057408.1, from coordinate 12,882,220 downwards.
ATATTCTAAGCCTTCTTGATTTGGATATAGATACTTTTTAATTGCAAAAAAGTAAAATTTGTTCCTGTATTTTGTTCCAGTGACTCGTTTTGGTTGTGATACGGTTTTGTTGTATTACTATTCAATTGCAAAAAATAGGTGCCTCACTTGCTATCATTTTTATTACCAATGTATTGTCACATCAAACTTGATGTATGATCAAATTAAAAATAAAACAAGGGCGCATCTTCCCCTGCAAGTCCATCTAATTCCCCTGCAAGTCCATCTAATTCCCCTGCAAGTCCATCTAATTCCCCTGCAAGTCCATCTAATTTTTTCAGAGTTTCCTCTCTTTAAAATTTTTTGCAAGTTCTATGAAAGTAATTCTCCTTTTTGATCATTCCCTACTGAAAAATATATATTTATCAGTATGTTTTCGTTGTTCTCTGGTAAGACTAGGACGGACGAAGATACCTTTGAGAGGGGCCGAGCTTTTTAGCGTTGAAGTTGATGAGAAACCGTTGCCATTTCCTGTGAGAAAAATTTGAGAACAAGGGCTGTTGCAAAAAATTTCCTTTGAGAACAGCTATTTTTAGATGTCAGTCAGAAAAGTAACCGATGAAAAACCAGTTCGGAAAGAAAAAAGAACGTGAAAAGATCAAAGGAACATTTGCAAATTCACGAATGTACCCAAGTAGTATCATAAATCTTCCAATGCTCAGTTAAAAAGTTGAGACAGTAGAGTCTAGTTAAGGCAACAATAGATTGAACTATCGTGCGTAGAATAGCTAGTTCACCGGACGGGATCGAACCCAGCAAACTGTTCTCTAACCGAGAGCAAGCGCCTTACCATGGTGACATTTTTCCATTCCATGCGATAGTGCTTTATGAAAGGCTCAATTGCCTTGCCCTCTTAATCACGCATGCTGATGAAGCGAAAACGTTCAAAAAAAAAATAAAATAAAATAAAGCATAACTCCAGAATTCACAACCACGTCAGAAGATTGATGGAAGATGGATGAAAAATCTTCAAATGTTGTATGATCTTTCAATATCATCAATTTTCCCGGTAGTTAGTTACGGTTATATAAGACGATGCTGGGAATAATTTTCGCCAAAATGCTCAAAATGTTGTTCTTTATTTTGCCAAGATTTCGAGTATGCTAACTTGGAAGAAGGAAATTCCGATATTAGTCTTTTTTTAGCTGCCAAAATAGGGAAGAATAGGCCACTATTTCGCAGTGCAAAATGATGAATGACTCTGTGGCCAAGTTTTGTTCCTGCCAAATCCCGGACAATTTTGTTTTTCCTTTGTGACATGTTTTGGCACTGCCAAAATCGGCTCTTTTTTGAACAATTTTTGTCCGTTGAACACAGCTCTGCAACGACCACATATTAACCACTTCTAGCGACGTACCCCAACCGAGTTTAGTAAACTCGGTTGGGGTATAAACTCGGTTGGGGTACGTCGCTAGAAATGGTTGGTCTGTGGGCGTTGTAGCTGCTGGTATCGCATCTCAGCCTTTTGGATGAGATCAAAGTCTAGTATTGGGACAAACAAAAACCCGATTTTGGCAGTGACGAGGACAAACAAGAAACCGGATTATGGCAGTGACAAAAGCGGTGATAAAACGAAAACAAAGTTGAAAGCTTGTTTTTGACGGTTTTTCTTGGCAGGCCCGTCAAAACGCATGTTATTTAATGCCATTTATCATGGCGCTTTTTTCCGTTTCTTGCCATGGAAGAGCTTGGTTTTTCAAGGGAAATCTGCCCGAGGAACAACATTTTGGCGAAAATTATTCCCAGCATCGTCTTATATATTCTATTGTCTGGTTCCCGATTTTCTAGAACAGGGTCTCCAACTAGCGTGTGAGTTACAAGTTGAAGTCGTTTATAGAATGTTTCTCAAGTTGACCGATCTGTTTTTAGAGTTTTCCCTTATGATTGAATTCGAACCATGAATTAACTTCTTTACTTAAGTAAGTTTCTACGCTCATTTCTCATGAATCGGTTTTTTATCAAAGAGGCATCATTATTTCTTTTCTTTCTCATCTAACACTATTTACGGGTAGCAGAGCGACGATCCTTTTTGTAATGTTTTGAACTCTTTACGGCTTCTTTCTCATCCGCTGTCTCTTTCTCTCTTTTTTCTATTTCCTTTTTCCATCAATGTTCTTCTCTTTCTTATGATCTTTTTTCAAGTGGTGGTAGATACTGTACATGTAAACAAACATCAGAGAGAAATGGCACCAATCATCTCTTCTCTATACTCAATACAACTCCTGTCATACATAAAATTAAACTATTAGATAATAAACCTAGACAAATATATTGCGCAGATTTCACATCCCTTTTCACCAATCTCCCCCACGATGTTATCAAAAACTTCATGAGCAAAGTCATAAAACTTTGTTTTAATAACTGCGGCTCCCGTGCCATAACCTTAAAAGGTATTAGCACTTACTACACTAACGACACTTCTCAAAAAAGGACTTACCTTCCTTATGAAATCTATAAGATGCTAACTTATATACTAGATAACAGTTATGCACTATATAACAAAACTATATTTAAACAAAATAAAGGCATACCACAAGGAAACAATGCTTCACCACAAATCGCTGATCTCACACTAGCTATGATGGAATTCTCTTATATAAACAAAAATATTACCAATACTCATATTCTTAAAAACTCTTTAAACTGTACTTTCAGATATATAGATGACCTATTTCACATATCGGATAGAGTCGATCAATTCTACTCCATCACTAAAGAGATTTATGACATTTCACTCACACTTGAACAAACAAATAATGAACCAACTTCCGCTGAATTTCTAGATCTTCTTATCAAAATTGAACACGACGGAAATATTAAATTCAATCTATATAATAAAACTGATTTTTACAGCTTTAAAGTACTCAAATATCCACACTACTCTTCAAACATACCCACTAACATAGGACTCAATACTATATTCAGCGAGATATTGCGGTTCGCTGGGAACTGCTCCGAATTACACGACTTCATAAATAGAGCTCACATTCTAATAACTAGATATAGAGAAAACAAATATCCTAAACATATTATACTCTCACGCTTAATCAAAACTCTCTCACTAAATCCTAAAATATCTCTTAAATACAATACTAATAATAACATTCTAATACACAACATGATACACACATTAACACCTTTGTAATGTATTTTCACAGATTTCAATACCCTTTCTCTTTGTATATGTATTTCTCTCAAATGTTCATGTGTCTGTGTATATGTGTTTTCCCCCACATGTTCATAAATTTGTATGTATTTTCACAAATTTCAATATCCTTTCTCTTTGTATATGTGTTTCTCTTACATGTTCATGTGTCTTTCCTTTCATCGGCCACTTTGGTGTCACTTCTTAGGTCACCTTCATTTTATATCTTCATGGATATTACACTCTGAAATCACATACCCTGTAATGACATGTTCTCACACATATTTATCAATATTTCTTCCTCTCTTACATTCTCTGTCATCTCACATCTTATTGTTGACATCCTCATATGTCGACATCCTTTTTTGTGTTCATTATCACACATTGCAATGAGTTCTCTTTATATCGTGTTCTCACACATGTCCATTCATCTTCCCTATCTTCGGTCATTTCGATCGATGCAACTTCCTATATCGCTCCCCTTTCATTGTCTACTATTGGATACTTTTCTCTAAATTTACATGTCTTCTTATCTCAATAACTAGACTCTTCTTCTCTCACACTTTGAAAATTTCCTTTCCACCTATTCCAATAATTGCACATTTTCTCACACACGTCAATATTTCTTCTTCTCCTTCACAGGTCACTTCATAGTCTATTATCCCATATCTTATTTTAACATTTCGCTCACTAACCTTATTATGTACTTCCTGTTCTCTAGTTTCCCTCTTCACTATCCCATTCGTCTTTTATTTTCTTCCCTTTTATTTTCTTCCCTTTTAATTTTTCCTTATTTTACATATTTGTTACTAGATAGTTAGCTTATTATTCTATTCTATTAACTCATCTTTCAACTCATTATTCACATAAATTTTTTTTAAAACTCATTATTCACATAATTTGTTTAATTCTCGTTAGTTTTTAGTTAGTCTTTAACATTCTAAGTTAGTTTTAACATTTTTATTTTTTAATTTTTTATTTTAATCTATATTTTCATTACCTTCATTTATTATATTGTCGCTCTCTGGGCACTCACTGATGAGCCCCACCCAGAGAGCACCAAAGTCTGTCTGAGCAGGGGCGAAACAGACTTTGGTACTTCCTCTTAGCAGGTATTTTCTTTTCTATTAGAATAGTGAAAACCATCCAAAACAATTTTTATAGGCATAAAAACAAACCAAGTTGTCGCGATTTAGGCGACACTCATCGCAAAACATCTCTCTTGAAAAAACCGACAATACGCCATTTATCAAAAAACTTCTTCCATTCTTCATTCTTCCTATGCCTGATGTGCTTTTTATTGAGCTTAATGCAAGGTTCTGCAAGGAGGAGTCTAAGTTATCACAAGGCCTTGGCAATCGGTCGAATTGTGTTCCGAAGAAGAATGCTACGAATTGAAAAAAGCCAAAGAAGAGCAAAGAGTGTTCTTCAATTCAGATACAGTCATTCACCCTTATAAGGTGACGGCAAAGGTTTTTGATGACTTGACAGTTCATAACTCGACAGTGAATTGTTCTTCTGTGAATCAATGTGATACTATCCGAAAAAAAACCTGGACCGGAGTTTTGAAATTGGCGAAGAGATCGCTTAAAACTAGGCAGTCGGCTTCTGTGAACTGCACACCACTCGATCTTCCTTGCTGGACGACGACGTTCTCTTTCTCACTTCCCTTGTCGCTGTCGCTGTCCATTGTCGCTGTCAAACGCCCTGAAACTCGCCGAAAAGTGGCTGCATAAACGTGGGGGAATGGCTAACTGAACAAGTGTCACTTTAGCAGTTATGGATGTCCGGGGTACATGACATGCTATCTTTCAAAGTGACTGCATTTCTACGCGGTTTACTGGTTAACTTTAAAAATGTCAAAATGTGTCAGAAAAAATTTGAATACATTCAAAAACTCGAAACTATTCAAATCTATGCACTCGGAAAGTTTTTTAAAATTCATATTTCAACAATGCCATTCTGAGTGACAATGCCATTCTGAGTGACCGCAAATTAAAAAAATCAAACTCCTAGAAATTTTAGAGATCTATGCGCTTGAAATAATTGTGCTATTCGAAAAAAACGGCCTTGAACTCGCCGAAAAATTAATGCATAAACTTAGGGGGACTGACGGCTCTAATCCACTTTAGCCGTCCATTCAAACCTTTCTTTGGACGAATAAAATTGCTTTGGACGGCTAGAATCTCTAGGGACACTCAAGTAGAAAAGAGCCTAATCGGAGAAAAATAATGTGCTCGGTACTCCAAATCAGCTTTTACAATTTAATTAGAGTCAAATACAGATTCTCCTTGAGAAGAATCAAGTTGAAGATACCCCGTTGAACTGAGAAGAGTTCATGGAGTTAATCAACCAAGAAGAACGGTCTTGTTAACGAATATCTTGTCACTAACCGTTTTTCTATCTTTCTTCAACTTTCATGTACATATTTCTCCAAACTCTAAGTTACACAAAGGCAATGACGCCTGATTAGGATGACAAGTGATTGAACTATCGCTCAGAAAAAAAGCTAATCTACCGGGCGGGATCGAACCCAGCCTTCTCGTCTCAATCCGGGAGCGCGCGTTACCATTAAACCACGGGGACACGTTGCTATTCCGTGCGATAGTGCTATATGAAAGGCTCATATGCCTTGTTCTCTAAAGTACAAATTTAAATTATTAAATGCAATTTTTTATTTGCAATAACCAAAAACCATTATAGGTAATATTTGACGAATACCTGGCCTCCCAGCGGAAAAAAAAACCTCCCTTTACGATGGCATCCAAGCCTCATGAAATGGGATTGATGCACTGTATCAGCTACATTGTTGGTGAGCACTTTTTGAACATCAAAACGAATATTCGAGGAAAAAAACTTAAACTAGACTTTGCAAGCATTTAACGGAGCATCGGAATGAAAACTAAAGTTTGCTCTCAGGAAACTGATCCCACAATGAATGAAAACTTGTCCATTTTTTTACACTTTATCCTCGCCGCGAGAGGGCGATTCTTGGCTCTTAGCATCTTCGCTCTCAATTTCCTCTATCCTTTTTGGGTTTCAGAAACTAACCTTTGAGTCTTTTTTATATTTCATTCTGAAATTTAATATTTATATATATACAGGGTGGCTGGAAAGTACGGAGACCGAAAGTCAAACGCTTTTGTAACGTAATCAATAATCCAATTCCTCTCAATTCAACACATTTTATTCTCAACATATATATGTACAACTGAATGAAGTCAGTTTTCAATGCGGCCGCCCTTGGCGCGGATGACTTGGCGGAGACGCTTGGGGAAAGCATCAGTCGTGGCACGCAGGTAATCAACGTCGAGTTCCTCCCAAGCTTTGAGCAGGGCCTTCTTCAGAGACGCCAAATTGGGGTGGGGACGAGCCGAGGCTTTCGCCTCGAGGACCGACCATACGGAATAGTTGAGCGGATTGAGATCCGGCGAGTAGGCGGGCCACTGCTTACTCGTTATGAAGGTGGGCAAATTGTTCGCACACCACTTTTGCGTCACAACGACGGCCTTGTGAGCGGGCGCGGAGTCCTGTTGGGAGCAGAACGGGCGGCAAGCGAAGTGCCTACGGGTCCAGGGAAGCAAGGCGCCTTCGAGAATGTCTTTGATATAGTTCTGCTTGTTGATCTTCACGCACTGATCAACGAAGACGAGCGGAGACTTGCCCAGACCATCAACTGAGCTGGATGGAAGATGCGGTTGACGACTCTTCCATTGCGATCGGCTTTCTCAGGATCTCTGGCGATAACCCACACGTTTTGGGAGTTGTAGGCCTCCTCGATCGTGAACAACTTCTCGTCTGAGAAGACTATCTCGTCGGCACCAGGTGCGGCCGTGTCGCGAAACAAGGCCCGACTTCTCTTCACGCGCTCTGCCGTGTTCTTGGCAGACAACAAGGCACCCTTGCGAGTACGATAAGGGCGCATGCCGAGGTCAACCCTGACAATGGTCTGAGCCGACCAGCGGGATATTTCGAGCTCCTGGGACATCTTGTTAATGCTCCGGTTGGAGTTTCGGCAGATTCGCTCCCTCACTGCTTATATCTTCGCCGGCGTCCGAGCAGATCGAGGTCGGCCAGTTTTTGGACGGTCCTCGAGATTTCCGAGCTCGCGGTAACGTTTGATGGTCTTCCAGACAAGATTTCGACGGACGACGAGGCGTTTCGCGATGTCGGAGTTGGAGTACCCGCGCTGGTGCAAATCGGCGATAGCGGCACGCTGGAGATGGGGACCCGTCATTACCTTCAAATTTAAACAATCGTTGTCAAACTTCAACACGATGTTTAAAACACAATAAACTTCGGAAATCAAAAAAAAATGAATCGGTGCGTGCACGAAATGGTGCGTAGCACACACCTAAACCACGGACTCCGTACTTTCCAGCCACCCTGTAAATAGATATTTAAAATCAAACTTTTGTGAGCAGCGATAAAGGGATAGTTGTAATCTTTACAGGTCACATGCTGGGCTCGGGAATTTTCATCGTACCAGCAGGTTTCCATTACACAAACATTTACATAACTGAGATAATATAATCAGAGAAATATTATCGAATAGGGACGAGAAAGAGCCTAATTAAGTTTTTTATTTGTTGCACAAATACAACCGGGAAAATAAAACCCCTATTCCAAGATCGGGGGGGGGGTGAATAGAGATGGGAGAGGTGTTTCACCTTTCCGTTAATATCGGCCTGAAGAGTTTAACATCTTGTTAGTAGTTGCAATCAATCTGATCGTTTAAACGGAAAAAGAAGAAGGTAAAAGAAAACAAAAATTTAATAGATCTCTCTCGACATTCTCAACCACAAACGTAGAATAAAATATGAGATTTCATATTTAAAAAGAAAACAAGTAAATAAATATTTCAAGTTCAATAGAGCCTGCCTTCTCTTTTTCTCTCTATCTCTTTCTTTCTCTCTTTCCCACCTGTCTCTCTTCCTCTTTCTTCTCTTTCTGTTTCTTCCTCTCTTCTTCTTCTTCTTCTCTCTCTCTCTCTCTCTCTCTCTCTCTGAGCGGTTATCACTACCGAACCAAGGACCCATTGCTAACCAATGGGTAGTCTTAAGCTTAATGGATTCTCTGTCTTCAAGTCATAGCTACACTGGGTCGGTGGCCCTCTCCCTCCTCATATGGATCGTCTGCGCTACTCTCACCGTCATGAGCGCATTTGTTTATGTCGAGTTGGCGACCTCCATCCCTGAGGAAGGCGGCGATTATGCGTCAGTTGAGCCAGAATCAAAATTTTCCAAACTTTTCTCGACATCAGCAAATAAGCAGCTAAAAAAAAACTTATTAGAGAAGAGCGGGTACGCAACTTATTTGTCTCTCTAACACTTAACTGCCGGGAATGCATGTGATATTTCTATGTGTGTGATTAAGGTGGAATCTTTCTAATCGTTTGAATGACTTACAATGTAAGCCCAGAATATGTATGGAATGATTAATTCATTGACTGATTGAAGGTATGCATTGTATGTTGGTTGGAGGGCGGTCGCCTTCTCTTTCATGATCGTCTCCGTGCTTCTCATGGCCCCTGCTTCCCTGGCCGTGCAAGCAATCATCTTTGGAGAATACTTAGGTTGCTGTCAAAAATCTATAGAGAGAAATTTATGAATTGATTTGCAGTCCAAGGTGTCTCTCCTTACATTGAGCTGGAGAGATTCTGGGGAAAGTTCGCCGAAAAAGCCTTTGGACTCAGCTTGTTAGGTTAGTGATGTTGATCGAATTAGCGCAAGAACAAAAAACAGCCGACGGAGCGGATTCGAGTACAATTGTCTATCTCTCTTACCGGGAGTGAGCGCTCCCTGACTACGGTGCACTCGTAGTCCGTGTGATAGTGCTGCGTTATAGTGCTTAATAGATGCTTAAGCATTACTTGGAACTCGTGGGTTATTCTGGTTTACTGTAAAACTTACAGCTTTGGTGACGACACTTAACTTATTTTCTCTGGAAAACTTCGCTGCACGGTTTCAGGTTCGTCGTTTATCTAATTGAAATAAAAACGCCTAATCATGAATGCGTTGGAATATATGTAGTTAGCCATGGTTACAAAAGGTTCGGGTAGCATAAGTGAAGGCTGGAGATGGTTTAAACGACTCCGTCGCAAGTTGTCTTACTCCTGGTAGAGACTCTAGATTCTTCAACGTCGTCGTTAGAAGAGAAGTAGACAGGATTTTCCATTCAAGTGACAGAATGTAAAAAGTATATTAACTGAGTTATTTATTGATCAATACTTGTTTAATTACACTCGCCAGATACAAACACCACCCATGAAAAAAGTCCATTTGTTTCTGCTGTAAGTTGATAATAAGTCCCGGGTGAATAGACTCGTCATTTCATTTTATTTTTTTCTTCCATGTTTAAAATATATAAAATTTTCTTTTCTATATTTTAAACATGGAAGAAAAAAATAAAATGAAATGACGAGTCTATTCACCCGGGACTTTCTGTAATTTTTAAGACTTTCGCGATGGTGATGAAGCTTTTCGCAAAGGGAACAATCATCAGTGCCGGTGTTTATCTACTAATATTCAAGAGTTACACTTTTTTTCTCTATTTATTTTTTAAATTTGAAAAATACATTCCAAGAAAAAAAAACCGGTCTACTGGCCGAATCGAACCCAACCATTTATCTGAGACCAAGGTGAAGCGTTTCGCCACAACACTATCACAACATCAAAACGCTGCTATTCCTCGCACATACCCAAAATGATTTCTAAACTTTTTAAACCCTTAATTTTCTGACCATTTCAATAAATTAGATGGAACTACTAACATTGCTTCTCCGTTCGCGAACTCCCACTGGGATCCCAATTCTCTTGCAATGGCAACTCTTGCCGGCCTCTACGCGTTCGGTGGATATGACATTTTGAACTACGGAACACCTGAAATTCACAAACCCAGAAGGTTTCTCAGCAGAAGTTTGCGCCATCTTGAGTTGTTAACTTTTGAGCAGATTTGTATTAGAACTTTAGCTTTGAAATCTCCGATATTGATGGAAGACTTTTGTGATCTTGACTTTTGAAGTTTCCACTGTTCAAAAAAGTCCTATGTTCTTCTGATTCTTGAGGTCTTCGCTTTTGAGCAGTGTTTCATGTGATTTATATGTATTTCCACTCTCAAGCTGGTCGTAATAGAATATGTGCGGAACTAGAGTGCGGAACAAATTACTAAGAGTATAATTTGATCTTGAGGTTTCATTATACTTCATTATACATACCGCGTTCACCATTGAAAAGTGTTCGAGTAATTGTGAATAATAGTCAGTAAATTAGCGAATCGGTACAAAAAAGCTTGTCTACGATAACTCTAACCGATTTCGTTTGGAGGAATATTCCTTTGGCAGTTGTGATTGGACTCTCGATTGTGACTGTGATTTATCTGAGTATCAACATCTCCTTTTTCACCGTTCTTCCTATCGACGAAGTTTCTAATTCCACTGCTGTGGCTGCCGTTGGTCTAATTTGTGTTCATTATTATGAAAAGTTCCTTAGAAACCCTTAAGAATGATGGAAATCGCTACAAAGGGCTGTAATAAAGTACAGAATGGACGTACAAAATAAAGTACAAATGGAGTTCCCGGGAAAGGTTAAAACCCAGTCATTTTTAACCAAAAGTGAGCACATTACAATTTTTTTCCGACGGTGTAAATACAGAGAGGCACTCACATTTTATTGGGACGATGTATTTCAATTAAACCAGCGTTCATATCGAAAAGCCCAACTCAGTATTATTGTGAGTCGAGTCACTTTCGGAAGTGATTGCAAATTAACAGCACAGGAACGAAAAAAATCTCATTGTTACTTTTATATAGAAACATGCGGATCACGGTGGCCTATAAAAATTTGACTCTTATTCCCTGATGAGCAAGCATACTAGACGCCAGGCAGTGCAGAGTGGCTTTTTTGTTGATACTGTCTCGTTAGCCTAGCGTACGACCTCGTTAGCGTAAACTTTTACTAAGCCTAAGCGTTTTTAATGTAATTTTTTTAAATAAAAATGTTCTTTTAAAAAAAACCGGAGTCTCTGATCCTCAAAAAGATCACCTATGAAGTAAATTTTCGAAATCGTAGCGTTTAAAGCCAATTTTCGGTCTAGTATTCCAATGTCTGCAAGACAAGAGGCAGGGTATGCCTGCCCATGAGGGAATAAGAGCCAAAAATTTTAATTTTTGTTTTTGTTATTCATTATTATTATCATTTGAATCACTATTATTAATGTTATCAATAAAACTTTTATTATCTTTTTAAGTTTAAGTTATATTAACAAGAAGATGCTTCTGTCAACCCTGCTTTTTGAAACAGAAATTTGCTGAGCGAACACTAGGAGATTACTCATTCGTTCTCCCTCTGATGATCTCACTATCTCTCCTCAGCACAATCAACAGTAACATCTTCCGCGGATCCAGGTTCGTTTTTCGGCTTCAGCCATACTTTGCGTTCCGAGAAGATTGAGTTGATACTTCATGAGAATAATACAATGATAAGCATATTAAAAATGATAACATCTTGGAGAAAATGCATTTATAAGCAAACAAACCCTGAAAGGCTTAAAAATTCAATAATGTCTACAGTAGATACAGAAACAGGCTTGTATTTACAACTCGAATAATTATTCAATTAATCTATCACATGTTTTTTATTCTTTTATTTACTCAAATTTTTTTGGCTAAAGTATTGACTTATAGTTTTTCTCAATGTGATAAATCGAAGACGAATTTCAAGTGTAAAATATTGTTATAATTCTCAAATACCTACAAGCACGAAATGTATAAATTGAGTATACCGTTGAGAACGATTCATGCAGCTGCAAAGAAAAAACAACTCCCATCTTTCCTGTCGGGTACGCATCTTCTCACCGGGAGCCCGAGGGCAGCCGTTCTTGCCCATGTTAGTCTCAAATAAGATCATATATTATAAATTAGATTGGATGCTTCTCCAGAGGTCGTATTGGTTGGTTTTAAGATAGAATATCTATACGTGATTAATTTCTCAGGGATAGTGTATCGAATGATTTTCCAGAGACATCTCAAATGATTATCCAGGGGCCGTGTGTTGATATATTTTCCAGGGGACCGTCTTGATTTGATTCTCCGAAAAACCGTTTTCATTGATTCTACAGAATACCGTTTTGATTGCAGAGTGTCCTTGCTGCCTTCTTCTTTTTCGTCGATGTGAAGCATTTGATAGACTGCAGGGTGTTCGTGAGCTTAGCGCAGAGAGCAGTCACCTCTGCAATTTTGCTGCTTATCCGATGGAGAGGAATCCCTGTGCAGCCAAGTTGGTACTTGCTTCATTCCATGAACTGCGTGCGACTCGGGATTCGATTTGTATTCTGATGAGATCGATACTGCAGTAACTATCGATCGATACTGCAGTATCTCATAATCTCAATATCGACAAAACCCGCCGACCCGCGCCTAGTCTGAAGATCAATCGAGACTCTATATTGTTATCCAAACCCACTCAGCCGAATACTGTTGAGTTAAGTAGGAAGCAAAGGCTAAATAATGCTCACAACCTCGAATAAGCAAACGAATTTTGTGACGTCTATAATATTTTGACCTATTTCTTTATAACTTCAATTTATTTATTTATTTATTATTATCGTGGCAGGGGAAGATCAGGATAGGAATTGTGGTATAAGAGTTGGCGTTTGTATAGTCCATTTGCACACGAGATGAGAGGCTGCTATAGAAAACAGCCAATGTCGCGTGAAAGTTCATCTACTAGCTCCGTGGAGTAGATCCGTGAAGACTCTTCCCGAAAAAATACTCGCATATCTGAGTCGGTACATTATATGTTTTGGATCAAATTTTTGAAGTGGTTATATGAGCAATTGAAGAATGACTCGGGTAAAGCATTCCATACTGCTTCCACTCGGAATGGTAGAAAATTCTTTAGTTTATTATTTTTGCAGACTGGTAAAAGTAATTTGAATTTATGCCCTCTAGTAAAACGGCTGTTAGGTGCAAACTTCAGAAAGTTTTCCGATGTTTTTAAGCGACCGAAAACAGCTTTGTATACAGTAAGCAAATCAATAGAATTTCTTCGCGATAGTAAAGTACGCCCTTTGAGTATTTTTAGTCTCTGTTCATAGGATGGGATGTAATGCGAACGTTTGAATACTAAACGAGTGAACTGCTTCTGAATTTTTTCTATCTTCTTGATAGAAGTAACGTCGCTTGGGCTCCAAACCTCAGAAGAGAATTCGAGGATAGGTCTGACGTACGTATTGAATAGGCTCCATAGGATATGTTTATTTCGTGTTTTAAAAGAGCGTAAAATGAGAAAACTTACAGACCTAGCTTTGTTACAAATGTTATAGATGTGCTTTGTAAAGCACAATTTAGAATCGTAGGTGACACCTAAGTCACGGAAAACTGTTACTTCAGGCAGCTCAGAACCGTAGAGGGACAACTTGCATGTCGGATGAGACTGTCCGATTCGCATGAAAACCGTTTTAGTAGTTGAAATAGAGAGTCCCCACTTACTAGACCAGGAAGCAAGGGCATCTAATCCTTGCTGAAGAAGTTGGTGATTGCCTATAGAATAAAGTTTAGCGTCATCAGCGTATAAACAGCATTGAATACCAGGAGGAAGGCACTCGGGAAACTCATTGATGAAAAGGAGAAAAAAGAGGGGGCCCAAAACAGACCCCTGGGGCACTCCAGAAGTAACCACAGAAGACAGTGAATAGCTATGGTTGATAACTACGCTCTGAGTTCGGTTATTCAAAAAAGAAGAAATCCACCCATGGAGACACCCAGTAATGCCGTAATAAGATAATTTATTACAAAGGAGATTAATTGGGATGGAGTCGAAGGCTTTTTTGTAATCTATGAAAACTGCCGTTATGTAACTGTTTTGGTCTAGAGTTAAGTTAAATTCTGAAAGAGTCGAGAGAAGGGCTGAAGAGCAAGAACGCTGACTGCGAAATCCATGTTGCAGAGGTGTTAGTAGCTCATGCGCTTCAAGATAATTGATCAAGGAATGACGTATTATTTTTTTTGACTTCTTTCAGATCCTTTCCGTGTACCAGTTCTCCTCATTGTGCTGCTTTGTGCACTGTCTGCATCTCTTGTACTTCTCACATTGATCAAAATGTCCTTCGTTAGTATTAATTCGCTTGTTGAATTCATTCCCGACTTTATCATCAACGGTTGATAAGAATGAAACAATCGATGTGGCAGATAACACTCGTGGGAATCGTAATACTCACGGTTTCCATCTTCTCATACCATCTACTCTCGAGAGTAAAGTGGTCCTGCGACGCTTTCGCCCACCTTGATGGTTAATCTTCACTTTTTTCTTTGCGAAAAACTTGGCTTCGAAAAGGGTTAAACGTTCTTTGTAATATGTGGTACAGCACTAGAACTAATGGCTGCTTTCTGGGTCTCATCCAGCGGGAAGCAGGGGTGGGAGGGGGTAATATACTTGTGCACTGCGAGTGCGTTCCTAGTTACAGTTTCATAGAATTTCATCTTGATCAGGTGTCACTGCCTTCGAATTGCATGACTAAGTATTTTTCCAGTTCTTAAGTATAAATATTATCCTTTGTTCTGTGTTGTGGTATAAATAAATAAAAAAATCCTTTGTTCCCTTTTGATGCGTTGAAGAAGAAAAGACGAGGTCGAACGTTTCGCTTTATAAAAGCACCGTCAGCGAGTTAAAATCACCTAAAACAATGAAGATAGCACAGGAAATGGGTAAACATGAGAGATGATATGAGTAAAATCTATAGAAAAAACCGAGAGGTGAAGCCCTGAAGCCCCATTTCCTGTGCTATCTTCATTGTTTTAGGTGAATTTAACTCGCTTACGAGGCTTTTAAAACGGAACGTTCGAACTCGTCTTTTCTTCTTCAACAAATCAAAAGGGCAAAACATAGAACAAAAGTGTACCGTCTACTGGATATCTCATCCAATGCGTTTAACTCAGCAAAAACTCTTATATTCTTTCTGCATGATTGGTGAAATGAGAATTGGCTAAAATTCTGCAGTTTTCGCTCACAAAGTGCTCCATGATACTGCATCTAAGATGCAAGACTATTTTCATAGAACGGTTTGTAAAGTGAGCATACATACACGAGAGGCCTGAGCGAAGTCGAGATCTTGCACTTCACTAAAAATGAAACATTAATGAGAAAAATAACCACTATTTTCCGCAACGAACGGAACGCAAAGTGTTACCTTTTCAATATTATAAAACACACAAGACATGTGGTTCGTCTCCAGGAAGAAGTGCAGCGATTGTTAACAAACTGTTCGGTCTCGAGTTCAGTAGCACGGAGTCCAAGACACGGAAGAACAAACAAAGTCCAGAGGATCTTCCCTCTACAGCACCTTTATCATAGATCATTCTGGTCAAATGATCAGGTTTTAGTTTTTCCATATAATCCAAACGCCTTTTCTTCATTCCACACAAAAACATAAACCAAAGATTTCAACCAAACATCAACTTGATGTTATTGGGTATAAAAACTATACATTGTGTGGACGATATTTTTTTAGATGCCTAATGCAGTGTTTTTATTTGCGAAAAACATAATGAAACATAACGACATCCCGTTTTTTTTTCCATGTTATGTTAACAACTAACTAAAGTGTTTAAAACAAAACTAAAGTGTTTAAGTGTTCTCAAATACTCTCTCGCCGCAGACAACGAGAGACACCGCGACTTCTATGTCACAGAAAGGGCACAAAATACCGTACACCATGCACATTTGAAGCGCTATTCCATTCGAGACTATTATTTATACAAATTTTAGTTGTGAACATAACGTGGAAAAAAAAACGGGATGTCGTTATGTTTCATTATGTTTTCGCAAATAAAAACACTGCATAATTTTACCTGCCACATGTTTAAATCTCTGTTTTAACTTTTTTCACCTAGCTCGTTTGGGACATAAACTTTTGTTTTTCTCAGTGTAATTAACAGACGAAAAAAGGTCGTACAAGAGAGCCTGATCTCGTTGTTTCGTTTACAAACTTAATCTAAAACTGCGACGTAAACAACGATCAGTGCGAGAGAA
This sequence comes from Allodiplogaster pararmata, assembly GCA_964056735.1. Lineage (NCBI taxonomy): Eukaryota > Metazoa > Nematoda > Chromadorea > Rhabditida > Diplogasteridae > Allodiplogaster > Allodiplogaster pararmata. Next base: position 12,866,008 of record OZ057408.1, on the reverse strand, counting down.
CGAAAAACAGCGCATGAAGTCAGAGAAGTAGAGATTTCATATGCCAGCCTATTTTCATTACGACAGAATGCAAGATGTTAACAGGCTGTAATTAGTAGCAGTTCGTACAATTAAACAAACTAAAACATTCTGTCCGCTTACAGCAAATGCGCTCGAACAGTGTGAAAACGTACAAATCACTGTCAATCGAGCTTGATTACTCATCAAAAACCTGCAATTAATTTCTAAGGCAGTGAATTATAACAAAACGGTTTTTGAAAGCTTTTTTAAAAAGTTGGTTTTGTTTTAACTGTTCTTCTTCTGTATTCGATTTAAAGATTTTGAGAAGTGTCATAGAAGTCTCTATCACAATACTGTCTCTAAGTTTTTTTTCAAGTACGGTGATCTAAGACTCATGCCTAATCATGATTGAACTTGGAAAACTCAAGAAAATGATTTTCAAATCTTTATGAATTGTCAAAACATTTGAAGTTTATTTTATCAATTGTTTTATTTTTCCTAAAGTTTTATAAAGTTTTCTTCCACTCTTCAAAAACTTTTGTCTTTTTCTACCAATTATGTTTGTTTTCAATCGTTTTCCTCGGCTCTTCTTTTCTGGAAGAAAATTTTTGTCCTCAAGTTTTAAAGAGAAAAAATTATCATTCGGGTCGTTTTGGAGTGAATTTTCATAAAAATTACATCAAGATTTTGGAAAAAATCAGTATTCAAAGGGGGGACAAATTTAAACTACAGAAATTACAAATCAGGAGTGAGCAAAACGGAATCAAAACCCAATGAACGGCGATTACCGAAAAGCGTGTTTCCAAAAAGCGTGTTTGAAAAATGCACTACTCGCACCAAACACAAAACTCATAAAGTGTTTAAGACGACACTTTCTGCTCACACTCCAAGAACAAAGCTTCCTCCCCTATCATCCCCCTCTTTAAAATATCATGAGACCCCCTCTGAAATCGCAGATAGATCAGAGAAACATAGAATTGTTGTTTTATTCAGACTTCCAGAATTCCAAGCTCAAACCCGTCCTATTGGGCAGATGATGATTTTTATACAGTACGCTGCATAATAGATGCAATGATGATCCATGTCATTTCTGATGAAGTCTATCGCATGCCAGCCACAAGACCGAAAACTAGTAATGCTATCCCTCGCCATTTGAAAATGGTCTTGCCTACAACTGACTTTCAGCAAGAAATGATTCTCAATTGTGACGTGCTTATTTGTTTTCCCGATCAAATGTATTTGCGTCATTCACAAACTAAAACTGAGAGAGCCTATCACAGAGCAGAATTTCATATGCTCAGTTACACAGTTTTAAGGCAGTGACGCCTGGTAGAGAAGACAAATTGATCAAACCACCGCACGGAAAAAAGCTAGTCACCGGGGGGACTCGAACCCATGCAACCATCTCTCCTCTATCCGGGAGCGAGCGTGTTAACCATTACACCACGGTGACACATTGCTATTCCGTGCGATAGTGCTTATTAAAGGCTCAATTGCCTCGTTCTCTTAGTCACGCATGCTCATGAAGCGAAAGCGTCGTGAATGGAGCATAACTCCAGATTTCACAATTAAGACGAGGCAATTGAGCCTTTAATAAGCACTATCGCACGGAATAGCAATGTGTCACCGTGGTGTAATGGTTAACACGCTCGCTCCCGGATAGAGGAGAGATGGTTGCATGGGTTCGAGTCCCCCCGGTGACTAGCTTTTTTTCCGTGCGGTGGTTTGATCACAGAGCAGAACGTTTGCGGAGAAATGATAGCAGTAATCCCAAACCTTTTATACCCAACTTTTCCTCGCCATGTTACAAAATCAATGCTCGCCCTCTAATGGCTCAGCGTATCTCTCGCCCTACTAATCTGCCCGTCTCTCGCCTTAAGTATACCTCACACTCTCGAAATACTTCTCATACAAAAAACTGAGTACTGGGCCCGTATGCAGAATCATGGACCAAGTTATAGGGTAAATCATAGTCTACAAAACAGTGTGATAAGCAAGAGAAAAAGAATCTACTTTCTTGCATTTATTCGAGTCTCTCGCCTTGTTCTCTGCTCCAACTCACTATTTTGTAGGCTATATTTTATTCTCCAACTCCTCTCTTTTCAAAATCTTTTGCACAAACTTCACTCACAAAACGTTCGCTGTGACGTACTTCATTTCGATTTTTCTAAAGCTTTCGATACAGTGAGTCATATAAAACTTCTGCAAAAACTATCGTCTTATGGTATAAGGGGCAAATTGCACAATTGGCTCAATGCATGACTAGTTGATAGAGTGCAAAGTGTACAAGTAGACGATGCACCTTTTTCCTGTTCCGGTTATCTCTGGAGTGTCCCAGGGTAGTGTTCTTGGTCCTCTTCTCTTGCCTATAATCATAAATGATATTGCTGACTCAACTTTTCTTTTTGCAGATGACTTGAAAATTTTAGTAATCGTTGATGATTATTCGTCCTTTCATTAAAATTTTCGACTGTTTAAAAATTATAGAAAACTGGCTTACTGTGTGGCAAATGACTGTTAATGTTTCTAAATGTGCAGTATTACATTTTGGAAAATCGAATCCACGCACCTCCTATACTTTTTTAGGGCAGCCATCGCACAAACCCGGGTTTATTAAAGATCTTGGAGTGATAATTTCAGAGAACCTTTCTTTTTCTATCATATTACTGGCATAGTAAATAAAACCACTAAATGTGTAAACTTTCTTTTAAAGCAATAAAATCGTGTAATCCCATAGTTTTAATGCATGTTATAAAGCTTACATACGTTCTATTTTAGAGTGTGCTTCTCCTGTATATGATCCACACTTGTTATACAAAAAGCGCATGCTAGAAAATGTCCAGTATCTGTTTTTAAGACGCCTTTTCTTCCGCTGTAATACACCATTGACTTCTTATAGACTAGCTTGTGAAATGTTCGATTTGCAATCTTTACTGGATAGAAGATAAATATCAACTTTTCGATTATTACACTCTATTTTGATTGGCTCATCCGATTTTTTGATCACTGATTTTCAAAAATCAATCAAATACTCGTGGTCTTCTCTATCAAAGAATCAAATAGTCGTGGTCTTTCAAATAAGCTTTTTCCGCTTGTTAAAGATAGTGACAACATTACCACTCATTCATTTTCGAATCGTACGTATGCAACAGTCAACAATATGAATGATAGCATTCTTAGCATTTCTTCTGAATCATTCTCCAACCGTGTATTGTTGATAATTCCACGTCAGTATTGTAGATGAGATTTTTTCTTTTAGGGTTTTTTCTTCTTATTTTTTTCTTTTCTATGTACATTTATACAAACTTATTCAGAATTTCATTCAATTTTATTTATATACGAAAGCAATGTGATTGCAATGCCTTTCGCTGGATACTTTGTGATTGTCTGTAATGATCACGAGATAAAGATGATGATGATGATGAAGATGAACAACATCCTTCTGGATGAACAATATGGTTTTCGTCATAAAAGATCGATTGAACAGTTGATTCTCTTCCTGGATGATTGTTCTACAGAAATTGTTGATAGGAAATTCACAGATGCTGTTTAATTTGACTACGCTAAAGCCTTCGACAAGGTTTCACATTTGAAACTTATATATGTACTGTTTATTCCTTGCAAATACATATTGAATATTAACAAAAGATTACTGAGTTGATTTGATGGGAGTTTGTGAGCCGACATGAGTTCATAACAAATGGGAGAGTGGACCAGAAGGACGAGAATTCAAGATAATTTGAGTAGATCCATTTTAAAAGTGTAGTGATGAGTTGTGGTGGAGAGGAGTGATGGTTTTTTCAACGAAGGGGTAGAGAGGAGCAGATGCAACCATCTCAAGGGCAGGCAAAGGAAAGAATGATGTATGTATAAGTTGAGCCCCCCAACAAAATATTCCTATGGATAGAAGATCACCTGAACGGTAGATCGTACCAAATGAGGGTAAGTGATAAGCTATCGAATCAATTTCAAGTGGCGTTCATCAGGGGAGCGTTTTAGGCCCACGACTTTTTATAATTTATACCTTGGACATTGTTAACGAAATAACTTTTTCCGATTGTAAAGTAAAAGTATTTGCGGATGATATGAAAGTATATAGATATTTTTCAAAGTCAGATTCTCACTTGACCCTACAAGAATCGATTGACCAGGTTTTCGAATGGTCTAGAAATTTGCAATTACCTTTATCTCAGCCTAAATGTGGATTCCTCCGCATAGGTCAAAACCAGCTCGAACGTTTTCCATATTCATTGAATAACCGAAAAATGCCTTATTTAGATGAGTTTCGAGACATAGGTTTTATTATTAAAAGACGGCTAACCTTTTCTCCGCATTGCTCAGTGATTTCCTTGAAAGCTAAAAGACAATTTTTTTCGGTCTTTCATCTACAATTCTACAACTCGACGAGTCTTTCATCTACAATTCCTTGAAAGCTAAAAGACAATGTCATCTACAATTCCTTGAAAGCTAAATGACAATGTCATCTACAATGTCATGTAATTTTGAAAGTCTTAAGAACTGAGAATCTAAATGTTCTTTTAAACGCTTAAAACATTCACGTAAAGTCAATTTTAAATCATTGTACAACTGTATACTCTCCCCATTTTTTCAAAGATATTGCTATATTATAGAAAGAACAAAACTACTTTACTCGACGAGTCTTTCAACGCTATTTTCAAGCTGATTATTGGGAAATACCTAGCAGCGACATAAGAATCAATAAACTAGGGATTAGTTCTCTTTTCTCGACGAGAGAGGCTAATGATTTGAATCTACTGCTTAAGCTGATTTGCGGTAAAACTGTTATACCAGAGAAAAAACCACATATTTTCAATCTAGAGACCGTCTTCCTCCGCGGTTATCACTTAAAATTGTACCATCGGGCCCCTAGGAGTGTATTACGTTTGAATTTATTTGCGATACTTACGGACAGCTCGACTTTTCACATAAATTCATAGTTCTGCTGCTTTAACCGAATTCAATATCAAGTTTTAGTCCTATTCATTTCAGACGTGATTTTTGTAACAGTGCTTCACGGAATAAATTCATTCATAATTCTTGTCAAATGATCAGATTTTAGTTTTTCTATTCATTCCAAAAGCCTTTACTTCATTCCACAAAAACTCGTCGTAACGAATTCAACCAATTTTATTTAATGTAATTAGGGCTGAAGACGACATCCCACGTATGCAAGATATGGTTATAGATACAGATTTTTCTGTAATTGTAAAAAAAAATAAGTTAGAAGGTGTGAGAGGACGCCGAGAGTAATGGTAAAGTCCACCATCGAAGAAGTTGCTAGCAAAAAAAACTGTCTGAGACCAAGCATTTTTTTTTTCTCTTCGCGGGCGTTTATACCTCACTAAAATCAAAACGGATTCTTTCAGATTGAGCAACTTCTACAAAAAAAATCACGAGAGTGTTACATTTATTTCCATATCTGTCTTTTTCATGTAAACTTACATAGATGGGATCCTGAATTACCGGTCACATTTCACACCCGATTCTCTTACTCGACTCCGGTTCCAGATAAATGAGTTTTGGTAGTGTTTGCTTGTTGAATACTCAAGTTGACGACTGTCGATGTGACACGAATTTTCATCTCTATATGACAACATTATGATTCTTAAGTTTTTGTTTAAATTGAGATCATCGTTGAGATTTTTGGGGAGAGAAAAGTTTTCGAAAGAAGCTGAGTAAATGTCGAAAGCAAAAAAACATAACAGCAACCATAAATATTCTCTGAATGTTTTGAATCAAACGCGCGTTGCTTATTTTTTTTAGGAAACGATCAAATGTCAGTAATCTATGCTAAAAAAGCTTTCTGATATTTCGTCTTTTAATTTTTTTTTTTGAAAATTTTTTTTTCAGTTTGTGATATCGCGCGTATAAAAGCTAATCTCACAGGGCGATTGAACCCGGCATTCTCTACCTTATCAAGAGCACAACCACGCGGTTTTACGTGTGCGGTTATTCAACCATTTTTCTTGATTAGGCGCCACAGCCTTAAAAATGTGTAAATGAGCAACGACGTCCAGAATTCTTTTAATTTTTCTGCCCAAGATCTCTCAAGGGTTCAATTCCTCAACTGGTCCATATTTGTTTATAGTACTTACCAAAAACAAATTTTCTCTTCCTAAACACGTTTTGGATTTTGATGAAGCCGCTAGTTTGAAAACGAATATAATCTTCATTAAACCTAAAAAAATAATTTCTGTTGATTGAGTTTCAGTCTCGGATTTGAATGTAAATTATTTTCCGAAATAACTGAGAAGTGATTCGATGATTGACTCACGAGAGGTTTATGGCGATAAATACCATTGAAGATCTTAATCACACAGGGTTATGGAATCCCATGTTTACATGGAATTTTTCGAAGTTGCTACATTCAAAATAGAATAGGATCTGTAGGTGTTTAGCGAGTTTCTTGTAGTAGAAAAAAAGGTCATCTTGAGGATAGTCATTCGAAAAAAAATCCTGGGACATGAAGACGGAAGAGCGACCATCTTAAGCAGCCACAGACTGATAATATGTTAAGAGACTCTTTGAGCATTGCACCAACAGGATGCGAGCGACGGTAAACTATTGAAGTCCCTCCATAACTGACTCTGTTCTGACTTAAATATTTTTCTTCATTTTATTAAAACCGATATTTAAGGTTTAAAGAAAAAGGCGAGATTGTTTTTAGAATTAAAAAATAATAATTTTTCATGTTTTTTGTAATGTTTCCAACCATCTGAGACTCTGAAACCTAAAGCGGGGTTTGTGTAAAACTTGACTTCGCTTAGCTCGCAATTGGACAAAAATTTCTTTAAATAAAATTTTTTGTTGAAATTCTAAAAAAAACATCTCGCATTTTTCGTTCAAACCTAGAAAATTCTAAAAATTAAAAAGAAAAAATAATTAAGTTAGAACAGAGTTAGTTATGGAGGGACCACAATAGTTTACCTTCGCCCGGGACGCGTTCGATGCTACTTTTTTAAACTTCACTCATCAATGTCTTTGAAATTATATCCGGCGTTGTTTCGATTAGGATAATCGCACAATGCAGTAAAAACTATTCGTATTATATCTTTCAATGCTTACTTTCTTTTCGAGAAAAGTTTTAAATATATTACTGTTAAATTGGTGCCTTTCATTATTTGTTCAATCAACATTTCTAACAACAACAAAAAATTGTTACACGAAAAAGTATATACTACAACAAATATTTAAAATGAATGAATGAAAAGTCAGTCATTCATCAGAACAATCGTAATGGGCAAAAAATACCTCTTGAATTCTCCGGTTGAGTGGGATGTTTCATTTTGATGATAAATCGTGACGAAGATAAACATTTACGCTTGAAAGGTCGTTCTTTATTCAATTATCAACTCTGTTGAATTCGAAAAGATTCAAAGGCGTTTATTCACAACGACAAAAAACTCCAGAAAACGTAATTGTTCCAAGATTGATGAAAAACAAACACAAACACCCGTATATAGTTCAGAGAAATGTTATGATAACAAACACAACGAAAATACTTTGAATGTTCTATGCTTGACAGTTTCATGCCTACACAGTTGTATTCTAACGCGAAATTATTCTAATTCTGCTACATAATTTTTCAGATGAGAAATCGAAAAAAAATTTGTCAGCTTTTTGTTTTCGAAAGTGAGAGGTGACCGGACTAAGTTGTTTATGATCTTCTGAATGTCGTGTTGCACTGTGAAAAGGTGGAAATCTTAGTGAACAGAGATAGATTGAGAGGTAGAGAGAAAAAGACATAAAAATAGAGAGAAATTTCATGTACAGCCCTGTATGATTGACTTGGACTTTGCGGTACTTTCTCGCCGACACCGAGCCCGCGAAGACTCCTCCAGGATTCGGCTAGTCTCTCTGTCGTAGTGGACGAGCCTCAGGAACTCGCGACTGAATCGAAAATTGTAATCGAAATCAAACTTGATTAATGCATAAATCTTCAAATTCTAAGTTAAACAGTTTAAAGGCAGTGACGCCTGGTTAAGATGACAAATGATTGAACTATCGCAATCATTTGTATTAACTATTAACTATTATATTAACTATTATATTAACTGTATTAACTATTATGTATCAAATATTAACCAGGCGTCACTGCCTTTAAACTGGGTAACTTAGAATTTGAAGATTTATCATCCATCTTCCATCTCTCTTCTGTCTTAATCGTGAACTCTGGAGTTACGCTCCATTCATGACGCAATCGCTTGATAAGCATGCGTGACTAAGAGAACAAGGCAAGCGAGCCTTTCATATAACACTATCGCACGGAATAGCAATGTGTCCCCGTGGTGTAATGGTAACACGCGCTCCCGGTTTGAGTCGAGATGGTCTGGGTTCGATCCCGCCCGGCGGACTGCGATAGTTCAATCATTAATCATTTTTCATGATTAATGCATGTAACAAAGCTCGAAAGATTATCTTTTAGAAATGAACTTTTTCGATAATGAAATTAGAAATGATCATGTTTTACGTTTCGGTTTTCTACGTTTCCACTTTTTGTCAAGCAAATTCAATCCATAAAAAATAATTCATAAAGTTGATCTATCAAATACCGGAAAATCAAGGCGGAATCTTTTAAAACAAATATTTACGACTTTTCAGTCAGCTTTTTTCCCATGTTTACAATGGTTTTGTCACTAGTAACGCACTTATACTCCCCATGCGAGACAGATATACAGGGTTATCAGTATAATTGATGAAAAACTTTGGGTACGTTTCGAGCGCGAGCTGAGTCGATCTGCAGATTTCAAATGACACCATTAATTTCGTTAACTTTTGATCTACCTATAATCAAAATTTCGTTCTCTAATATTTGTTACTCGTGAAATGGTGTGTTCTCATCCTAATTGAGGCGCAATATTGTCGCTCAGTAGTGCTGGACACCCTCCTTCGGAGATCTCTGGTCGGCTGGGAGTCGAACTAGGTACACTCACTGACCGTCCACGTCTCACTTCCGACGCCACCTTCCGTATCACAGAAATCTTCAAGCAACGCCTGAACTACAACAAAGGCATAAGCATCAGAAAAATGGCTGCCAAACTGGATACGTCATACGGTACGATGTGGAATGTTGTTTTAAAGAAGCTTAATCTGAAGTCGTACAAGTACCAGAAGCCTCATGGTCTAACTCCTAAGCAGCAGGAAGCACGGCACGATAAATACCCTGCTCTTCTTGCTCGGACCGTGACTGGAGAGCATCTCATGACCCTTTTTACCGATGGGAAGACGTTCACTGTAGGGGTGAGCTACAACAAACAAAATGACAAGGTGTTTGCTCAGTCTTCTGAAGAAGCGGATACTGCCGGCCGAACAGTCTTACGTGCTTCCCATCCGGAATCTATCATGGTTTTCGCTGGCATCTGCTCCACGAGTCGAACACCCCTCTTTTTGTCAGAAAAGAGGCCAAAATAAATACGCAAGTGTACATCTCGAAGATCCTGGAACATCATGTGAAGCCTAGGGTCCAGAGGTACTTCAAAACACGGAACTGGACGTTCCAGCAGGACGGCGCTCCTGCTCATACCAGCAAGAAGACACAAGAGTGGATATCACAAAACTTCTCCTCTTTCATCGCCGCCAAAGAATGGCCTGCTTATAGTCTAGATTTAAATCCAATGGACTACTCCATCTGGTTCATCCTGGAACTTGTGCTAAAACTGGTGCTAATACCCACAACTCGTTGTTCGGTCTCAAGACTTCGCTTGAGTGAGCATGGGACCGAATTCCCCAGGAGGTTTTTCGGTCCGCGGTGTCTGCCTACCCCCGTCGTCTGGAGGCTGTTATTCGAAAAGGGGAGGTCATTTCGAGTGAAAGTTATAGAATATTATCATATGACAGATAATAAATTTGTTGAGTAGAAAGTGGAATTCCGCTCGCATCAAAGGAAAATATGCGGTAAAATCCGTGTCATCAAATACATATATGTATCGATCACCCTGTAATGCTGTTTTCGATCTCGCCATGTCGAACAACTTTTGAACGTGAATTAGTTTATTAATTTCTCATTCCAAGCAGACATTACGTCCTTTAACTATTTAGCTAAACAATTTCCATCGCATGGAAAACAAAAGGTTACATGACCAAAGAAAAAACGGTAACTCGTGCAATGTACCTGAATGAAATTCTCAAAGGGATTTGCTTGGAATGATAGTCCCCGGGTGTAATCAAAACCCATCCTCTCTTCTTTTGCCTGGAGCTCGCGCAACCACATAACTACAGTGGAGGTGGTGGCAACGCAAAAGGTTGGTGTTTAGTGGAGAAGATTATGCAGACAAACTGACCGGAAGATCCGAACGAACGCCATGGAGGCCACCGGATTGATCAGAGTAGACATGTAGCAAAGGACATTTGTAAGCGTCGTAAACCAGAAGGGCCCGTAGATGCCGTACAAATACATCGTCATGAATAGGATCATCGAGCCACACGTGAAAAGCGGCGAGAGAGACTGGACGATGAGGCCAATCGAGAGGTTTAACTGCTCGCGAGACTGTCTTTCAGACAGAATCAGGCCTGAATTTACCTACTTGAAAAAACTTTAGTTTTTTTAAATTGATGATACAAAAAACTCAAAAACGACCGCTTAGTTTGGTTGTTTCCGGAACCTATTATATTGCATTCACCGCTTTCTCGATCAAAAACAGTCTAAACTTAGGCTCCTAGAGAACATCTTTAAAGCTGAATAATCGTTATTTGGAAAGGCCGAGACGCGTGCTGTTCATATAAGGCTCTCTAAGCTCTCGCGGAAATCGTAACCTGTTCCCATCACTGTTCTGAGAAAAGCTACTGTTTGTACTGAGTGCCGTAAATGTCTCTTTGAAGAGACTGCATTTTCGTTTCACTGTTTGATTCCGATTCTTTACTTCCTGAGCCAAAACTGGTTGAAGCATAAAAACACAATATTTATATGTATAAACAAAAAAAAAACTAGGAATATTTTTCGTAGTGGCGCTATATGGGGTCGGGTAGCGTCTTTCGGTTTGTTTCTATATCAATCTCTCTCAACATATTCACTCTCATTCAGTGTATTTCTTCTCTGTCTCACTCACTTTTGTTCACTATGTGTCTCTCTTTCTCTCTCTCTCTCTTTTCTTCCTCTACGTCTTTTCTTGTTCTCTCTTCACCTCTGAAGTAAAGTGTTTGCGTTGCACTGCGCTTCCAGTGACCCGAACATGAAATCTTCAATTTTTCATCTAGATTTCTCAGTGTTGGCCTGCTTTGAGCTTTCGCTTATTCTATACAAATTTTTCTCATAAGCTGAGGACTAGAGTTTATTATTCATGTTTTTTTTGCAGCTTGAAGGAACTCTTTTCATCATTTACTTTGTTTAAGGACTTCCGAT